>CM074947.1:8849282-8869042 GCA_037577455.1 Pangasius macronema
ATATAGTACACCTTTGACTGAAGGATTCATTCAAACATTCAACAAAAATACATGTTTTATATAAACATTTATTAACTGCCCAACAACTGCCCTTAGACTTCTTTTCTAAATACAAGCAAATGGCAAAATTATTGTCTGTGAATTATTGTCTACACACACCACAGACATACATGTTAGAGATTAGGCTGGAAAACGTTGGAGTCTCCCTTTAAGCATGATTTTTTTCACTGTACATTTTTTGGCTGCATAATGAATTATGGCTATGTTCTCATTATGCCCCATTAAATCTCACTCATCTCCAAGTACTGAATAACAGGAAGCTTTGGGACTGATCAAGTACCTCAGCTGACAGCACTTACTGTAAGAGTGTGGCGAAGCAGAGAAAAACAATAGAGATGTTAAATACGCTTCTATGTCCACTAATGTGGACAAGAGACTTGGTGTAGGATCACTGAAGCGAGAGATTAAAGATTCAAGGCTCTTTACTGTCATTGCTCAGTGAGTAGAAGCATGAAATAATCTTTATTCTGGCATTCAACTGGGCAGTGAAACAAATGAGAGAAGTATTAAATATGTTAACAGTTTAAAAGTAATAGAATGTACCTTATATTTCAACCTCTTATTTTCCCTCATTTATAACATTTACTTTTATTCCAAACTCATGGAATAAAACCTTACAGAATAAAAAGTCTTGGGATGCCTCTAAATATCTGTCAACATAACTCTGTTTGGTCTGGTGCAAATGAAAAGATGAAAGTATTTATAATATTTAAGTGATATTGTAATAGATGTAATAATAAATTGGGTGAATAAGAAATAAAGGAATTTATACAGATTACAAATTTCATACAAAATGAATATGTAAAGCAGTAGATTAATATGTTTGTTTCACGTACATAATTTCTGAAATATTAAAGTATCTTTAGAGATGTCCATTATTTGCATAGATAAAGAAGGAGAGTAACACTGTATACAGAAATGGCTAAACACAGGCACAAGCTCTTCAGTATCACAATGTCAGAGAAGTGAAACATCAATTAGCAGTAACATGCTAAAGTACACATAAGACTTTGATACTTATGTGTTTACAGAAGCCTTTGCCAATTATAATAAGAGCTAGTTACATGACTAGTATGTTTGTGAGAGGAGGTTTGTATTGTGTTTTGACTGCTTTAATATCAAACTAATTGTTTACGCTTTAAAGTTGAAGTTCAAGACCTCTTGTAATAGAAGCCTTGACATAAAATAACTTACATTCTATTAAAACCTGAGAAAAAATGTTAAACATGGGGAAGAGGGGTTGGGACTTGTTAACAGTGAAGTCATTGCTCAGTGAGGAAAATCATGAAAAAATAAAACTAATTGCTAATGTATTGGTAGTGGCTTTCTCATTGATTTACTTTAAAAGCCCATAAAGGAATATCAATATTCACTACTAAAACAAGCAGTTATTTTCTATCAATCTGTAGAAATCACTGGACTGGTAATGTCTCTCTCTGAGGCATCTGTTCAACGTAGTTAGTTGAACTGATATTCATGGGTTCAAGTTTGAATGAAGACTACTGTGAGCACTATATTGCCACCTTTTTAATTGATTTACCTTATCACAGTGTGTGTGTCAGATCTATATTGCCACACAATAAGCTAAATGAGTGTGTTTTTGTTCAGTGGTAACATTTCGGCCTGAAGCTCTGGTACTTTTGTGCATCTGCACTGGATCTGGAGTAAAGATGGAGGTGTTTTGGAGTGAGTGGACTCAGCAATCTCCGCCCCAACCAAGTGAATCAGCCACCCCACCCATCGTAGAGGCATGCTGTAGATGTGTAACATGTGATCTGTGATCATCCCAGGACTGCTCATACTGTACATCCCTTCAGCACACTTACTATTGCCCGTCTTTCCTCTTCTATACCTGTATACTGTAATTATTAATAATCCCAGTAATGGGTGTTCCCAGAAGACAATGGGTTCTCTATTGAGTCTGGTCCCTCTCAAGGTTCTGTCTCAGGGAGTTTTTACTTGCTGCTGTCACTTGTGGCTTGGTATCTATATATATAAATCTATATACAAACAAAAAGATTTCTGTAAAGCCGCTTTGTTATTTTCAAAATGGGCTACATAAATGGAAGTGAACTGAAAGTATTTTAACATAATTACTTCTTATATACACTGAAACTCCCTTATCCTGTTCCCATCGAGTGTGTAATGTAGCCAGTAAATGTCCTGCTGGGCCAGAGCCCTTACAGCAGGAACAAAGGAAGCTTTTTACAAAGAATCCTAAATGTTGTAAGACAGCCTGAGACATTTCACTAGTCCTCAGCTTAGTAAAATAAAACAAAACACTAGGACATGTGGGGTATTCAAAAGATTTCTTCTTCATGTGCAAATACTGTTTCCAGGTGTGTTATTCTGCAGAGATTGCCGGATGATATGTACAGGAGTGACCTCATCTCAGAACAAAAGCAAACAACTAGCTATAGTTTACATGTGCTCCTGAAGATGAAGGTGACCTTTGAACTTACTTATGACAAAACGGAGCTTTAAAATGCTTCCAAAATAACTCTGCTTGGCTTTTAATCACCACCCAGCAAGTGTTACTAAAGGCATCCCAGAGTGTCTGTGGTTTACTGCTAAATATTCCTCATATACTGTATCATGTCTCTAATGAACCATGCACTAATAAAAATATGGTATATGGGGACCTCAGTCACCCGTTCTTTTCTATATCATCAGGTTTGTGACTGCTGTGTGACTCTGACCTGTGATGTCTCACAAGGCCTTAATAACAGACTACAAAGCTTAATTTCCTATATTCAATACATTAGGTAAGTCTAAATATTAGGGATCATAAGTGTGACATTAGAAAGTGTGCATCTAATTCCTGTACTGCAACAGTTTACAACAGTAAATAAACTCTTTCTCTTTGTGACTGCTCTTGTTGTCAGGCTGACGTCACTTCGCTCCCACTGCGAAGAACTGAAAACAGTCCTGTGCTCCCTGTGTGAGAGAATGCTGCCACCTGCTGTCCACTGTGTAGACCAGGGGTGCATAACTCCAGTCCTTCAGGGCAATTTGGTGATTTTCAGGCTCAAACATACCTACTAAATCCAGTAATTTATTGGTGAGCTGAATCAGGTGCCTTTGGTGACAGAAATTACTAAATGCAAGTGCATGACTCTGGCCCTTTACAACTGGGGTTGTGCACCTCTGGTGCAGACCTTCTTCTAAGGCAGTGGTTATCAAACTTATAGGATGGTCCATCCCTGTGTTGCGTGAGGAATGGTTTGAAAACCACTGTTCTAAGATGAATGTATATGGTACACAGCCTAAGGTGTTTACATGCACACTAATCTGATTTAGGTAGTTAACAACATATTCATTCATTCATTCATTCATTCATTCATTCATCTTCAGTAATTGTTTAGTCTTGGTCACGGTCATGATGGACCTGGAGCCTATTCCAAGAACAATGGGCACAAGGCTGGGACACCAGTCCATTGCAGGACCATGCATCATGCACACATGCATTCATACCTATAGGCAATTTAACAGTCAGTCCACCTACAAGCAAGTTTTTGGGAGGTGGGAGGCAACCAGGCAACCCAGAGGAAACCCAGAAGAGAGAGACACAGAGAGGACATGTAAAACTCCACACAGACAGTAACCAGAGTTCAGGATGAAAAACAGGCACCCTGGAGCTGTGAGGAGGCAATGCTACTCACTGCCCCACCAGGCCACCTAAACAGCATACTATGCATACAATGGTAGCACAGTGATTTGGGCTCTGGACTACTGATCAAAGTTTGTGAGTTTGAATCCCTGTACTACCAAGCTGCCACTGGCCCTTGATCAAGATCCTTAAGCCTCAACTGCTCAGCACAATTGTAAGCTGTTTTGAATAAAAGCAAATGCAAAATGTAATGTAAAGCCATTATCAGAAATCAAGACATCCTGAATTTTAACTCTGGTATCCCATCCAGGATGCATCCCTGCCTCACACCCTTGCTACAGATCCACCGTGACCCTGACCAAGAGGTTATGGAAAGTGACTAAATGAGTGAAGTGCACCTTTAAGGCCTCTCTAGGTTCTATGTTAAAATCTGGTTAAGAAATTACTATTTCATGGAAAACACTCCAAAATGAAAATTTCCTTACTGTTTATCTTTTCAGAAAAAGAAAGACAGGCCAAAGTAAACAGTCACAAGTTAAAACTCCAAGCTGATATGGTAGAGATTTGTGGGAAACAACTGAAAACATGTTTCAATGTCAACTAGTGCATAACAAATAGAAGACCTATACGGTTTCATCCAAGACTGTGACTCATCATGAAAGTAAGCAACCCACATCACTTCTCTACACTTTCTACACATGCATAAGAAGCTTCATTGTGTGTGTTAGTGGGGGACAAATGTTAAAAGATAAACAGATTTAGAACAGACTCAAGAAAATACTGCATGTTATTGCTTCTATACCTTCCTGTAGTACATGTCTGAACATTCCTAAATGTCCAGTCCTCCACTTGTCTCTCAACATCGTTTTCCTAAACCTGACCAGCCTGGAGCACAGGAGAAGTGACGAGGACAGAAATTCCAGTGAACTGCCAAGAGAAATGGCCTGTTTCCTCATTGGCCTAGCAGATCACTGTGTGTGTATGTGTGTGTGTGTGTGTGTGTGTGTGTGTGTGTGTGTGTGTGTGTGTGTGTGTGTGTGTGTGTGTGNGTCAGGGGAGTAAGAATGGTTGATCTGCAGGCTGGAGAGCAGCTCAGTTGCATTGTTTCAAGTTCTCTGACCTTTCCAGGGGAGGTGGGCTGGTGGGAGGTTCATTTCCGTGGATTGTTGCAGGACTTTGAAACCATTACAAGGAGGAGGAGAAATGAGGAGGGGGGGGGGTCATGGAGGAGTACACTTGGGGCCTGATCGGAGGCGGGGGGCACCAAAAGAGATTTTTGAGATGGGGAGGTGTGTCCAAAAAGCAACAACAGCTTTAAAGCAACTATTGCTTTCACTGAGGAGTCAGAGGCTGGGAAGATAGCACACGTGTATGTGTGTTTAGTGGAGGAGGCAAGCAAACATGCTGAAAGTGTTTCTGTTACTGCAGGGCCTGCTGCTGGCAGCACGGCGAGATGTTTGGCCCAGAGCTCAAGAGCTGAAACATGGAGAGGAGGAGCAATTAAGGCATATACCACACCAACACCAAGGTGACTGGGATCATGGCGACCAATATGGACATTTTGGAACAGGTCATCACAGTGCTGGAGCACACAAAGAAAGCCCTATTTCTGAAACTGTACATGACCCACTGGAGCATGGGCATGTTAACCCCAGTCATGGGCATCCATCTGAGGATCTATCTGTGGATACAGAAGGTGGTTCAGCAGAGACCTACAACAATAACAATCCAACACGCATGGGGTAAGTGCATCATGATGTGCTCTTGTGCAAGTATCTACCATTCATTCATTGTTCATTCATATCAATAATTCATTCATGAATCTACAAAGTTTGCTTGCTAACAAAAGCAGCAATGTCTGTCTTTTGCACAGGATTCAGGGTGGGCAGATTAAAAAAAATTTAAACATCTATCCGAGTGATCTGGCTACGATGTGGGTCATAAAAAGTGGACATACTGCTACATTTAGCAGCTCATTATTTTGGGTGGAGAGCCACCCAGTTAGCACCAGAGCTGCTAGTCATGAAGCAAGAGCTGTAAAAACAATAAAAGAACAAGGGACAAACAAGCAAAACACGGGTGTCTTCTGAGAACATGTCCATCATTCTGCAACTCTCAGGCTGCCCTCCCCAGGCAAGCAGTAATCTTCTTGATCTCTCTTGTAATTGCTGCTAAGTTGACAGGGAAACTAAACAAAAGCTGAGAGTTCGTTAAACAAAAGCTGAGTTCCAGCAAACATCTACAATTACCCCCCACAAAGTCTGGGCTGGAGATTCTCAAATACAGCTGTTCTAAAGGTGCCTGGGCCAGTTTTGCTCTTATGGCATGGAAATCTGCATCCCAAGAGTGTCAGAAGTGCATGTGTTTCCTTTTACCTAGAGCTGATCAATAGCAATCCATCCTAACTACCCCAAAAGGACAAGCAGGTTTCCTTTAAGGTCTGAACCATGCTGCTGCTGGGTTTTGCACTACAGCTGGATTCCGGCAGACCATCACTATTTTAACTTGAGCACATCCATCATATCACAGATTGCTCTGTAACAAGGCAGGCTTGCTCATAGTGTGCTCCCAAAGGGCCTGTTCCCAAACTGCTGCCATTAGTTTATCAGAAGACAAGCTACTTCGAAGTCTTTGTCTTTGCCACTGTTCAAAAAAGAGCTTCCTCATATCCTCATAATGAAATGCAGGCTTAAGATAAGGGCATGTGGTTCATGGCCTGTGCTGGAGAGAAGAAAACAAATAGGATATTCCCTGGTGTATAATGTCTGTCAGTGACTATGCCAGCTCAAAGATTAACAACTAGCCAGTTCTTTAAGTGTTGAGGCCCCATGGCAGAAGGTGCAGGTGATTGAAAAAGACTCTGTTTTTGGAAGGATTTTGGCCCCAATTTCAAATACACTGCGGTCTGGTTCTCAATATATCATTTTCAAACTAAGCATAGTCTCAGACTTTAAAGGCTTCCCAGTGAAAAACACTCAGAGTGCAATCTGGAACAAAATTAGCCTTCAGAAAACTGAACGTTTATAATAAAAGTTAAGTGCTGTTGAGGAAGGGCCAATTAAAGAGCAGATGTGATCAGGGGAGGTCCAGGCCTTTGGGGACAAAGAGAAAAGGGCTTTTTTTCAGAATAGTGTTGAGTATTTGCACGCATGGGCATCTCTGAATGAGCCAGTGAAGGATCGGGACAATGATGCAGAGAATTACACAGTATAATTACACTGCGTTGAAGAACTGGAGGATTTTAGTTGGGGACTGTGGATGTAGAATCAAATTCTTGTGCAAATACCTCTAACATTCTTCAATTCCAGTGGACTGGAAAAATGAATAGAAAGAGATTCACCTTCTGAAGAGAGTCAAAATTTACACCAATGAAATGAAGCCTTTTGGCAAATCAAATGGATGAGCACTGGGTTAAATCAGATACCAACTCTGGCCAAACTTCACTGCACCTCAAACTTCCCTTCTGCCTTTCATTTGGCCCCCACGGACTTTATAAACGGGGCATTTTGGTCTGCCTTCTCTTTCTATCCTTTTGTGCCCTGTTGCTATGTTCCCCAATCCCTTCTTTACTCATTCAGTTTCTTGTACTGGATTTAGTTAATCTGCTTTCATTTAAAGTTAGGACCGTGTATGTTGCTCCCACTGTGATATTTTCTTAACCAAGGTCTGAACATAACACGTTATTTTCTTACCCACGGTCTGAACATATCACAGTTAGTCATCTAGGTCTAACTGATCTTGTAGTTAAGCCAACATCAGATCATTGTGTGCTGCAATTTAGAGTTTAACAAAATAAAACAACCTGATTTTATCTCTCCAGGATGTAGATATCTATTCTAGCAGGGATCAAAACACTGGCAAGATTGTAACACAAACCTTTAATAGTAGTACATTGCGAAACATGTTTCTCCTCATGTCATAACCAAGCGGAGTAAAAACAGACAGGAATGGATATCTGTGCACTTTATGGTCTGTGCTTCTCCAGTGAACATTCAATGTCAGTAGCTACAGGATAGATGCTGAATTTCTTTTTACTGAGTAAATAAGAGTCGTAGGCCGAGGAGAGTCTAAAAGACAGACAGCATCATACTCTTCCTTCCTGTGAGGAAGCAATGCATCTGGAACAGGATAAACTGACAGAAACACAATGCTTACAAAGATGTATATCCATGAGGTCATGAGCAGGCAGCAGGAAGTGACTCACTTGGACATAGAGCAGCACTGTCAAGCTGCTCATGGTCAAGCCAAAACATAAAAAGTAGAAACAAATCAAAGAAAACCAGTCAATACATGTAATAAGTCATGTAAATAGAGACAGTAGCTCCCCTCATACTATATTTTCCTTGCTTCTGGGACGCTTAGTAATCTACTGTGAATTAGAAGTAGGTAGAATGGGCAGTGGATAGGAAAAGAAGTTGTGGGAAGAATTTTTTCCATACTGTTTTTAACAAGACCATGCTGCCAAGATAAACTTTCCTAGTCTTCCCTGCTGGATCCACTGCTACTTAAAGAAGTACCTCCTGATTTGACCAGGATCATATGTCTCCATATGACTCTTCCTCATGTCTCCTTTACTGGAGTCAGTTGGATAAACCAATATGTCCTTGGGTCAAGGAAGTACACATGATTACTAAATGCCCCTCTGCCCTGTTAACAGCACAGTTTAAGCATCAATAATCACATAATGACATGAAATCCAGGTATATTGTGCTACAAAGCTTATTGCTGACCTGCTAGAGATTTCTACACATGTCAAACAGATATTAGAATTCCTAATGATATTGAGGTTAAGGATATTCATGATATTTGAGTGGGAATAGCTGGACTTCAGATTATGAAAAGTGGCCATTCCAGGGTTTTTGATATTGGGGCAAGGAGGAGGAGGTCAAAAAGGATGCATTTATTGGTTTATATGTTTTCCTGCAGCATGTGCAAGGTGACCTCATTGAAATTCAGGTGAAGTTCAGAGGTAAGAAAAACCATTAGCTTTTAATGAAAGAATATGGAAAAAAAACATGAATGTTGTGTTCTAATGATTAATGATAAAGCAAGCACATTACAAGGGACATGAACTATCAAGAGGGTTTTTTTTGCTGGATTGCAAATGAGTAATATTAATTATCAAGAATCAGTCAAAGATCAGTTAAAGATCAGAAATAAATCGCACACAGTGTTAACAGGGCCATTGAAGGGTACACAAACAACACAAAGATTAGTCTGTTAGTCTCATGCTCCCAACACATACAAAATGAGTTATCGTATGGTTTAAAACCACAGCCCACAGCGGATTTGGCTGATGATGACAGAATGTATATTGGCTTACTCACGCGCTCCAAGGGGAGTGAACAAGTAAAAATAACAAACTGTTATCTAAATCTCATCTTCCATTACTCCCACAGGAAATACATCAATAAAAGAGGTGAGAACAGACAGACCTTAGGATCTCACATCTGTGATATGGCACAGAGCCCCCACTAAGCTTATCAAAAGATTGTATCCTCCATCTCATCTAACATAAATTAACTACAGCCAGATGTTATGAGGAATACTGCTGTCTGAAACATAATACTTTGTGTCAGGTCTAGATAACTCTCTAAATGACCCCCACTGTGTGAAGCCAGAAACCCTTGGCAATTTCTCAGTGGACCTTTTGGATTTAGGCAAGAAGCAGGAGTATGCAAGGCTGTTTTCAGAAATTATCATGTTTTCTTTTTAACCATGCAGTAAGGATTCCTGAAAATCTGTGAGAAAATCCACTTGTACAGAGTCACCATATTTTCACCTGTCACACCTAGATAAAGTCACCTATGTGTGGTGGCCTGGGAAAAACCTTTACATGGTGAAATTATACTAAGTATAGTTCTGAAAAAACTAAATATACAGTAAAGTTGTAGCAAGTCTGATTACCACAAAAAGAGAAAATGGAGAAATTTATATTAAAAAATTCTATTCCGACTGTGATGCCAGAACATCAAGGTCATTTTGACATCTGGTCTGACTACAAATATATTGATTGATTAAGCTTACATCCATGGCACATAATTAACCAACAACTTGATCAAAGCCTGACATTCACTGTATAAGAATCACACTGAACTAGGGAGGCTTTGGACATCTTCAGGAAGCCTGACTGCCTTTTTATCCTAAATGATCTTTGTTAGAAAAACCAGGGAAAGATTAAAAAGTAAATAATAACATTGCCACATAATTTTAGTGAAATAAATTGATGATTTCTAGAAGCTGAGCTGTCAGTCTATGTTACAGGCAGAAAAAAAAAGAACAACTTATTTTGGCAAACATTTTTCATCATCTTTTTTTGGCTGATTCCCAGAATTTAGACAGCGACATCTGTCGAGTTTTCTCAGGCCATCACGCTTTGGATCAAGAATACAAATACAGTCCATCCAACACACCCAGATTTCTTCCTCACATCATCTGAGGAATGTATCATTTGTTAACTACGGAAACCCAATTCTCAAACAAGCTCTAATTTCCGATATTGTAAGTCTGTACTTCCTGATATTCCTCCATGCAATATCTCCTCTACAGAGCATTCGGAATGCTGCTGCTTACCTAGTCATTACATCCTAAAGTTCTCTTATATGACCCCCTCACTCAGGTCATTCAACTGGCTTAGTATGTCTTTGCAGGCATTACCTTATTCCAGGCATCAAATACCTCTGCAACAAACCCTTTTGACAACCAGGGGCCTTCTCTCTTAATCTGACTAATTCTACTACTGCTGTTTTCCTCCAGAAACTGGTGTGCATTTGTGCAAAAGCGTGTAGTCACCATGGCAGTGTCCTGCGGTAGTGAGAAATACATTATCAAGTCTCAGAGTCCCTGCCCTAATGGGACGCCAGACTGCCATCTGGTCATGTGAGTGAGATCCAAACCTTTTTTGTGGTGTTAATCCCAAATATTGCAAATACAGCTGACAATAACATTATTATATGTGTTTTTGCTTTGAAGGTACAAGGTGTCTACTCGGCCAGTGTACAGAGAGAAACAGAAGATCTTCACAGCGCTCTTGTGGAGATGTTGCCCTGGTCATGGTGGAGAGAACTGCGAGGATATTGGTACTAAATGATCATATAAGAATAATAAATTTTAATTAGATTGTGGCTTTAGATAAAAAAAAGCATATTGTTCAGTAAAACTTCAAAATCTGTCAGTCTTTGACAGTGTGTTATTTTAGCACTGATAAAGTCATGACATTCTGGATGCACTTCAAGCCAGTCTTGTGATTTTGTTTGAACACTTCCAAAAAGTCAATGTGGAGACCATCTGTCAACAGCTAATTTAGACCATTTTTTTTTTTTGGCCTTTAAAAATAGCCTTTAGCTGATCTGGTGGAAAGGGGTCATGTTTACAGAAAACTTAGGCAGGAAACCAATTCACCTTTTGTATCTTTTCTGTCCTCCAGTGGAAAACGGACATGTCTCTGTGTCTGAAGTCTCCAGCACTGACATCAGGCTTCATTCAGGAGGTCCAGAGCTCAATGATACAGGTATTAGTCCATGATTTGACCTGCATTTATGGCATATTTACTTGCTTCAAGCAAGCACACTGAAAGAGAGTCCTGCTTACTCCATTGGCCGTTTCAGTTGTAGCAAAACAAACTGAGGAAACAATGAAGCATGAGTCAAATCGGTAGCTGACTGTGGGAAGGTCATCATCCTCATGGGAGAAGGGAAAGGGTGTGTGAACATCAAGTTCTGCCAGGACTTAGAGCAAGGCCACTGAGTAGAGTGTGTGACTGACCTGCCACTGCTCCCATGGAGAACCCAAAAGAGAATGTGCCTCTACTAAAGCACATACTAAGTACAAAACACAAAAACACTAAGTGAAATAATAGTATGTTGCAGGGCATTGAAAATATCACAGATCTAAAATAGACCTGGGATTTTGGCTGGTTTACCATACAACATAAGGCATACAAACAAAAGGCTTACTATGATCATAGAATAAACCCAAATACTACCCACCATCTTCACAGAACACACTTTGTTTAGAAAGATCAAGACAAGAATGCGCAAAAAAAAAAAAAAAACAAGCCAAAAATGTAACAGAATTTAACCAAATAAGACACCAATTTCCAGCCTTGGCTAACTTTATGAAATGTTAATGAATTGGGAAGATTAACAAAGTCCTGAGTTGACTGAGGTCAGTGAGCTGATATGGTTTCTAAGTAAAGTTGGGGGAAAAAAGCTTCTTCATCAGAGTACTGGTGATACTGAAAATAAGTGTAACTTTAAAGATATTCCATTAAGCAAGCAAACTGCTTGTATTCTCCTCAGGATCTGAGACACTAACCCACCACCAAAACCAGGAGCAGAATGACCATCAAGAGTCCAGGCGTTCACTATATGAGTCCCTGAGGTCTGAGGAGAACCAAACGGAAGAAGAGCACAGCTATAACTACACTCCAAGCCCACACACTGGCCATAAGAATAATCATGAAAGAGGCGGTAAGAGCTGGATTAAAAACTCTGCTATGTAAGGAATTATTATTTCAGGTAGATATACTCAAAAGCTCCTGAGAATCTCTGAAAGGCTAAAAGTTAGGGAGGGTAATATCCTAAGATGGGCTTTAAGTGCAGAAAATACAAATCGCTGGTTTATTTGTTACTTGCATGTTATACGTAATAACATGGCAGCTCAAGGATGAGGGGAAAAAAGTATACCCTCTTTCAATTCCATGACTGGATACATCATATGGCCAAAAATGTGGATACCTGACACCCATATGTGCCCATGCCAAAACCATTGCTGTTATAACAGTCTCCACTCTTCTGGGATTTGTGCTCATCCAGGCACAAGAACTTTAGTTGGGTCAGGCAATGAAGACAAGTGAGGCCTGGTGAGCAGTCGGCGTTCCAGTCAATCCCAAAGTGTTCAGTGCAGTTGAGGTCAGTGCTCTGTGCAGGTCACTCTAGCTCTTCCACTTCAACCTTGGCAAACCATTTGCCTTTTTATGGATCTTGCTCAGTGACATTGTCATGAAATGAGCCAAGTATGGTAACCCATACTCCGAATTTGCGCTCTGCAGTTAACCCATCCAAGTGCGCACACACACGCACACGCACCGAGAGAGTAGTGAAAACACACACCCGGAGCAGTGGGCAGCCTTTTTTATTTTCCACGGCTCCTTGGGAGTAGTTGGGGGTTTGGTGCCTTGCTCAAGGGTCTCACCTCAGTCGTGGTACTGAGGGTGGCAGAGAGCGCTGGTCATTCACTCCCCACACCTACAATCCCTGCCGGACCTGAGACTCGAACCCACGACCTTCGGATTACAAGTCCAACACCAGTCCTTCACAAAGCACCATGCACACACATTCATAGACTTATTCATACCTAGGGGCAAGTTAGCATAGACAATCAACCTACTGGAATGTTTTGATAGGTGGGGGAAAAGCAGAGAACTCCAAGGAAAACCACACAGACATGGAGACAAAATGTGCCATTCCATCAAAGCTGCTTGCTGCATGGAACCATTCTTGAATATGAAATCCTCCTTAATGCCTCCTCCTTAATGATTCCATGTAGAACCTTGTAGGGTTCCTCAGAGAGACGTTACAGGGGCTAAACCCTTTTAGGATGCTAGATTAAATACTTTAGCAAGCTTGTAGTTTCATTAAACACATACAAAAAGTCTGGACTTAAAGACAACAAGCATAAAACAGAGCATTTTACTTCTATAATGTGATGGAATATGAGGTGGATATATAGCCAAGAAAGAATGTTTAGAATGAGCTTGGTTGTATTCATAGAGATTTAATTTGAAAAGTGGGTCTTCCAAAATGGACATAAGCTAGCTAAATGCTTTTGTCTGTCTGATGATAGAGAGAATGAAATTTAACAGTATTACTGGCCAGCATTGTTTCCCATTGTGCACTGTGATCATCAGGACAATCAAACCAACATGTTTAGAAGTGGGCAAAAGTTATTACCTTTTGATAGAAGATTATCAAGAAAAATTTGTTGTCTTTTAAGTGATTGGTACTTATGAATTGTGCAGAACATAACCTTAACTAGATCTTAACTAACAACGCAAATGATTTCAGCTTGTCTTTATCAGTATTAGCTACATACATATAACAATAAAGGCTTACTAGTGTGAGCATTGTCCTGCTGTATATACACAATCATAGTGTGTCTGGTCTATAGCCTGTCTCCTGTATATCCTTACAGACAGAGAGCACAGGGTTCCTGCAGCAGTAAGCATAACTTTTGTTGCCTTGTGCAGTGACTCCTGCTCACTGACTCCCTCTCACTGCAGCTTCCTGCCCAGGATATCCGCTCTTTCTCTGGGAAGAAAAAGGCCCTCAATATATTATACATAGAGAATGATGTAATGGGATGTAACTGATATACAGGCTGCAATATAGGATGAAAACATGTTCCGTCATCAAATATATGAGAAGCTGTGAGAACATTTCCAAAGCAGCTGGAGGCAGGGATGTAATGGAATAGATGTATTCATGCATTTAGCCCAACCAGGTCAGGTTTGTAGAGTATGGGAGAGTATTGGTACAAAAAGTGAAGAAAGGGGAAGAGCGGAGGGACAAAATAAATAAATAAATAAATAAATGTTAAAAAAAAAAAAAAGCCTTCAAGTGACCAAAAGGAATGTATCAAAAAGAAAGCACACCCATCATGTACTTATTATCAGATTTCAGTAGTTATCAGATTATTTAACAGCATAATATATCTGAGATTGGATTAAACTTCTTAGAGGATTACAAGGAAACCAATAAAGAACACACATAATTGGGTAGAGAAAAGTTTGTCATATGCCAAATTTGGAAAAATCAGATTATTTAGTAATTACCTGGAGCTTTCCTTTTATCGGATTATAGACAGGGTTTATTAGGTGAAAAGTAAAAAAAAAAATCCTATTATTTTTCCACATACTTGCTGTTAACTCTTTACAAAAAATTCAAATAAGGGTAAAAGTTTTATTTATGATAATGGTCCACATTATAATTCAAACATTATAAGAAAGAAAGAAAGAAAGAAAGAAAGAACGAAAGAACGAAAGAAAGAAAGAAAGAAAAAGAAACCCTTGGCAAGGTTGTTACTTGCATATCGTCTGCATTTGTACTCATAATAAAAGTAAAAACAGTTTTCTGTTTCACATGAAATATTTAGATGCAATAAATCAGGCCACAGTAACTACCATCAAAACTCCACCTTGCCTTTCAGTCTGTTTGCCATCCCTGAATGAGTTTGTTGACATACAGGCTACAGTTACTCTACCCCCTGACCAATGGTGTTAAATGCTAATTAAGTGCAAATATACACTACCTTAACTTAAGTGCTCAAAACATCGCAATTATGGCTAAAAGCTGTTTTTAAACATACTGTACTACATGTTAACATCACCTTAAGTATTGGTGAATATTCAAACCAGCAGTTCTATAATGTGTGTGTTGCAATGGCCAGACTACTGAAAGCTATGGGAAATGCTTAGTCTCTAATGGGGAACAGGGGTTTTCCTCTTCTGCTGAGTTGTAATTCACTTGAATTAGAAAATGCCCTCTGGGTGACAAACACAACCTCTGTCACATGTATGACACTTTAATGTCTGAAAGGAAATGCCACTGACTGGGAGAATGAGTGTATCCACATATGAGAATGACAGGACTTGAAAAATATGGAAACTACTACTGAAGGACTAGCGTACCCCACTCCCAGGAGGGCAAATCACTATGTTTTGAATGACTGGACAGACAAACACTCATGCCCATAAAATCCAGCTTTTCATCACCTCTCACCTCATAGATCGAAGGTTGTGGGGATGACCTCTGGAGGACATAGTGAGTTATAAATTTTCCTTCCATGAAATACCATGAAGATATAATCACTATTTTGGCAGTAAGGCTAGGGTTTTAAAACGGTTTTATGCGCTGCCATTTAACTGTAACAAAAACAAAACAAAAACCTTAGGCCATTTTCTATTTGCATCTAATAGTTTCATTATGTGCTACATAATGAATTTTCATGATGGTTAAATGCCAGTAACTGTTTTCACAAAGCACTGGTTTGGCATTCCATATCTGATCTCAAACTTGATTGGAAGCAAATGTTTGGTTTTTTTTGTTGTTGTTGTGTGTTTTTTTTAGGGTCACAACTGGACCTGCCAGTCAAAAACAGTCAACTATTGATGCTAATATGCTCTATTGAGGTTGCTGAGTGAATTCTTAGAAATTGTTTCTTATTGCAGCACCCTACACTGTGGATGATGGACACAGAGGTCCTCCACCAGAGACACATTATGCAAATCCCGGGCTTGTACCCATCCATTATTTAAAGGATGTCATGATGTCTCATCTACAGCCCATATTTGACAGCTTCAACCTGACACTAGCACGCCTGTCTGAGGAGGTTCAGGATTTACAGAGGGACATGACCCAGCTGCAACTTCATCAAATGCTACAGGGAGAGTCCAAAGCGTCAGGAGGAGGAATAGATGAGGAGTCGGAGCAGCATCTGGCAATGACCGGCAGCTTTCAGCAGCTGGAGGAACTGAATATGCAACTTGGCCTTCAGCGTGATGAGATGGAAGAGAAGCTACATGCACAGCAGGCCATGTTTTACTACAACTTGACCAGTTTGAAGACTGACATGGATGTCCGAATTAAACGCAACCAGAAGACGCTACAGGTCAGAATATAGTGGGGAAATTTAGTTCAGTGATTATTGTAATATACTTCACTTTGTAGAATTGTTTCTGTATAATGTTTATAAAATATCACATGGGAAGTTTTAGTACCTAAGCTTTCAAGACTATTCGCAAGGACATTCTTTCACTTTCTTAACGTTGCCTGTTTCTTTGAATACATTACACTCTAACAGGATTGTTTGTTGTATCATAGATGAGTCTCCATTCCCTAAATTCCTCACTATCAGAGGCAAGAGAGAAACAAGAGCAGTTAGAGGAGGAAATCCAGAGAGTTTTGACACTTGCAAATCAGAGACCAAGTCCTGGTAGACAGCCTCAAGATGACACAGCAGTCTGGGAAGCCATTACTCGTCTGGACAATAAGGTGGTCAATAACACTATACAGTTCAGTGCCCTAAGCAAACACCAAGTCCAAGTGTCAGAAAAAATAGAACACTTGCAAAAGGACTGGAAGACCTTAGAGGAGCATGTAACCCAGAATGACCGCAAGAATGAGGACAGATACATTGAGGCTTTCCTAGAAGTGGATGCGGCGAAGGTGGCAGTTGGAAAATATGCTGATGACCTGTCAAAAAATGTCTCCATTCTCCAAAGCACAGTCCAAGAACTGGAGGTAGACACAGACTATTTGTACACACAGTTCTATAAGAACATGAGCTCCAGCAGCAAAAACTGTGACTGTGCTGGCCTTAGCACAACTGTGGCGCAGTTGAAAGAGGCAGTATCTAATATAACAGTGATTGCAAATGAAAACAGGCTCGCTCTAGACAGCGCAGCAGAAGAGAGATTAAACATTTGGGAAAATGATGGCTGGGGCCCACAAGTGGAAGAGATAACTTTAGGCTTACACACTGTGCGGAGCTCACTGGTGCTTGAGCAAGAGAAGCGCAGAACACTGCAACAAAACTTAACCATACTCCAGACCTCACTTTCAGGCAGTCAAAAAGATATTGAAGCTCTACAGCAAAAGGACAGTCAGAAATCAGGCGAGATAAAACACCTGTTCAACTCTTTCAGCTCTCTGTTGAAAGATGCCATACGTCATACTGATGTACTGGAAATGCTCCTTGGTGAAGAGGTTTTGGAGTTTATTGATTGGTCCCCACAAGACCAGAAAGCCTACTCCATCCCTGTAATGAAGATGCTGATCAGCGACCTGCAGGAACAGATTAACGGACACAGCCGAAGCCTGGCCTCCATGCTTAACTCTGAAGATCCCACTGCAGATGAACCAATAGAGCTGGCAGAAGGGATGGCAGAGGATCTCAAAAGAAGACAAAAGGAACAGAAATTTGACCATTTCTCAGAGGACTCTAGAGGTTACAAAGACTTCTTTGCTTTGGAAAAAACAGTGGAACAGCTTCAAGCACGTGTCGTCAAACTTGGAGAACAGCAATGTCCATCCTGCTGCAACTGTACCAAAGGTGCTGCTTCCAGAGATGTAGAGGGAAAACTGCAAGCCGAGTTGACACGTGTGCGCAAGAACCTTGACGATCATCTCATGGTTTTCAACAGCGTTTTCAGTAATACTGAAAGTCTATCAGATTCTGAAGTAAAAGTAGATCTGGAAAAATTGTCTGCATTAATGAAGAAAAAAGAATCCAAACTTCGAAGAAAGAATCAAAAGGAGAGAGCAGATACAAGAGGTGCACAGCGCAGCAAGCGGGATACATCACTTGAAACAGCAGGTAAGAAATACAGCACAGATAATTTTTATAGAGACTTTTATACAGAAATGGTGTAACAGCACAAATTGCAGAAATAACGAACAGGTAAATTATAACAGGTCACAATTAAGTAAAGGTTGTACAGGCTTGAAGAGTAAAGCTTGAGGTTTTATGGAAATTGCACATTTTTACATCAATCTAGGCCAGAGGACTAGAATGTTCACTGTCAAATCTTAATTGTGTGTGTTCTGGGACTTGAGAGAAAACATCTGTCCTGAAGGCAGTTCCAACAAGTTGGGTTAAGCATCTAAACAGAGACTACCGAGACTGGATGGTTACTTTAAGTCATGTAGCTATTCCCACTACAGCTACTCGGCTCTGTAATATTTTCCACATTAAACATGAGTAAATGAAGCAGCTCATGGATAAGAATCTTAACCATGGGAATTACTAATGGTGTAATGTTTGTGTGTTATGTTTAACAGCAGTGATAGCTTTGTTATGGCTTGTTTTGGTTAATCAGTGGTGAGACTGCCAATGATCTCAGACAAAAACTGTATGTATATAGCAACCCGAGCTGCTTAAACATAGTCCATTCTTAAACCGTTTTTAATATGAATTCCTGAGATGAGTGTGGTTTGAGACATGTTAGTGTTACGTGTTTCTGATGTATCCTGTAGCAACATGTCCCTCTAGTGAACAGCCACTTCAACTGCAATGTTGAGCTCTTTAGTTTTAATAAGGCATTAAATACAGATATTTGGTTAATATTATTCATACAAACTATACATTTGTTAGCAATGTTAACCAGACATAATGCAAAAGAGCAATTATCATAATTTAACCTGCATTTTTAGTAACACTTTGCTTAAAGGGAATGTGTAGAGCTATACAAGGGCTACAAAAGCTCATTGGAACTGACAAACCTTCATACACATTTATAAAATCTTACTCAAATGTGTAGCGATGACACAACTTCTGAGTAATATGTGAAAGACTGACTTGCATTCAAAGGTCATGGTGGCTTAGTGTACTTCTGTTATGACACATAATGGTGACTTAATTTCAGTCATTACAGTGCCAAGAAATGTATAAAGTGTTACTAAAAATAAGAATTTTTAATAATAATAATTTTTTTTTCTAGCTAAATTAAATGCACACTTAAAGGCCAGGGAAACACACATTGTGGTATCATGACATTCTCATAGGTTTTCATTAAAAAAAAAAAAATATATATATATATATATATATATGGCAGAATCCATAATAATGAATAACTGTCATTAAAATGCCAAGGCGTTCATAAAATTTTTTCCCCTCTTGGAAAGGCATGTAATATTCTCATTATGTGAGTGACATATCAGTCATAGTACACTGAGCCACAAAGTCATGATGGCCTAATGCAAGTCAGACTGGGATGTGTCATAACCTTACATCAAAAAAAAAAAAGTTATGTTATGCCAACTTGACCCTGAAAGTGACAGAATTAGTGTTCATACAAGCTAAGAGATTCATATCATGGTTTAAGAGCTTATTAACAGCTTATGTACGTGCCATGTTTGATACAATTTTATTTGTGTAAAGCTTTTAGCTATAGACATCGTCACAAAGCAGCTTTACAGCAATCCAGGTGTAGCTCTGCTTCCCTAATGAGCAAGCCTCCTGAACAAAATCTTAAGACCAGGGAAAATATTACAAGTATTCACACTTCGCACTGGTGGATTGTAACCAGGTT
>CM074947.1:8869142-8896884 GCA_037577455.1 Pangasius macronema
TTTTTTGTCTCTTGCTTCTTTTTCTTCTTTTGACATTTTGAAGCAGTTCTTACAACCTGGTTATGATCCACCAGTGCGAAGTGTGAATACTTAGAATGTTTCCCCTGGTCTTAAGATTTTGTTCAGGAGTGTATAAACACTACCCATATGCCCTAATGCTGTCACGCTGCCTATTAACAATTAAGCCTGAAAATTCAGATCAAATCAGATGCTGTTCGGTTTCTTGTTTTAGTGCACAGTCAGTTTCCTGAGGATCCACTCATGTTTGCGGCCAGCAGCAGAGACGGTGTTAACACACCTGGTACAGTCGTGTTTGAAACCATATCCCTAAACCATGGGCAAATGTACTCACCTGAAACGGGCACATTCCAAGCACCTACTGCGGGAGTTTACCTATTTGTGTTGACGCTGGACTTTGGGCCTGGGCCATCTTTAGCCCAGCTGAAGAGAGGAGAGGAAGTAGTGGCAACAGTGCATCAGAGCATGAGGAAGCCATCAGGACCTTCTACTCGCGTCTGCCTCCTACAGCTACAACAGGGTGAAGAGGTCCATCTAGAACTAGTGCAGGGAACATTGGAGCATGGGAAGCCACAGGAGAACACCTTCGCTGGACTGCTGCTCCTACAGACCACATGAGCACACGTTCATATCTGAAAGAGTAAAACCACACACACTGGGATGAAGAAATGAACAACCTTCAATACCGTGATTATTTTCAATACAACGCTTTTTCGATTTCTCCTGATCACTTCACAAGAAGCCTCTTGTACATGCTCTCTGGTATAGATGTTTGCAGCTTGTTGCCATCTTATAAGCTTCAGTATTGTTTCAGATTTTCAAATTTGGTTTATTTGAAAATCAACACTGACTATGAAACACTTCTTTCCAGGCTTAGACTGTGTGTGTGTTTATAGATATATCGTACATATGATTGCTACTATTACAGTTAGTTTGCCCCAACTACATCAGTGAAAAAAACGTACCATGTATCTGTCTATTTCTGCTGCACCTTAAAACACAATTGCCAAAGTTAGGTCAGGTCATTAATGCATGCTACTCACACTCTTGTCTCGCACACATTTGAAATGACCCACAAGCACTCAGATTCATTTAGTAAATATTTACTTAAAATGAATACACTGGACAAATATCATACATACAGTATTTCGAATTTTCTTGGCAAACCCATAAGGCATCCATTCAACCAGAAATTATATTAAAAAGGTGTGTAATAATTACATACCAATAGTTACCTTTATCATCACGGCTGGGCAGGACAATGCAACTTTTAAAGATCTACATCATGTTAGAGATGCTAGTTCATTTGTTAAAGTGTTTCATTTTGTAAGTTTAATCGGGAGAAACAGGAGTTAAAAAAAAAAAAAAAAAAAAAAAAAAAAGAAGTGTCATGAATCACAGTTCTAAATCCTTGAGCAAGCTACAAGGTTAGCAGTGAGAAATGAGAATGAATAACAACAGACACGTCGCTCCCAATTAAAAAAAAAAAAAAAAGTTTTTGCTTTTCCGAAACATTCTCTTCTGGCCAAAGAGTGCACACATTGCTTACTCAGCAACCATTTCCTGTGCTATTTTATTCTATTGTACACTGAACTGATTTGCCTTGAGTTAACCCCATCATCTATTACATATTTATATTTTTAAAACAAATTTATTTTTTGAAGAGCATTTTTATCAAACTTTTTCAAACGTTATCATTTATTTTTCTGTAATTTTAAATTTGTAAAACATCATGAAAACTTTGATAAGGCATAATATAAGTCTGGCACTACAATAAGGACTGTTGGTTTACACTTCCTGTACGTATAGACCCATGTCATGGTTTTTTCACTACTTTTTTCACTGGCATGGAAAGCAATAAAGGTAACGTAAGGCTGGTGTTTTCATGTGTATTTCTGTTCGCATAGTCTATAATGTTAATTACTCCGAAAAGAAGTCCGTAGAGACTCTGTTTTCCGTGAGACCGACACATCTAAAACAACATCCATTTAAGAACAGAATAATAAAAAAAAAATCCAAATATTCCCTTAAAATACTGAGAAATACAGAAATTAGACTTGTAGTGGAAGAATATTTCTTGATATAAGTCTAACAGCAACCAGTGTGAACTATCTGACCGCTAAGTACTATCTACATTAAAGTGTTAACTAAACTCAACGTACATACACGGGGAAGTCTTTTTAATGACGGTTTCAAAGGTTGAAGTGTCTGGCCCTATGGACCACTATTAGAAGAACATTTCTTACTTTTTAGCTTGTGCAGTCTAACAATACAATTTTATTTACAAGTCCATGTATAATTGCGCTTGACAAAAAGTCACAAATGTTTTTCCATATGGCAGGAATCGAGGTTCATCCCAGACAAAAAAAAGACAAAAGCATACACAGCTGACACAGAAACAAGTAGCTTGGTGTGTAAGGCAGAAAGGTCAGTTGTCCAAGACTTCTACAAGATTCATAGATGCAGTCTGAATCTGTTCAAAGCCTGTGATCGTACAGCTTTCACAGAAAGCAAAAACAAAAAAACAACAACAACAACAACAACAAAACTGGCTCCGTGTGCTCTACAGAGGTCAAGCAGGGAAGGGGCAAAGACGGCATCGAGGTTGAGTTCGCTCTCTCACAGCCCGTGTTAAACCAGACAGAGCCTGATCCTGTCTCTGACTGGCCTGGTCAACTAACCCAGGTCAGACATGGCTCAGATTTTGATGTCCTGCAATTCCACCATTTTGGCTAACGTCTTCTTGACTCGTAGAACAGTGAGGCGTGACTGTGGATTGTGGGCCCAGCACTCTGACATCAGCCTCAACATGGCCCTCAAACACTGAAGAGGAAAAGAAAACATTCATCGCCATTTATGTTCTCAAACATTTTTCATATTCACTTCAAATATGATACATAGTTTCCAATGCAAGTAGTTATATTAAATATTAAATCGGAAAGAAAACAAGTAAGCAGACTTTAAACACTCACCTCATCACTGTTCCACCTGTTGGACACTGTGGGCCGCAGGCCTTTCACACACACTACCTGCAGCATGTCTTCGTATGAAGGGTCTGAGGGGACCGTGTCATAGTACGGCAGCTGGTACTCCTCAACTATCCCTGAAAAAGGGAACAGTAGTACGGGTAGTGTTTAAAACATTTACCTGTGCTATTCCTTGTTTTTAAGCCTTTCATTGTTCTTTTAATGAAACAGGTAAGAATGGCACTATATGACATCCCAAAGCATAATGTGTAAGGAATAAAACATTTGGAGGCATGCTGTTACTGGAAAATAATCAACTCCAGAGTGGTTTGATGTGACCTGACACAAAGTGGAGTTATTGCCAATAACCCTGAAATGTTTATATTCCTCTTATATCACAACAATTTGCCATATTTTGAACATTTTTCAAAAAAGGCCTGAAGTATGAAATGTCATGTGTACAGAGTTCACTGAGATCACTGAGCTCATTTTCCCCCCCAGTCTCCATCTTCACTGCTTTGCTGTCATTTAACCTCATGCTGAAATTCTGTAACTGTTGCACAGTTTGTATCACTTTTCCATTGTTACATGGTTAATGGTTATAGTTCCTGTAGGACAGTGCAACTGCAAGCCAGGAACAGTGTTGTTCTCATTCAGGAAAGTTCCTGAACCATTAAGTTCTAAAAATCTCCTAAACTTGGTGGAAACCGATGTGTAGTGATCAGATGACCGTGGCTTAAGGCTAATACTGAATTTCAGGGTCTCTGGTTTCAGCAACTTTTAATATCTACCATGTGACCAGATTTTGAATCGGTACCTCCTGTGACGCAGCGTCTCGCCATCTCCCACATGACCAATCCGTAGCTGTACATGTCGGCCATGACGTAGGCGTGGAAATGGTTCTTACTAAGGCTTTCGTCGAGGACTTCTGGAGCCATGTAGCGCCGGGTTCCTGTACGAGTGCTCAGAGGGATGTCAACCTCATTACTGTCACTGAGAGACAAGAGAAGGAGACATTAGATAAAATGAACAGATGCTCAGTAATGTCTTAAGTGGTCATTGATTAAAATCGCTGTGATAATAATGCTGCTGTATGCTTAACATAACTTTTATACACTTTATTGTTCCGTGTCAGACAGATCACTATTACATGAACGTTTCTCATGTTTATTACGTAATTCTATTACAAGTGCATTGTGCAAATATATTATTACTGCTAATAGTGAATTCTGTTGCTTTGCACAATTTGTGAGCCCTCTCTTCCACAAGCATTAAAAGAAAGGGACTGCCACAGGACCGGCACGGATTTATTTAATGGAGGACCGTTCTTAGACCAGCACTGACTTCTGACTCAAAACCTGAACTATGATGGGCTGATTTTGATTCTGAAGGAGAAATAAAGAACCTGTTAAATTTGACGGCCAGCCCCAGGTCAGCGATGCAGCACGTGCCGTTTCTCTTCACGAGGATGTTCTTGCTCTTGAGGTCCCGGTGAGCGATGGCTGGTTTGCCATGCGTGCCGTAGATCTCGGTGTGCAGGTGGCACAGACCGCATGCTGTAGAGTAGGCCAGTTTCAGCAAGGCCTGTGTGTCCAGGGTGGTGAACTTCAAGTAGTCGTACAGAGAGCCGTTCTCGTGGTAGTCTGTGATGAGGTACATCTGAGAGGAGGCTCCTGTACCATTTATATCAGCTGCTATGAAGCCTGTTGAAGACACAGTATGATGTCTGATTGGACAAGAGCCATATAAAGAGTGATCATGACCAGCTTAACGACACTGGGACATTATTTTATGTCTGTCAGCCCACGCTAAGTGTGTTGATACAAGCTCTCTATGACTCTCTGACTAGACAAAATTCTCAAATATGTTGGAATGGATCAAATTATGAATGGTGGCCAAATAAGAAAGAACAAGAGGCTAAATTCATCTTTGCAAATCAAAAAGGTGCCCAAAGTTTTTTTTGCCAAGACAGCCACAGATGTGCTGATGATAAAGATAACAGCATTCCTTCTCCTTATTTTTTAAATCCCTGTCAGAACCAGTAGGGAAGAAAAAAAAAATCAGTCTTGGAAAAATATATTACTTTGGAATTAAAACTAACTCAGTTTCATCAAACAAATCTTAAGTAAATATTTAATGAAAATATTTAATACCGGTATGGATCATTTTAAAGATTTTTCAATGCCATAATGATTGCTTTTTATGTCACCGGTTTATCCTGGGGTGGATCCAGACCCTATCCCATGAACTTGATGCGCGTTGGAAAAACACCCTGGATGTGACCCCAGTCCATCACAGAGCTTATTTTATTTTTATTAGTACTTTTTAATAATCTGCAGATACTCTGATTTATAATGCAACGCACAAGCAGTTTGAAAGGTAACTGGCAAATTTTTAATTTGATACACCTACACAGGATATTTTCATGTCTCATAAGCACGGTCTGGTAGATCTCGGTCTCTCTGAACCAGCTGGCTTCTTCACGAGTGCAAAACACTTTCACTGCCACCTTCTCCCCCCTCCAGCGGGCCAACCACACCTCACCACAGCGGCCTTTCCCAATCAGACGCACTGTCTGGATCTGCTTCGCAATGGTACGCTGCACCTGAGCATAGAGACAGAAAGTGCTCAGTGTAAAAACAACAATATTGTTCATTAACAGATCCCAGTCCGAAGAGTTTAGAAGGACAGAGTGCAGTTGAAGCTGCTCACCAGCAGGGGGAGCCCAGAGCCACTGCCCGAGCTCTGAGACTGGTGGATGAGGTCTTTGATGGATTCTCCGGGAGGAATGAAGGCTTCAGCCTGCTCCAAGTCTCTGTGGTAGTGCTGCCTCTCTGTTTGCCACTTATACCTGAGATACAACAAACATGCCCACAACTGACTCCAATCTCACATCATCACTGCCCTTTATCAAATCTTCTCCACAGTAGGATACATCACATCCAAACAAAGTCTATAGACCGCAAAATCAAAGGCATAATGGTCACTGTTACTCAGTTTATCTGCATAGCATCATTTCCCCAAAGGTGCAGCAGTAGCAAGAAGCGGGCATCATCTATCTTCAAAGGTGTTAAGGTATGTGCATTCATACATTTCCTCTGAGTTGGACATATCCAAACTCACTTAAAAAACAAAGAAACAAAAAACCTGATAGCAAAAAGCTCACAAGTCCCTTGCAAAAACACCCCTCTGACCTTAAAAGTACACTGTGGACGCAATGTTTATTTCAGTTATTGTCTTCTGACTCTCATTAAAACGGCATATACTTTTAGTTATCGCATTTTAGAGTTCAGAGTTGTTGGACAATTGTCTGTAATAGAAATTGTAAATACACAACTGCTAACTCAAATCAACACAATGCTGCTCCACACAGTAAGATATGCTTCCCTTGTGCGTTTGTTTTCACATAAGCCAGTAATCAGGCCAGTGTTCAAGCACATGTCCAACTGAATTCCTCGATCCTTTTGTTTTCTGATCATAAAGGATGTTGGCTTCACAGCTTATCTTAAAAATCCGAAGCCCTTTGTTAATAAGCACTGCTCAGTAATTTGGTTAATCAGATGAACACTGGTCAGATGAGGGTCGTACCTGTAGTAACAGACCACGGTGACGCAGACGAGGGTACAGCAACACACAGTAACAGAGATGAGCAAGGCCAGCCAGTGAGGGGCAAGGAATGCCTCTGAAATGAAGAAATAAAACAGGGTTCTTTAACATCACTACTTTAAAATCACCACTGGTTCCTATTTTCTCGCTTTAAATCTTAATTTTATTTGTATAGTGCTTTAACAATTGCTAAAGTCAATTGTTAAAGTCACAAAGCAGCTCTACAGAAATCTGGATGTAGATTTACGTTTACATCTCTAATAAGCAAGGCAGAGGTGACAGTGGCAAGAAAAAACTCCCTGAGAAATCATAAAAACCACCAGACTCAACCAGACTAATCAGATTAATCAAGTAGGAGGATTATTTTAAAAATATATTAAATACCAAAAATTAACTTTACAAAAAAATATATATTTGCTACAAAAGCTTTAACTAGTATTAATTAAATAACAGGTCACCACCTACAATACAATATTACTGAAATTGATCAGATAATCTGTCACAGCATGAGAATATCAAGTGGTTTTGTTAACCAAATGAAAAACACACTAACGTAAGGTGGCAATATTATGAACATTTTTTTTTTACTGATTCCACATACTTTTGTCTTACTGTTTTGTCCACTACATATCTTACCTGCATTTTAAGCCCCTAATTTGTTCAATTCTGACCAGACAAATTCAAAATAAATGCAACATAAATATCCAACGCCTGTCACGCACTGACCAACTTAATTTTGCGTGACATACACTGCATGTCCAAAAGTTTGTGGACACCTGACCATCACACCCTTATGTAAGCTTCCCCAACCTGTTGCCACAAAGTGAGAAGCACACGATTGCGCAGGACGTCTTTGTATCCTGTAGCATTACAGTTTCCCTTCACCTGAACTAAGAGGCCCAAACCTCTTTCAGCATGACGATGCCCCTGTGCACAAAGCTGTTGTACAATTTCCCCTATTCCCCACATAGAACCAGCAGACAATCTTATAGATCAAAAGGAGAGAAGTTTTTTTCTTCTTCCTCTGCAGAGGAAACACAGCTCAGCAAAACAGCAGCAGTGAGTTATCACTTCAGCTATGCCAGAGAAGCGAGCCCACGATCAGAGGAGGAGCAGATCTTTTAAAGAGAGGTGTTTTTTAAAAAAATAATAAATAAAAAATATTTAATAAAATACAACAATCTCTCATCGGTTACAAAATAATGAATCTTCATAAATGTGAAAGGGCTTATACAGGATTCTACAGGATTCTCCTCATTAGGCTTAAACTTCATGTGATGGGTGTGGTGGTCAGGTGTCCACATACTTTTGGCCATATAGCGTATGTGAAACCAAAGTGAATCATTTTCAGAGTGCAGAATCTGGAACGTGTTGACTCTTCGTTTCCGATGCTTGGAATTAACGCATCGACTCTTTCTGGGATCGACTTTGATGTGAATCGAAAGAAAGACGGAGACGGGACGACTTGACACACAAGATATATTAAAGACGTGTGTATATTAAGAAAACAAAACAATGTACATTTTGAAATGAGAAAAGATTTATCTTGCAAAGTAGCATGAGATAATGTTTTCTGACAGGGCAAGAACAATGATAAATACTATATACTTTTATCAATTTTGTCTCAGCCCTAGACACTTTGGCTGAGTGTTGGCGTGACTGTGTGTTAATTAATACCATTAAATATCAGAAACACAGGCGTGCGTGTGTATGATTTAAATTTACACATTCCCAGCCAAACACTTTTATCCAAATACTGTAATTCTCCCATGTTGTGACAGCAGATGTAGTGTGAAGCTGATGTACATCACTGCAGGTGTTCGTTCCAGGCCCGGGTTTCATTTAGCACATGTATCTGTGTCAGGATTATCTGATGGGGCAGAAGCTCACCTGGCTCTCGTGGAGGCAGTTCAGGCTTCAGATCATGATTACAGAAGTCAGACTGACAGCACTCAATGGTCCGTCTCGCCTGGGCATACTGTGAATCCTGGAAAACAGATTTCATTTATTATTTAATATGGTTCTACATCATGAGTCGACTTTACATGTAGTCAAACAGACTGTACCTGTTAAAACAACAACAACAGCAACAACAACAACAACAACCACCTGTAGCCTTACCTTGCACTGAAAATGGGAGCCTTCATACTTCATACATCCAGAGCTTAAGAACACATCTCCATTTTCATCTTCTTCAATGATGGCAAAGCACTGGCCATTTGTCCTGTAACATCAACAGGATGCATCAGCATTAAGGAAATGTATCTCAGTTTCTGCCATCTAGATCTTTTGTTACTTTCAAACCGAGTCCGGGGTCAGTCACTCACATGCAGGTGCTGTTCTTGGCGTCCTCTGGGCAGTGGCCTGAGCAGTAACAGCTGAGGAAACGTGGCGCATCCTCAGGCTCCACTGTCGAACCGGGAGCTGGTCTTCTGGAGTCCGAGCTGTGCTTGCCGCCGGCCCCCTGCAGCACGTGGTCTGGGTTCTGACCAGCTGAAGGAACAAGAAGCAGAGCTCATCTGACTGACCACAGCAACAACAAGCACTGAACTAAATCGCTACGCTTGCACCTGTGTGTGTGGACACACCAAGCAGTGTTTACACACTTGTTCACCTTTTCTGTAATCTGTAGGTTAATATTTCACCACTAGGGGGCAGGTCAGGGCCAAAATATTCCAGCTGGTCAGATTCTGTGCAGTGTTTGAAATCTCACAGCAGCTATTTTGGCAAATATATTTAATATGTAATTCTAGTTCTTACAAATACATAAAGCTACATTTCCCCCACTACATTTCACACACACCCTTAATTTCTGAACACATGCACATCCAACGTGCTGAAATGCTTTGCTATTAAAAACTGAATGGTTAAAGGTGCAATCAGTCTTTGAGAGACAAATTATAAACTGCCAATAAAAAAATATATAAATAAATACATTTAAAAAAACACTTTATTTAACATTTTATTAAAAAAAATAAATAATCGGCAACAAAGTGGAGTCACCGCTACACAACTGACAGCAGGTCCTGACGTGTTTTATTCTTTTTATACCACAACTTTAATTTTAATCTGTTAATAGTTACATTTAATGTTGTGGAATATTTGCAAAGCAAGTTAGTTCATGTTACCATGTTATAAATTTTTACCTACATGTTATAAAATATACACCGTTGTTCCCTCTCCATCCTCTCTTTTTACTCTGATGTTAATAAGACAATAAGACAAACAAACAAACAGCCTGTTGTGTTGCAGAGAAATCAGCACGACACCTTGAAGACGTTCATGTGACGGCAAACCTACTGTTACAATCACCAACACTGGAGACTCCTTCCAATAATGGAAAATAAATGTCTCCTTATAGAACTCTTACCGTATCGATTACACATTTTTCACGCTGACTGTTAATTACTGAACATTAAATCAGAATAGAGAATTCAGCACTGCTGAATAACTGTAACAGTATGTTCATCCACTCACTGAATCCAAGACAAACTCATTCTTAACAAATTTCTCATTCACGATATCAAATCTCACACATTTCCTGAGGAGAAGTGTTTTATTTGGCTAAACCAGACATCCTTAGTGCACAAGTGTGTGATTAATGGCTCTGTGTATCGACCCAATAATAAACTTGTCCTTAAGGTGGCTGTAATTTCACTACAAAGTAAAAGCAGTGACTACATGACCTCATCTTTAATCATATCCATCTTCATATTTGTGACCACATACAGTCCTGTTCTGCTGAACTAAACCTCACCTCCTGCTCTGATAGCCTTCTTGCTCTCCTCTATCCCCCTATACCCCCCCACTTTAGAGATGGCAGTCTGACGCAAGAACAGTGTATATATATATATATATGTGTGTGTGTGTGTGTGTGTGTGTGTGTGTGTGTGTGTGTGTATGCTGCAGGCACTTCCTCTGGAGCATAACTCCACTCTAGTCTTTCCAGTCCAGACATGTCGGTAAGACAGAAAATCACTCCCTAAGCAGCTCTGTGAAGAGCTCGGAGGCATAGCAACATGGCGCTCTGCTCCTCCGGTAAACTCTGCTCTCAGATCTCATTACTAGCCCGTCTGCTTTTTTTTTTTTTTTTTTTTTTCTTTTCCTGGCTACTCCATCAATGTGTTGCTGCTGCTGATCTGGAATTCTGGTCAAATTCTACTCACGGAGCTAATTTTATTAGAGCTCAGTGATTAAATTGCAACCGAGGGAGATAAAAGGGCCTCTGTTGTGCTTCAACTCATTTTATAACTTTGCTTGCTGTGCGCACGCACGCACGCACGCACACACACTCACACACACACACACACACACAAGCAACAATGCGATGGTCAGAACTCAATGGGAAAGCAATAAAAAGTGCCATGGCTTTGTAGACACATTGTGCAATAAGCTTAAATAATCAATACCAGTCAGAAAGGCAAGTCAAGTTTATTCCTATAGCACAATTCAGGCAAACATATCTAAATAATTTAATGAAGTAAGGGAAATAAAAAACAGAAAAATAGATATAAAATAAATCAATTAAAAAGGAGTGCAAAGTATATCTGAGATCTTTTGGCAGTAAAGCTCTGTGATGAACAATGTGCTCAGACAGAACTGATAGCCTTAAAGAAAAAGAAAGGAAAGTGAGTATTTCTACCATTTCAGGTTTAAGGAGAGGAGTTAAGGGGCGTCATATTATCTTTTGCATGGTGGAAAAATATAAAATGCGCTTCGATAATGACTGTTTTATTGCTATTAGTCATTTATCATGAGTGCGCTGAAGAATTAATCGATGCAACATCGTGTGCACGTTAAACTTGGTTTTGAGTTCTCTTCTCTAGGTGGTGTGTGGTGCAGCTGCGAGATTATCTTAAGACCGTTAGTACAATAATGATATTGCTGAGTGAAAAATTCCAAATGGTGGTATGAACCTTAAGCAACACATTTACATTTACAAGTCAAAACAAACATCTGATGGATTTTAGACCATACTAATGAACTCAAAACACTGTCCATTTACCATGACAGAAGTCCAGTGGAGATCATGTGAAATCTGAGGAAGTGGGTGGGGCTTCCAGACAGTGTCAGTTAATATCAGAGAGTTCAGGACACCTACGCAAATCATTCCAGATCCATTACATTTGCTCATCTCCCATATTACCGAGCAGTCGTTTCTGGGGTACTTTGGAGTGAAAACTGCGGAGCTCCTAAGCAAAATGCGCTGGCTGGTTTGGTAATATGTCACTGGATATGGTGGCAGTGTGAAAATGTGTAGAGACGATTAAATCATTATAATACGCAAGCCTAACATAAACACAATTGAACTGAAACTCGACTTTTAGATTAGCTGGTGTGAAAATGTATAACCTAGACTGACAGACCCTTACTGTGACACTAGTTATCTTCCTAATTATTACAACAAGGGACAAAAAAAGAAACAGTCTATTATATCCTGAGTGGTTCTAATCACTGGGTCTAATCATGAACCTGCAAGCTGCAGCATCTGAAGTGCGCACTACACAGCACAAGTATAGCTAGACTGTCTAGACTTTACATAAGCGCTCAGGGAAAGTAAATTAGGTTACTTCTGTAATCGTGCTAGCCAATAACCCATACACAAGAAGTGGGGTGGTCCTGATGCCCAGCTGAGACAATCCCTCCTCCTGATGATGACGACTCGCTAGTTCAGTCTCGGGCACAGAAGCTGAGCGGAAAGTTCGAGTCAGGAACAACCTGGAAAAGGATCAAATGAGCCAAGACTCAAATAAAAACCAGAAAGGCCTACTACTGCGTCACAACTCCAAATTGTCCTCAGACAAGCAGAGCCTCCATGGCATCCTCTCATATCACCGCGTCATAGACAGCTCCTGAATACCGAGCATCTTCCTTCTTCCTCTTAGTACAGCCATGCCCATAGAGCTAATTTGAATTTGTATGCAGACACAATGAGCACCAGTTTAAATACCAAGGACAGCTCTGAATGCGACTGTCAGCATTTGAATGGCTGCAGTTTAAAAAGGCCAGCATCCCTGTACAGCGAAAAGCCAATGGAGCTTTTCAAGCTGACAGCAATGAAGACATTGCAATGAAGACATTTTACTTGGGCCAAGTGGCTGTTCTGTGATTGGCTAGAAGTCGCGATGGATGGAGCCAGGAAACGTCTGAGCTCACGGCCTCCACACACACACACACACACACACACACACACACACACACACACACACACAAATACATGTGGGCTTCATTCGGCTGCAGTCACGTTGGAGTCTGAGGTCTGGCACTACACCCTCCCCCCCATAACGAGCCTCTCCATTTACTGCCAGACACACACACACACACACACACACACACACACACACACAGCTCCCTTAAAGTAACACAGGACACAAGGAGGAAAAACAGCATTCGAGTGCTCTAAAACCAGAGCCCTCACAGTGGGGTTCGTGAAGCAAAGCCAGGGGATCAGTGATTTTTTTTTTTTTTAATTTGATACAGTGGTGGAAATCACAACCCGTTAATATAAAAGTTATATTATTACTCTATTTATTATTGCATACTTGCAGTTATTAGTCTGTTGGATTATTTAAAGTGAATGGGTTTAATCCAAACCTCAATAATGCAAAAACAAGTCAGCCTGTAAATAATGTCAACATGAACCTAATAAAACTGGGTTCTGTTAGAGGAACATTCAGAAATTCAAAAAGCTCATCATTAACTTAAATCTTATAGTGTAGAATTAAATAATGAACCAAATACTTGGATAGTTGTATCCAAGTTGTATTATGTTACATACTATATGGTCAAAAGTATGTGGACATCTGACTATCGACCATCCCCCTGCAAACTTTTCCATGCATCTTACATTGTATTTATTATTTACAGCATGTGCTCTACGTGTTCACCCATTCACTCTACACACTCCCTCAATGGCTGCCCTGTTTTCTGTGGATACTGTGCAACATATTCAGATTGACATATTTACTCATATTCTTATTGGTTTCTGACTTTTCAGACACCCTGTACTTTAAGCAATATTAAGAAAAATGCTTATGTTATATTACGTAAGACTTTCCTCTTTTTATCTGTCACAGAAAATGTTTCATCTGGGAAGAAAAACAAACAAACAAACAAACAAAAAAAACCTCATGCACTCAGTTTCACTTTGACTTAAAAAGAGATACAGTGCTGTATTTTAATTTTCAAATCATTTTAGTTGTAATGTGATTACACGAGTTACTGCTCAAATAGAAGTAACTACTTGCTCAGTGTTGCCAGATTAAGTCAGAATCCTGTACTTGACGTATTCTCATAATTTTTAAAATGGAAAAAAGGCATATGTCTGGTAATTTTATTTATCAGGGTTAAAGGTTTTGGGACAGGTTTTAAATCATGATTTCTGCTTAAAGCAGTGCAGTCAGTCTACTAACCCCTGAAACAATGAATTTTCCAACAGTAAAAAAAAAATCCTATATTTTATAGCAGTTGCCTGAGGACTTCATTTCCATTCCATCTTTTTACAGTCCTGCCTTTGCATTTTGTGCTCTCTGTTATCAGGTTTGTCTTAGTGAGGTGTTGTCTAACAACACAAACATGACAAAAGGATAATGTTTTGCACACTGCATACCACAAACGTGCGTAACATATTGCAGACTCGCTGCAGATCAGAGGTGAACGATATGGGCTGCCGTGCCTACGTCACATGTTCTGCATGGGCAATAGTTACAGCATGAAGGCTGCCACAGTCAGGGCTGTCAGTCATGTTATACTGTATGATTTTTGTTTCATAGGAAACAAAAAACCTTCTTTCTCTTTCAAGTGTTCTTCAGTGAATAAGAGAAATAAATGTTCAAAAGAAAATGTATTGTAATGGTATTTTCATTTGTTATTTTATTGTTCTGTGGCCAGTCAATGTCTTTAACTGCCAAACAGGGAAGCTGGAAAAACAGGTGTTGGAGAATCATTCAGAGATCATCTCTGACTTGTTACAGAGAAATGTTGATATTTGATATATCTGTAAATCCAGGAGTGTCTATAGCTGATATTTGTGCTCTAATAAGAGCATCAGTTAACAGGTTACATGCTTACAAAGAAAGTAAATGACTGGAAGTAGCAGCTAACCTGAGAGCCTGGTGTCTGTTTGTGACTTTGCATTATTGTGTATAATATTATAATATTCCAGGGGATTAAACAGCAGCCTGAGTATTGGTAATGGTAGAAAATAGTGCAAAAACGCATAACTTATCAATTGAGCCCCTAAAACTCATAGTGACTGTAGCATAAGTCACTAACTAAATAAAAATTAATACAATTTATATTGAATAATAAGCCCATTCAGACAGCGTTACTAAACTGCTAAAACAACAGCTCATTAAAGCCTCACTCACATGGCCAGAAAAATGACAGACAACAGTGGTGGACAAATCAACAATTCATTAGCTTGAGGGGGAGGGGAAGGGAAAAAAACAAACAAAAAACACAGACAACACACACATAAATATTAAATCTGTTTGTCCTGGGCTCCTGGGAGTCTAATTTGTCCACCACTGCACCAAAACAAGCCAATCTGCAATCATGGAATTTCTGTTTAAATTTTTAGGCAATATGTCCACAACCAACATCACAGACAAACCTAAAGCAGGGTCCGGACTTCCTTATTAATGACACTACTTGTGAGTAAGCACTAAACCTTCATTATTAAGTGAGATGAAAGTGAGCGATAGCGTTAAGAGTGAATACTTCCTGAGAACAATGGTCAGGAAATGTCCAGGCCCTGCAGTTAGTCACACAGTGTTATACAGGAAATAGTCAATGTGCAAAAGGGAAGAGAGCGCGGCAACAATCAGGCCAACAGCTTCCTCCAGAATGCACGGTGGGGGATTCAGAGAAGGATGTGGTTTATTAGGCACTGAACATGACTTGAGGCGTATTATACTGAAAGAGTTTTCACACTTCATATTTTTTGCAGCTTTATGCATGACTTCTGGTATGTGTGCATTGGTTAATGTTCATAAAATGGACACTAGGCATATCACATGCTGATTTAAAAAAAAAAAAAAAAGTCTGCCCAGGTCACATCAACAGAACCAGCCAGCTTCATAACAGCTTATCCAGTTCATGGGCATTTAAACACAGCTCTCAGTGCAATCAGCTCTCACAGGCTATTCAAAGGCTTTATCAGGACCACAGGCTCATCTTTACAGTAGTTCCAGTTGTGTTTATGGTAACTGGTGAGTGTTCTAGTGTGCATTCCCAAAGGCAACAGCACAGCATGTCCTCTTTATGGACCTCTAGCAAACAATGTTATCAGTTTCACCACACATCACAGCGCACATCATAAAAAAAAAACAAAACAAAAAAAACAAGGCATTAAAGTGCATCTCAGATTTTACAACAACTATGTCACATTTGCATGAGTCAAAAACAAAGTATTAAAGTATTCTGTTTCAGATGCAATACTGATGTGAAATTTGAACATACACAGCTGAAAATCTAATAACTGTGTTGGAGACTGTTTGGCTTATGGCTTTTGGAATCATGTGATAACCCAATTACATTGGGACAACCCTGTGTTATTTGATTATCTTTTATAAAAAGGACTGTATGATACTCATCTTCTCATGTTCCCACTGGGCATCTAAGGACAAGTTTATATTAATCATAATTACAGTCAAACCTACATAATCACAGTGAATGCACAGCACTACCATTACAACACTCACCCAGTTTAATCTGCTACTTTGACAAAGGCCAGTCATTGGCTCTAGCTCTAGTTCAAAGTCAGCATATTTATATTACATTTTATCCTCCTGATCCATTACCAAGGACTCTGAGCCAATTTAAAAAAAAAAAAAAAAAAAAGAAGGAGTGTCCTTACCTTCAGTCTGAGGGAGCAGGAGAATGTAGATTTCCAACAGAACAATGGTGAATAAGTGAAAGCGGGTCATTCTCAAACAGCCTGGCAGCACTTTTGGGACAAGCACGTGGAACGGCAGATGCCCCTGCCTCTGTACACCAGCGCTGATGGAACTGTCCAGTAAAGTGTAGACTGAGGAGCAACAGTGGTGTCCCAAGCAGATGACTGGAGAATGCAAGCAATGAGGGTGGAATTTCAGTAGAATCTCAGAGCTTTGTCCTTACAAGATCCTCTAAGCCATGACACTATAAGACAGAGAGGGAAAAAAATGCAATTCAGGCAAATCAAATGAATACATTACATTCCTCCTGAGATGCCAATGTCTTCTGCCTTTACTGCTCACTAAATACACTGCTTAGTCTCGACTACAGGAAGCACATTGAAAAGACCCTCAGATTGAGCTTTGTTAAATATTAAGAAGGAACATGACTGTTTGATTTAGGGTTTAAACTGGGGTGTGTGTCTCTTCTGCAACAATAAAATGTACATTTGAATATGAAACAGTCAAAGGCTACTTCTACTTCACAGGGACGGGCACAGAGGGCACACCTTCACAGGGACTGAAGGGGCAAGGGGCAAACCTTCACACGGACTGATGGGCACTGAGGACACATCTTCACAGGAATGGGCACAGAGAACACACCTCCTTTACAGGGACTGAGGAGCACAGAGAGCATACCTCCTTCACATGGACTGATGGAGGCAGAGGGCATACCTCCTTCACATGGACTGATGGAGGCAGAGGGCATACCTCCTTCACATGGACTGATGGGGGCAGAGAGCATACCTCCTTCACATGGACTGATGGGAGCAGAGGGCATACCTCCTTCACATGGACTGACGGGGGCAGAGGGCATACCTCCATCACATGGACTGACAGGGGGAGAGGGCATACCTCCTTCACATGGACTGATGGGGCAGAGGGCATACCTCCTTCACATAGACTGATGGGGGTAGAGGGCATACCTCCATTTCAGAGACTGACTGGCACAGAGGGCACACCTTCACAGGGACTATTGGGCACAGAGCCTGTGCCTCCTTCAGAGACTGACCAGTGGAGATTCCTTTAGAGGGACTGATGGGGGGCAAGGGGCACACCTTCTTGACATGTACAGATGGGGCAAAGGCCATGCCTCCTTCATAGAGACTGATGGCCGCTGAGGGCACACCTGGCACACCTTCACAGGGACAGATGGGCACAGAGGGCACACCTCCTTCGCAGAGACTGATGGTCACTGAGGACACACCTTCACATGGACTGAGGGACAAAGAGGTCACACTTCCTTCACAGGGAGTACCCGGTGGAGAGACAAGGCTCCTTCACTGGAACTGACAGGCAGAGAAGCCACAACCAGACAGAGCAAATCCTCAAACATGAGCTCACAGACATCCGACTTAAAGGGACCAAATTAACACCTTCCCTCCCACCCTGAGAGCATAGACAGATTTTCTCTCTTTGTATCCCCAGCAACAGATGGCTCTGGTAACACTAGGATTTGGACTTGCCATCTCCCAATGATATGGCAAATGCTTTTTTGTTGCACCACTCAGAAGCCCATGAGTACAATTATTTTCTTTAAAATCCAGAATAAGATTTAGACATTTTAATCAAGTTTAACTTGTAACTTGATGTAACTTACATTAACTAATGCAGTGACAAATCATCAGGTGGAAGGGACAACTTGCTTGAATAAGCAACTAAGGAAGTAAAAAAAGAGCTTTCACACATGGGTAGATAGACCATCTCGGATAACTTATGGAATGCACCAAACAATTTGTTTACCAGTGTTTCTCCTTTATTTTGTATCACTGCCCATTGTTGGCTATTGGCATTTTCCAGACTTGACCCCCTGTCAGACTGGCACTATTCTTGAACACTATAAAATGCCCAAACTATTTGTTCAAGGATATTCCTCAATAAACCACACTAGCCCTATCCAGCGTTAATAACATGATGTGTCTGTTCTCTTGTAAGCTTCTAGGTCTCCCTGCAATTAGTGGCTCTGAGCAGAGCCTCAGCCAAGCTGATGTGGTGCAAATTACTGGCAGAGTGGGCTGGTGTCTGTCACTTTTGATTTGCCCAAGGGAGACAAAGAGCCCCGACCTGTGCCCCACTTTTCACACATCCCTGACTGGATAACAAGGGAACAAAGTAGGCCTCTTTAAGGCAAGGAGAGAAGATGGCTGTCCTGCCATCGAGGCACCTGCCAAGTATCATGAATGGATGGGCTTGAGTATGTTCTACATTGCTCAAGACACAGAGATACTGAGGGTTACATTTCGGAAGAGTTAACCTCTTTGGAAAAGCCCTAGGCATAGAAATTTGGATTTACAAACCCCACAATTTTAAATGACCTTTGCACTGTTTACATTTTGACTGTTTAAAAATAAATAAATACATAAAATCAGAGCATGTGGTAATATGTAATGGCTTAAGACTGCTGTGGTTAGCTGGGAAACAAGACAGTTAACATTGCTGTGGTGGTTTGGCAGAGCTGAACTTTGTTTTGTTGGACGACACTGAAGATCTTTGGATGTGGAAAGGAATGTTAAGTTACTTGTGTTGGAAAAGAAGGCATCATTCAAAAACATCTTGACTTTTCAATGCTGTCACATTCTACTCTTTACCTAGTGGTTTTTATTATACAGTGTAAACGGAGCACAATTGCACCCTAGCCTGCAGTATTCACTGCAGGATATAGTACAACACAGGTACCTGAATCTGAATTTAAATAAGCAACAGATCCTTTCTGAGATCAGAAATACTGTATTTGTTCACAGTAACAAAAAAATTAAGCTAAAAGTGAGGTTTACTTTTATTTGTTATCTTTTCAAAGTAGCGAGGATATATAGTAAAACATCTACAAGAAAAGTTAGTTTCTGTTGTCACTCTCATAAAAACATCTAAAGAACTATAAATCCCTCATCAGCCTCTTTTTTTCTCTTGGAGTGATTTGTCTTGTAGTCGGCACTACTGTCAGACCTGCTGTTATGGAATAACAACAGTGGTGTGGTATAAAAATGAGAATACACTACACTGTGGAGCACAGTGGGTAACCAAATACATCAAATACATTTAAGCTTTTTGGTTGTCAATAAGGGGTTTAAAACTTTTACTTAAAATACATAGTGTGTGCGTGTGAGAAATATTTGGCTGTAGAATCGATGAATCAAATAAAAAAAAAGTTTAGAAATCTTATACCAGTTAACCAACATAACAAACCAGGTAACGTGAGGTCAAAATTGTTACAATTTAAAAAAAAAAAAATTTGAGTCAGCACAGGCCATAGAGAATAACCAGAATCAACATTTACTCAGCTGAAATATTGTGTGTGGCCGTCAAACTGGCTGTGCATGAAAGAAAAACCTCAAACCTTCCAGCCGAAGCAGTTGGTGGAGTGGAGTGGGTCAAGATTCCTCTACTTATTTAACATTTATTAAAGGAGTCTCCAGTGCCAGAATTTCCATCATGGAAAAGTCATCAGGACAGAAAATTTCTGACTTTTTCTAGTTTCTTGATAATACGCCATGCTGCATTTTTGTATAAAGAGACAGAAAAAAAAAAGAGTAGGGAGGGAACAAATGTTTATAGCTGCTATTAGATAAGCGTTAACAGGAACCAACAACCCTCAAGACTGAATGCAACATTAAACAGATAATATGTACAATGACTCATTCCTTATTTAATTAAAGAAAAAGTTATTGACAGTAAATTGCTTTGGTGTAGGAGAAATAAAAGGAAGTGCTGTCATGTGAAAATTCAGGGTAGTAACGGCCCCATGCAAATCACACCACGCAGTCGTCGATTATTTTCATACAACAGCATGCCTCATCATGTATTATGCCTTTCTTTTCACAACAAGCATGGATCATGGACCACTGTTTTAAACAAAATGATCTCAGGAAAGAGAGCATGATTAAAAGTAGTGCTGGGCATTATGATTTAAGAACGATATTGTGATAAATGATCACAATACAAATTTCTGATATCACTGATATCGGGGTATGATAAATATATAAATGAATTTAAATTACAAACTAACTTGAAGCTGTTGATTTGACATTACAATGTTAATTTTTACATAATTTCTTCAGTGTTCATTTTTAAAAATTATAAATAAAAAAAAGACATTTCTGAAATATAAAAAAATAATTCAAGTAATATTCACGAATGCATCATAGAAACGAATTCAAGAATCATGATAAGAGATTTATGCCCTATCGCACACACCTAATCAAAAGTAATCTTTCCATCACATCATCTTTCTGAACAGACTGTATACCACAGTGAAGACACAGTGTTAAAGAAGGAGTTTAGTGTTTCATTGGAAGTTCACTGGCGCCATATGTTTCTGTAAAAGGCACCGGAATCAAAGAGGGTATTGTACTGAGTGACCAGGCTTCACCTGTGCAGAATCTTATAGCCAGCCATTGATGTCTAGCCATCCTTAGGGAAGGAATATATTCTGTGTGAAAGGATATACTATACAGGGGGAGCTTGAACCTGTTACCCCCTTTTAAGTTGGCGTTATATTATAACCTCAATGCTGGTTTACACACACACACACACACACACACACACACACACACACACACACACAATCACTTCCGAGCATACACAGAATTAAATGGCTCCATCACCCACAAGGTGTGTAAGCATTCAAAAATGATAGATTTCAATATTGATTTTTATGTATCTCTCAATATTTCTGCTGATCCCAGCTGCCTACCCAGCATGCTCTGGTGTTGATCTCCCACCTCCTCTCTTTAACTTGGCTTGGCATGAAGCCCTGCTCCCTCCTGAGGCCCCTCCTCGCAGGCAGCGCTCGGTGTCCTTCCCTCCGTGGCGGCGTCCTGCCTCACATGCCTTTCAAGGCTTTGCTGTGCTTCATGGCAGACTTTCTGGCTCCGCTGCCATTGTCCGTTTGCCTGCTTTGCGCCTCATCCTGTGATTGGATTAGCATTAGAATACCGAGATGTGCCCCCTGACCGGCCCTCACTCCATCATCACCCACTTTTCTTTCTTTGGCCTCTACAAGCCAGTGCAATTAATCACCATAATGCTCCCTCCTGAAGAATTAATCAAAACGACATGCTTAAAAAAAAGCAAAGGACAAAAGTCTAGCTACAAGGCAGAAGATAAAGAACAAAGGTTACTTGTGAAAGATCTCTGATGCAGTATGAGCTCTCAGTCAGGTCTGGTTAAGAGGGAAATTGGGCTACACTGAAGGCAACTTAGGACCCCAACTGCACGTAAGCACATTTTCACACTAGGCCTGAAAACTTGAGTTCGCACCCAGGAACTGATTCGTGTCCTTTTTGGAGGAGTGTCTCATAATCTCACACAGATGATGATCCTTCCTTGGATCAACTGTGCAATTCCATGTCACTTTTGTGCACACAAGTTCGCTAAATGGTAGTCCCTAATTCAACCTGTTTGCTTTTTTCATTATTTTCCTTTGGTACCGACACTCAAGTAGTGAAGAACAGCGCTTTCTGGAAGCAGGGCATGCCATCATGCAGGCTAGCATGAGACTTGCGTCTTTTTATACATCAATAAGGCATTTTGTTTCCTCCACTGACCATAACATTTCCCTGCTTCTGTGAAAATTGAAACAGGAAGTAATGTAACCAGTTGAACCAAATCACATTACAGGGCATCCACTCTCAGCACTGCATAGCATCCAGTCCTGATGTGGCCCACACCAGAATTCAGTGGATACAATCCCCACATTGCCATTTTCAAGAGGACCAAGGATCAGTTCTCTGGATCACTCTCAGGCTTGAAAACAGCTTTCACACCTCACCAACCAGACTGAACTCTCAGGCCAAGCGGCCCGCAGTCTGGGAAAAAAACGCACGTGTTAAAATGACCTGACAGATTAGTGCTGAATATAGCCAGTAGAGTACCATCAAGTACCATCTCAAGAGGAAACAGCAGACGAAAACACACCTAGACACACACAGAGCCAGCCAGCCAGCCAGCCAGCCAGCCACACACACACACACACACACACACACACACACACACCCCCACCCCCCCTCCAGACATTGTGATAGTGCTGGTTCAGGAAACCAGAGAACCTTTTTAAGAATCAGTCTGTGTTTCCACTGATTTAATAATCAGGTGTGGGAGTAGGCTTGTGTGATATTGATTTTCCCCTGCTTGTCATTTTTCATTTTAAAATATTGAGATTAATGGTTCAATCGGCCAGAACCTAAAAAAAGAAGATTTATTTATTTATTTACTTACTTACTTACTTACTTACTTACTTTCACAAAGGTGGTAAAGTACAAATTCTTCTCAAAGGTTGGGGAGGCGTAATATCAGCTGTGCAGTGTGGAACGGCATCAGTCACGAAACTCAGTTGGATGGTGGATTTTTAAATCATTCTGCATTAATGCACAGTAAATTGTTAAATAAATAAATACAAATGTACCAGCTCATCTTTATATAATCTTTTCCCAAACAGTCTAATGTCCACATGGCTGACTTTTTTCTGCTGATGATGCTCATAGTGTTGAGCGAGAGAATGCCGGAGAGCATCAATCCAAACACCTAAAAAATGTATTTAATCACTTTCTGATTATCACCACCATTAATGTATTTTGCATATATTTTTATATATGATTTTTATATATTTTGCATATATTTTTATATAGATTTTGCAAAGTGCTCGATTTGGGACAAGATCTCCATCCTTATATATCAGCCAAGTCAAATATACACTGACATATTTTTATTTCATATTAATGAACTCAAAACATTCTCCATTTACATACTCCATTACCAGAACGTGAGGGAAGAAGGCCGAGCTAATCCCACTCTTATATCTGTCTTAGAAATACGACGCGGAATTCCTACTATACTTCTCTTGTCCGGAGACGAGTTTCGGACAAATTTGGTTCTATAAATCTTTAAAATGCTAAATATATATTTTTGCTGTCTCACATACACAGGGCAGAAGTCAACATACCATAATGATGCATCCATTTTTCACATCCATGTTGGTGAAGCACATTGCGAAAGTTGGGGGAGATTGTTGAGATCACTCAGCTCCACAGAGCAGAACATCCAAGTGGCATTTAATTTCCTAAAAAGAACAGAAAAACAGGGTAAAGTCAATGATGTGGAATAAACAGAACAGATTTGCATTAAGGACCTGTCCAGATGTGGTATTAACATCCATCTCAGGTGATCTGATGAAGAATAAACAGCCGAGACAGATAACCATTTACACCCAGTCCATACGCAAACGTCTCCACTGACCACATGTGAGCACATTTTGGCAGCAGCAAGGTTGCCAAATCTGCCAAAAAACAGCCTCATGTTCCCAAAACCAGACCCCAAAATATAAGCCAATTCCCAAAAAAAAAAAAAAAAGTTTATATTTAGCTGCTGGATGGCATTTCTTAATTAAACCGTTGGGCGCTCAGATCTTTCGATAAAAGCTTTACTCATACTGTCATCTTGCTGTGTGGCATTTTGTGCAGGTTTTGCTCAGCTATTTATGTTTGATGTGCATTCTTAGTGTATTCGATTTGACCTTATTTTGTACTCGTCTCGTTTGACATCTCTTTCACGTTCGACAGTTCTCAAGTTGTGTAAAAAAATAAAAAATATCTTTCCCTCACAAATGCAGCTCTAATAAACTTGAGCAGAGTATATATTTAATATTTGACAGTATATAAACTCAAATATAGTGTTACACACACACACACACACACACACACACATATATATATACACACACACACACACACACACACATACAGACATAGATACATATAAAATACATACTAGTATGACAGTGTGTCTGTGCTGTGTGTACGGATTTTGTGTTTCTCGAGTTTCTAGCTCATGTCTGGGGATTTATTCGCAGGCTAGTTTTTGACCATTTGTGTATTGGCAGCTTTAATATGGCAAATATCACGCGACAGTGTAGCGAGCGTTTTCTTTAACGATGCCAGTCAGTGCCCGTACACGCTGCCAAACCGCTGCAAAAACATTGCACAGGGTCTGGTGGAGGTGTCCATCAGACTCACTAGTCGAGTGTTTCTGCGTAAGCTGAGGTAAGTGTGCTGCATTCAGTGCTGTCCAAATATACGATTTAGATGCATGCTTCTTGATGGAACTAACACATAACAAATATAAAAAGATTCAGACCGAAATGCACCAAAAACATCCCTCAAAGGCAGCTATGCATATTTCAGACAGACGTTTAAAAAAAAAAAAAAAAAAAAAAAAAAAAAATCTAATCTAGAATTCTAGTCCAAACGTGCAGGAGGCATGAGTCAAGACTGGCACACATCACAAACATGACGCTGAAGGTGTGTTTAGTCCTCGGCTGCAGGAATTATAGCTGTTGTAACTTGCCAAAACTGTGCATTCCTTCCACCTGCGGTTTGTGCGTTTCTTTAGACACGTCTGAAAGATTTGACAATTAGCAAGAACAGATCTGATGGTGCAGGATCACCTGACTGGTCAAATGCTAGTGGGAGAGATAAACTACAAATTACTAGTGGCTACAGCCATCTCGTATCCAGATTCCTGTATTCCTTCTTTGTCTGGTCACTCAACTTCCCCCTCACATCAGCTCAACAACCCCTCCAGACCACAAACATCCTCCTCATCACCAAAGTTACACCAATCTACTTTTTTCCACTGATGCTAAATCTAATCTAGATAGCAACCACAATACCAATCACACGTGACACACATGACAATGAAAAGTATCTTCGTGTGGGTAAGAAATACTGTAAAGACCATTATGATGCTAGTAATGAACTCCTCCTGCTAGGTTCGATGTTAAAAAGTCGGCTCAGGTTCCTAGAACACTTTGCAGTGCTCACTGCAACGCACTTTCAGACCCCTCCAGCTGTAACTGTGGAAATCCGTCAGGCCATTTTGTGTAATACATGTAAAATAGTAGCACTTCCTCATATGAATGAGGAACAAGTTTTACTTTTCCTATGGCATCATTCTGATGATATCTAAAACAAAGCAACAACTGAAAAACATCTAGGTAAATCCAGCTAGTTCGCTAACGTCAGGTTTATTTGTAATACAGGTTATAATTCACTGGTTAATTCACTCATTTTATTTTGCAGCAGGTTTGTTTTTGCTTCACAAAATATTAGCAACAGTTGCTGGCTGATTCATAATTAGATTAGATTAGATTCAACTTTACTGTCATTGTTCAAAGTACATGTACTAAGACAATGAAATGCAGTTAGCATCTAACCAGAAGTGCCTAAGTGGCATATTTACAATAAATTACAAATAACGATATACAGCTATGAGGGTAAGATGTACAGGGAAATGGATGACACTGTAGTGCAAAAGACGGCATTATAATTCATGTAGTGCAAAGAAGCAAGGTGAATAAACAGTGAAGTAAGTAACTGAAGACAGATATTGCAGTGTACAGTGTGATCAGCTGTTCAGTGTGGAAACAGCCACTGGGAAGAAGCTATTTCTCAGTCTGTTTGTGCGGGNCAGCGTTTGTTGCTTTGTTGTGCGTTTGTAATGTCAGGATTATTTCTGTTAGCGAAGTAGCAAGCTAGCGGTAGACAGATATTGGGCGAGTTGATGTTTGAGTCCATCGAATGCATGGTCCGGGTAGGTACCGCCGCAGACCAATACCGGCCAAGGAACAACGCTGCAGGAGATATACGTTTCTAGGAAGGTGCTGCTGTATCTGATTGATCTGTTCAGAGCACAGTTTGCAGTCTGTTTTGATTTGACTGACATCATTAATTGTGAAAAGTCCAGATTGCTGTCAGTTTGTGTCATCTGTTCAGTAGCACCAGAAGGTGCGCTCAGTTTACGTCACGTAGCATAACATGGCGCATTTTCTTTTTATGAGTAGCAGTAAAGGAGTGTCAGACAAATACGCAATACCAGTAATGGTATTGATGCATCCTTAGTTTGGGCTCATGTACACCAACACCCTGTCAGTATCACACTAGTTAAAAAGCCACTTAAAAGCTCCTCCATAAGACGATCAATTGGGCTTCCCTTTATTAAAAAAAAAAAAAAAAAGCAAAGTACACAATCAATTCAATTATGGAAGGACTCCACAATCAGTGAAGCACCCCTAAATAATAAAATAAGTCCTCCGAGTTCTTACAAGAGACAAAAATCTCTTTGGACTGCTCCAGGATCCAGCTTGTCTTTGCGTTCGGCATATCTGGTGCCGCTCTAAATAATTTACTCTGATAGCTGAGAGTATTTAAAGCAGGATCGATACCATTAAAGAACAGCTGGGGGCTTCGTCAATACACTGCACCCGTTCTCCTCGCGGAAGAACGCGCACTCTGACGCACGCGGGACAGAAAGTGAACAAGACGACAAACAAAATCACACCGGCATCCCTTTCCACCTTGACTACAAACTGTCCTGGATCTGTGCTGGTGTAATAACAGGTTAGGCTCACGGCTCACGCTGCGCAGGAGGCTCCTGAGCTGAGGTGGATGTTAGATGTGAGGAGGGGAGTGAATGCTTTCGTTTGCTGCTCAGCCATCCTGTCTCCAGCGTTAGTCAGAGCCGAGGGGGCCGCCTTTAAAAGGTGCAGCGGTCTAAAGAACGCAGGCAGCCATGAGAAACCCGATCTCGCCGGCCTACCCCACCTCCTCCTCCTCCTACCACCTTCCTGATCTGTGCCACCACGCCACGGGCTCCCGAAGTAACCCGATCCTCTGTAGTGCGCAAATTGAAATACACTCTTCTAGAGCTCCAGGGCAACTCAATCAGGCCGGGAAATGACTGACATCCTAACAGAAGAGGCAAGCTGGGAGAAAAAGTGGTGTTTGTTCAAGTTTTTTGCTTGCGAAATACTTTTGTTGTACAACAACGACAAAGTTATGCAGAACTACTCCTCTTATGTGAAACCGTCACCACACCAGAAACGCACATGTCCGTCTGGTAGTAACCGTAAGTGATGACAATCGTGCAGGTGGGGAAAACGAAGCAGACTCGCGTTTTTACACCCAGCTCAGACTGGTCTGGATAGCAAACAGGAAATTCTCCACTTCATTTATCAAACTGGATAAGACTATATTCATTATTAAATCCTTAACAGGAACATTTACACAAGAACTGGGAGCTACATAAAAACCAAGTTCGTCCCAAAAAATAAAAAAATTTAAAAATAAATTAAAAAAAATCAAATCCACACTTGTTTCCTACCTAGAGCTCATGAGTTTGTGTAGATTTCAGTAAAAGAATCACTAATATGAACCATGATTGATC
>CM074947.1:8896984-8908625 GCA_037577455.1 Pangasius macronema
TGTTGTTGCTGTTTCAATACGTCTTGATGAGGAGAATACACTTTGGCAGTGGTGTGGTCTTTGCGTGTACAGGCAGAAGTAGTAACCGTAAGTGATGACAATCGTGCAGGTGGGGAAAACGAAGCAGACTCGCGTTTTTACTCCCAGCTCAGACTGGTCTGGATAGCAAACGGGAAATTCTCCACTTCATTTATCAAACTGGATAAGACTATATTCATTGTTTCCTTTCACTTGTTTCCTACCTAGAGCTCATGAGTTTGTGTAGATTTCAGTAAAAGAATCACTAATATGAACCATGATTGATCAGATTCAAATCATATGACTAACTGTCGTAGATAAATGACAGTATTGCCTTCGAGAATAAAAGAAAGGGGCGTGGCCAGAGAGATTTAATGTATTACATCACTACAGCGCAAAAAAAAAAAATACCAGAAGCTGGTTACAAGCTAGCTGTAGTTGAAATTGCTAGCATTAGCGTGTTCTGGCTTAAGTACTCATTAATAAGGTCAGGAATGCTGCAAAACTGAGGTCAAAAAGTTATTAGCTTTTACATAAAAATGATCGTGTTTAACACTTCACTACTGATCTGATTCGATTCAGGTCTGATCCAATAAGATACAGTCCAATTAAATTTAACATTGCTATGTTGCAGGTTTGCCTTTGTTAGGAACAACAACTCATTCAACATTTCTTCATTGGAATTGGAACTACAGTAATAATTTGTACTCGTACAGCTCTGGGATGTGCAATTCACTAAAACCCTGACGGCACGGTATTGTGCATCTGGCTTCCAGCGTAGTTATCACGTCTGAATCGAACATTTTCTGTAACACGACAGAGACACACGTCCTTGCAAATACATTAACTGATTAATTAATGGCTGTTGCTTTGGACCAGGTATGAGTGTGGGATAGCGAGCTCTGATAACTGAAACTGCTGTTACCTGTTGAGCTGCAGACTCTCCTTCGCTTAACATCATCACCCCGGGTCTCCTTTCTAGCCGTGTAGCCAGTGAAATTTATTGCAGGGTTGCATGTTTTGCATATAGCAATGCTATATCATGGCCATCACTCTTTCTGTCTCTCATTTGCACACATGCACGAGGAAATGTGCATCGATTTTCAATGTCAGTGTCAGTTCGAACCGTTGTCCTTTCCAATTCAAACAAGGTTTATAAATCGATGCAGCCATATTGGAGACTTTGGGTTTTAAAGTTATGGACACAAATGACTGGCAAGAATCCGACCAATATATGAGCACTAGTAAACAATAAACAAAACAAATAAGCACATGTACAGTGCCATGAAATGGTTTACCTCCAGGACCATATATAAAAAGCGAATAGCATGAGTCTGTTGTCTCCTTATATTTTCTCATCTACTACCTATACAGTCATTGTCTTTTATGTATTTGATTGTCCGACCAATCAGACCGAGGGTCGAATAAAACACACTTTACCAGTGTTCATTTCTTCATCACAAAATAATTCCACTTGGCAGTTAAGGACCATTAGCTTTCAGACATTCCAGGCATGTCTCCATTACAGAGCTCAGGAATTGCGTGCTGGAGGACTATTTTCTCCCAGAGACTGTGTCCTGCCTGTTTTATCGTCTGCTTCAAATACTGTGCTGAATAGTAACATACCCGAGTAATTCGGTTGTTATTGAGTCAGTTAAGGTTCTCCACTTCACATGGCTTGTATTTGGAACATACTGCAACATGCCTCAGAAACGGCGTGCCAAATGCGTCTGTCTGCTCGAGAAACACGTCTGTCTGGTGTCTTGGATCCGTTCCATTTCTTTACCGTCACTTTTTCATGAAACAAACTCAATAGAGCTGTCATTCATTCTTCACGTTTGACACGCTACGTCCTTCCCACCCTGCATGAACATTCCAACAGAACAGACTTGTTCTTAGCGCTTAGACATCACGAATTAACTCCAAGAAATATTCATTATCAATTATAGTTGATGTGGCACAATTATGACACAAAGTTTGGATCATTTGACAAAAATCGCAACTTAAAAGATTCAAAATTAGAGCTATTTTCTACCGCTCAAGTTCACTGACAGTGAACTCAATCACAAAAAGTGTCAGAACGGCTGATAAGTTAACCATCTCACATTGTACACAACAAAACTGATGCTTTTCTTGACAAAAAAGGCCCAAAGCTGTAAAATTTAGTCAATGACAAGAATAATAGTTCAGCTAAAGAATTAACATATTCAACTGCTTTGAATTTCAATACAACGTGGATAAAAATATTATAAATCAAAGATCAGATCAGAACACAGTTCTGCTTATTCATGTTTTATTCATCATTGCTTGTGCTGGCTTTGGTTTTGAGAAATAAAACGGCAAGGTGTTAGATAAAAACAGCACAATGCTGTTCAGTGGTCGTGTATATGATGTTAGTCTATTAGTCCGGTTACCGAGCCTGAATCAGAGCAAAATTTATACTTTTGTTTCATTTGCTAATTGGTTTGTGTTGTTTTCTCACTGGGTATAATTAAACAAACCAAAAAGAAAAAAACATTGGCTGAGGGGCGTGTATTGCTGAAAACATGTGCATAAAAGTCATTCATTCAATGGTCAGAATTACAAGGATGGAAAAAAAAAAAAAAAGCAAACAAATCTTCATAATGTACACATAAAAATCATAATCACTCGAGCACGGATTACACAGAGCTGTACTCAAGAGAGTAGTAGGTAATTATAGAAATGACTAGCTTAAATCATTTTGTCTAACGCATCCACCGTTTATCTCCTCGTTTTGTAGTTTGCGCCTCACGGCTCAGTTCAGCAGCTACAGAAATGAGGAAAAAAAGAAAGAAAAAAAAAAAAAACACAGAGCATGTTTGCTTCACTTCCTGTACTTGGGTCAAACTCAGGATCGAACCGCTTTCTCACTGCAATCAAACCATGCTAGAGCTCGATTGGAAACGGACCACGTCCACCTCGCTAAGATGGTCTCACACCAGTTATTTATACACCAGTTACCAGAATGCATTCTTCACCTGCATCAAAGAGATAATCGCACCATGGTTTAAATCAAACAGACTCAACACTGCATATGTGAAAGCACGCCAACAGCAGGGCTGTGTCATCATTTCATATCTCGGTATTTATAGTAAATACCTTGATAATGGTATGAATATGATTACGGGCTCATGCTTGATGTTTGAAGTGACAGTTAAACGTAGCATAATTATTTTATAGCAATAGAATCTGGAAAGTTTGGTTACTTTCAAAAATATTTTACTAAACCCAGTGACAGATCACACCATAGACTACACTGTTTTAGTTTACAATAAATAAAAACTGGGAAGAAGCAAATGTATTTTAGTTCTAATTAGGAATGAAACATTTTACACAAATCCAAAACAAAATGATATGCATGTCTTTTTTGGGCATATTTAATGCGGCATATATGCCACAAAGAACACTATCAACTCGCAGTTCTGATCTAAGCTATGGAAAAATGAGCCAAAATACTATGGTAGTGTAGCCCAGGTTTACGCAAAAAAAATAAAAATAGTTTAGTTTAAAACAATAATATAGCGATATATGCGATTAGTACTTTTTAAGAAAGCCTACCAGTTGGCAGGGGTAATACTGAAGACACATCCAAAAGTCTGCAAGCATCAGATTTTCAGCTCGAAGTCCTTATTGATAAAATGGACTGTTAAACTCATAGGGTTCAGTCGTCCAGATAGACCTTAAGTCTGTGGTAGAGGCAAAATACTCCACTTATTGGAGCTCGGCATTAACTTGTTCTGCACTTATTATAAAGTGGAAGTGACTTTGTGGCCAAGGATGGTGACCCATACTTGGAATTTGTGCTCTGCATTTAACCCATCCAACTGAACACTGAACACACACCCGGAGCAGTGGGCAGCCATTTTAGCTGCGGCGCCCGGGGAGCAGTTGGGGGGATCGGTGCCTTGCTCAAGGGTCTCACCTCAGTCGTGGTATTGAAGGTGGCAGAGAGCGCNGAGCGCTGGTCATTCACTCCCCCACCTACAATCCCTGCCGGACCTGAGACTCGAACCCACGACCTTCAGGTTCACCTCCGGGTTACAAGGCCAACTCTCAGACCATTAGGCCACGACTGCCCCCAATTCAGGTATGGGGTAAAGTTCAGGTATGGCCACTTGAGTAAAACAGGTTTGCGATGGTATTTTGTATTGCTCATCTAGCACTTTCTGGAAGCCCTCTGTCGTAACAGTGTATTCAGGAACCATGTGTTTAGCAATGTGGAAAGTTGTGGCATCTGTAATTTCTTTTAGAAGACGACACGTATGGCATTATGCTACTGAATGCATTCGGTATTAACGCTTGCTTAGGTTTGGCACAGGATGTGTGGTCTGGCCCCGTCGCAAGGTACTCTTCATACAGTGCTTTGTGGTGTTAGGTAGAGGTGATGGAAAAAATTTGATGTGCTGCCTTCCTGCGTTCTGACTTTGACAATGCAAGCCCTGCACAACACCTTGCTCTCTTCTACATCCCCCATCCTAAGCCGAAAATATCTCCAAATAACAGAGGATTTTTTTTTTTCGAAACACTTTCCTCAAAGCATCTGTGTATACTTCATCCTCACTCAATCAAGGAGACATTCATGATTGGCTGGCTTTCACTATGCACACTGTGTGTGCTCTAACTATGCTGCTGTATCTTCTTCCTCTTTTGGCTGCTCCCGTTAGGGGTCGCCACCACAGATCACTGGTCCGTGTATATGATTTGGCACAGTTTTTTTTTTTCTACCCCGGATGCCCTTCCTGACGCAACCCTCCACAATTTTATCCGGGCTTGGGACCGGCACTGAGAGCACACTGTTACACGTAACCCCAGTGGCTGGGGTTGGCTCCCTGGCTAGGAATCGAACCGGGGCCACAGCGGTGAGAGTGCTGTGGCCTAACCACTAGTCCTCCAGGGACCCACAGTTCAGCATTCTTGAACTATGCTGCTGTATATGACTAAAAAAAACTGCTGATACCACAGATTTCTGCAATATCAAGACCGTATGTGTTCATACCGCTGTATATGCAAATGGTATAACAGTAAAGGGTGAGTCATTACATTTACGGCATTTGGCAGACGCCCTTATCCAGAGCGACTTACATTTATCTCATTTGCACAGCTGACCAGTTGAAGGTTAAGGGCCTTGCTCAAGGGTCCAGCAGTGGTGGCTTGACAGTGCTGGGATCTGAACTAACAACCTTCCAATCACTATTCCAACATCTTAACCACTAAGTTACCATGTTCCAATTTGAGCTAAGCTTCAGGTAGGTGGGAACTGGTCTGTCTTTGGATTTCTAGGCAAGCATCATCACCTAAATCTCATGTAGTCAGCCATAACATTAAAAGCACCTACCTAATATTGGTCCCCCTTGTACCACCAAAACAGCTCTGGCCCAATGAAACACTCTACAAGACCTCTGAAGGTGTGCTGTGGTGTCTGGCACCAAGACGTTAGCAGCAGATCCTTTAAGTCCTGGAAATTGCAAGGTGGGGCCTCCATGGATCGGACTTGTTTGTCCAGCAGATCCCAAAGATGCTCGATAGGATTGAGATCTGGGGAATTTGGAGGCCAAATCAACACCTTGAACTCTTTGACATGTTCCATATGTTCATACCATTCCCGAACAATTTTCGCAGCGAGGCAGTACGTATTCTGCTGAAAGAGGCCACTGCCATTAGGGAATACCGTTGCCATGAAGAGGTGTACTTGGTCTGCAACAATGTTTAGGTAGGTGGTACGTGTCAAAGTAACATCCGCATGAATGCCAGAACCCAAGGTTTCCCAGCAGAACATTGTCCAGAGCATCACAATGCAACTGCCGGCTTGTCTTCTAGTTATATAAAAAAAAAATAATAAAAAAAAATAAAAAATAAAAAAATAAAAGATCCTAGCCAGTTATTTCCACACATAGTAGACTACTCCAAACTACTATCTTCTGACATGAGAACAAACCCTAAAACCACTAGAAGACATCTGACAAGATGGGTTTGAATTCACTGTTAAAATCTGACAAAAATGCTGGTCTTTAGCTCTTGATCTAACAAAAAATAAATAAATAACACCACCAAACTTCATTACTGGATCAGTTTTCTGCATCTGTGTTCCCCACGTAAAATTCCACTTCCAAGTTCAAAACTTACTTATGAAAGCTCATCAGCGACGAGCTAGTCAATGAGCTATAAGGCGAGTGTGGCTTCTTAAGTATCTATTTCTGCTAGCAGAGCAAAATAAATACAGCATTTGGCCACTCGTGCGATATTGCTTAATTACACAACATGTACACAGAACAGGAGCAACGTCTGAGCAAAGCGCAAAGTAAAAACCAGTGGTCTATTTCTTCCCTTAGAGCTAAGAGTCAGTGCAAATCAAATTTCTTATGACTGATCACTTTTATCCTATGATGAAACAGTCATCTTGGTGGGCATGGCCTTGTGGGACTCCACCCATTTTCACAGGGCAAGATGGTTGTGATGAAGATTAAAATTATATGATATGGCCTTCATGGCCACCAGATCTCAACCTACTGGCAGATTATGGGAGATTTTGGAGATAGGTGTTAGACAGCGCTCTCCACCGCCATCATAAAAACACCAACTGAGGGAATATCTATTGGACGAATTCCAGTGACACTTCCGGAGAATCTGTGCCAGGCCACACTGAAGCTGTTCTGGTGGCAGGAACAAGACGCTATGTTGGTTTTTCCTTTGTCAACCATCTGCATGTAAGCAAAAATAACATCTGGAAAGCCATGACTACAGTACAGAAGGGATTTTGCAATAGCATGTGGATGCAACTAGTGTTAGTGGAGGGATGTTTTGACTGTGATCGAATGATGATAGTGATTGCGCGGGCAATACTCTTGAGCAGAAACATCAAGCAAATGTAAAAGCCTATAAAGCACATGGATTTTGGTCTACTGTATCCATATGTAGCCATATGTTTCTTTTGGCCAATGGTAGGAATCTGCATCACGTCGTTTACACAAGACACACAGCACTTTAAGACATTCAAGAAATGTAGTAACTACAAGCCACTCCTTATCCCTTCAGTCAGTTTAATTTGGAATTCATACATCTGCATCACTCTAGAGAAAAAGTCAGACATGAAGAACACAGATATATCTTGCGTTTTAACATTATACGTGGCCTACTTTCACCCTCTCCTTTCTTTTGTTCACTTTTTCCAGTGCTAATGTTGTTTTTCCCAAATGCAGACTTGCGAGAGAAGCTGTGGAATGTACAGCTGTTTGGCACATGTATACAGCCAAGCGTCTAACTTTCGCTTTTGTAAAAGACTTGGACCCACTGCACGGTATTAGGTCCCATCTGGTTTTTGACCCTGTACCAGCTCATGCTTTAGGCATGGAATGGTAGGTGAAGGAGCAGATACACACAGCTCCCTCCCCCAGTCACTACAAATTAGAACCAGCTTTTATACTGCAAGCGGGAAAGGCTGAACCTCAAAGCACTAACACTGCCTATCGAAGTCCTGTGGGACACACACACACACACACACACACACACACACACACTCTTCTGACTTAGAAGGAATTTGCTTTAATGCAGTGAGTGACACATCTAAATGGCACATCACTGTGTAATCAAAGCACACCTGTGGCCAACTCTTATTTGAAATGCATTTGAAAAGCTCAAAAATGGACAAACGGCATAATTCAGAACTTCCTAATCTCAGTTCAGACTTTACGCAGGCCATTCGGACCAGACAGGAAACATTTTAACCAACTAATCATATCTACAGCAAGAATAACTGCATGGAGGACAAATCACTTGCCCGGGTATGTAGTCAGATTTCACATCTGGGCAATTAGGGTCCCCCCCAATAGCTTCCCAACAGAAAAATAGGCTTAACAACCTGAAAAAAAGTTTTTTAGCTTGATATGTAGCTTTGTTTAGACATAATGCACTTCTTGGCAGTAGGAGTACCGCAATGCTCTAACTATAGCATGTACATCTGAATCCCACCACCTGCTGCACAACACACATCAGTCGAGGTTCGATCTGACTGACGGAATGATTCTTACCACGTGGATTTATCAGCGCGCATGGATAACAGACAATCTTTTCAGCATCAGCAACACGCGGGTACGTAAGAACTAACAAAACCGAAAAAAAGTCGTCATATAACTCTCCGGCTAACACAACTCAGTCACCTTGTGGTTAAACAAACAGCGAGTATAAAGACTCTAATCAGACGTGTTTTGTGAGCGCTACAAGGATGAACATCAGCCAGCAACTTGTTAGCGTTTTGCTGAGGGTGCAAACACGATGCGCCACATTATACACATTGTTAGAAGTTGATATTGATCATGAAACACGTTCATTTCCCTTATACTATATGAACGTATTTAACTAGCCACCTAGCTCGCTGTTTGTTAGATTTCTGGTCAACCAGAACACAGAAATGGAGCACTAGAGTTTCCTATTGTCTGGTGGGCTAGCTAATAAACTTATCATCACCTGTCCATGTCTGAACTGCCATCATACCCATTTACAAATATATTACATCAACTTATGGGCAACATGAAGATGTATAGTACTATACTAATAAGACTTTTAATGTTAGGGTTAACGGCTGTGCCTTTATTATCACAAATAACACTATAATATCGCCCTTTCTGTAGGAGATTTTTTTTTTTTTTTAAGTTTGTCACCTTTATAAACAGCCTTAAACTTTTACCATCCTCTGAAGAGCTTTTATATACTTATATCAGTAATATTATTGACTAATATTCTGCCTGACATTTCAGCTGTTGTCCTTTTTATATGATATGACATGATATGATATGATGATATATGATATATTCCTTTTGGATTGTCATCCAAAGTGGCATCCACATTTCACTTTTAACATCTTGGAACTGTTTTTGTTTGTTTGTTTGTTTGTTTTTTTTGGGGGGGTAGATAATTCATGTATAAAATTTCATTAAATAATATATTAATAATTAAAATATTTCTAAAAAAGAGGTACATTTTCCTTTTCTCTCACAGAAAGCAAAAGGAGGATTTAAAACCTTTGCCCTCTGTGCAGCACTGTACACTACACACCTACACAAGTAGCATAAAAATCAGCAGGAAGATGAAATTGGTAAACAATTTATAAAAAGATTTAAATTATATAAGTCATAAGATGAAGTGAAAAGTGTGAAACTGATTAAATTAGTTTAAAATGCAGTCGTTGAAGGCTTGGTTTATATACCTAGATGTCTAAACAAGTTAAAGTAGGAGCTAATCTGCCTCACACCTAGCTATCGGCTTTAACAGATTTATTTAACAAGAAATAAAAAAATAAAACCATAAAAATAAAAACCTAAACGACTCCAAACTGCGTCCACTTCTTTTCCCCCCCTCTGTGGAGTTAGCTAACTTAGTTGCTAGCTGTCTGTGAAAGCGTTATAACGCTAGGATATTAGCTAACCCGTAATATTCAAAGGAAATAATTAAAGCACGTAGAAAAGCGTCTATTTATATCCGTAGTGAGAAAAGTGAACTATAGCGAGCTAGCTTAGCTAGACTGCACTAACTTTATTTATGTTAGCGGGAGCTAGCACGCCACACAACAATAACGTTTCCAACAGGACCACGTAGCTAGCTTAGCTACCACAGCAGTTCTCAAAGAGTGCTCGGAGAAAGTTTGTTAGGTGTATAATACATAGAAATATGTTAAAAGTACTTAGAAAAGTAAAGAAAAGGAAGTAATAAAAACGAACTCCGTGACTGAGAGGAGTAGGAGATAGCTAGCTAGTTCCGGCGACAGGTAAGATGGCTCGCTATGGATAGCAAGGTAAACAGGAAAATGAAAGCAGCTTCGTAAACTTTCGCAGTCACCAAAAATATGGCGAAGGATTAAAAACCATGAGACAAAATCAGCTTTTACTGCTTACCTTTTTTTTATTATTATTTTTAATTTGTCGTTTCAGTGCGGACTCTGAGTGAAGTGGTAGCCTCTGTCTGTACCTCTGAACAATCCGAGGCGCCTGGAGCTCAAGAACTTCTCAAACTGCGGCCAGTGTGCAGCCTGGCTCTGGAAAGGAAATGGAGGAAATCTTATCCAGTGAATTTATCAGGCTGAGAAACTGGGAACGCTGTGTGACTGACTCAGTAGCTGCCCACGACTCGGACCAACTCTCGATCAAACCCCCGCTAACATGAAACTATTTTACCAACATCAGAGAGACAGCCTTACCTTACCTCAATGAAGCTGCAGCTCAGCAGCGCCTCCCTGTGGACAATCATGATATAATCTCAGCCCTGTCAATTCCCTGCCTCAGAGACATCAGTGGCGTCTCTCTCTCTCTCTCTCTCTCTCTCTCTCTCTTTCTTTCTTTCTTTCTTTCTTTCAGTAAGCATTTTATCCTGATCAGGGTCACAGTATATCCAGAGCCTATTCCATGAACCCTGGGTGTGACACAGGAATACACCTTGTAAAAGACGCAGGTAATCATCAACACACATTATTCACACCTACACAATTTAGAGTGTCCAGTCCACCTTCTCTCATGTTGTTTCAAGAGGTCCTCACTGCAGCCTGTAGCGCAATGAGGTATTGTAATGAGATCCACTATGTTCTGGATGTTGTAACACGCACGCACTGACGGCAGAGACAGTATGTCAGTAAGTAATTCATCTACGGTTAGGGTTAGAGTTAGAGTTAGAGTTAGGGTTAGGGCTTCAACATCCAGTACGTAGTGGATCTAATCCGATACGTCATTGTGCTGCAGGCTGCAGTGGGGACACACTGTGTTTTTGGCAGGTGGGAGGAAACCAGAGAACCTGGAGGAAACCTACTCAGACACAGGAAGGACATGTGAAACTCCACAAGGGTTATTTCTTATTTTTCCCGATGATGATACATGATTTAATCATTTAAGATCAGTTCAGTGTGATTTTTGCTTACTCCTGATGCATACACATCTGTCCTTTGTTCACTCATAATGTACACTTATCTGTTTTATGGTTGTTTTTCTCTTATTAGCCAAGGGTATTATTTATATGGTCTTGAGTGTATCCTTTGCATGTACGTATTAGAATAAAAGTCGACTGTGTCCAACTTTTGTTTAGGCTGTAGAGTGCCCAGGTTATCTTCATGCACACAATAAACCATCTCTTTTATTTTAACCTGGCTTATAGTCTCCTGATCCTTCAGTCATCTTACTTCTGGTAAAACTGTGGTATTTTTTTTTGACCCTCCAAAAAGACAACACGGTAACCCAGGTTCAGCCTCGAACCTGAGACTCAGGTTAGGAAGCAATGCTACCTGCTACACCACAATGTCACCTTTCATCAGTAAACCTATCTTACCAGCAACACCTATCATATAGGTCACTTTGCATTTATAAGTAATATAATTATATATAATTTCTGACTGTAGCCAATGTTTTATATCTATTTATTTCCCTTTTTCTTTCCTTTTCTCATATTCACTCTATACAATACTGTATATCCCTATTCATTTTATCACTGTTTACAATGTTTACACTGTTTTACACAACACTACCATGTCACACTATACACTGTATTCCTTTTATATATACACTCCTGAACAAAATCTTAAGACCGGGGGAAACATTCCAAGTATTCGCATTTCGTGCTGGTGGATCAT
>CM074947.1:8914630-8925325 GCA_037577455.1 Pangasius macronema
TCACTTCACTTCACTTATAAAGTTTAGATTGAAAATGATTGAGTATTCCTTTAAGATGAGGAGCCCTGGGTTACATTCATACATAAAGTGAATTAATCTGGCAGACGTATTTATCCAAAGTCTCTTGCCAGTAAGGACATGTTATAACAAGTATAAGATTGCAGTAGGGAAGAACAGATACAGCTACAAATGAACATGAGGGTTGGTCAAATTATGAGTACACAGAAGTGGTAACCACTAGTCACACATGAGCGAAACAATGAATAACACAATCCTACAGGTCGAATAAATAGTTAAACAGACACCTGAATCTTTACTATCAGGTAATGTCACGTAGAGCAAGTATTCCATTCTCACACTACCTTTCTCACAGTAAGGTTCTCCATCCTCCATGTGAAAGAGGCTGTTTCCAAACGGTTTCCCACACGCAGCACACACAAAGCAGGTAGTGTGCCAGGTCTGCCGCAGAGCATGCATCACTTCCTGTTTAGGACACAGTGGGCATAGTGACTTCCTACACATGTACCAGGTTTAGAACTCTGTGGGTGATTAAGTGTGTCTCTTTTTGTGTGTAGGTGCTAGAACTCACTCCCATGATCTTAGTGTTGCAGCGGGCACAGGTAGGGGCAAAGAACTCTCTGTAACAGTTCTCACAGTAAACATTATTCTGCTCCTCCACAAAGCTGACATCAGCCAGAGATGTATGGCAGTAATGGCAGTTAAACTCCTCCGGGTGCCACGAGCGGCCCAGTGCCACAAGGAAGGGCCCCCTACACCGGAGCAGTCATCAAACAATTTTAATAAAAACATCACTTTACTGAAAACACACAAAACTGACTGTTTTGTTAAGTCAACTGTATGAATTTCTGTGCTTTATGTTTGCGTGTGTATGTTTATTATTTGGCACCTGATGATGCTGTTGCAGAACCCACACATCGGTGTCCTATTGCTGGCAGCAAAGCGTTCTGCTCTCTGTGCCACCCCACGAGCCACAGGTGGGAAAGGGGCAGGGATAAAGGGGGCTGGGGCAGGGCTGGGGGCAGCAGGGGCAGGAGAAGGGTTGGGGATGTAGGCAGGAGGCGGTGGGGCAGCAGTGGGAAGAGGCTGCACTTTGACGCTGGTGGTGGTGGTCTTGCTGGGGTCAAACTTTTGGGCAAAAGTGTCATCCATGACCCATGGAGGTCTGCTGGAGGATTGGATGGGGCCGGGGGCAGGAGCAGGAGGTGTGGGAGCAGGCAAATGCATTGGGGCAGGAGGAGGGATATGAAATGGGGCAGGAGGAGGAACATGAACTGGGGCAGGAGGTGGGGCTGGAGCAGAAGCAGGAGCAGGGGCTTGAACAAGGGCTGCCAAAGGAAAAAGGGAAAGATTAGAACATCCTAAACTTTATAAAACATGTTTGTTTATGATTAATGCTTCTGTTTCTGTGCAGGCAGTAATGGCGTATGCAAATTTAGTTGGGCACAAGCCGATTTTCCAGTTCTTTCCCAGTTAATGCACCTACATTGAGTTGGGTACAGTAATGAAACAGAGGGTGTGATTCCACTTTGGTCCAAAACTGGCTTATATTAAAGCCTATTTGGGGACTCTCTTAGTGCCTTCTGTTAGTACTGTCTTTTAGGGCCCACTTGTGGGACCCTTTCCTAGCACCCATTTTTAAGACTCACTCTTTTCGCCCTCTCTTCAAACCCTCTTTTGGGACCCTCTCTTAGAATTCTCTTTCAGGAGCCTCCATTAGAACCCACTCTTAGAGCCCTCTTTTGGGACTGTCTCTTAGAGCCCTCTTTTGGGACGGTCTCTTAGAGCCCTCTTTTGGGACTGTCTCTTAGAGCCCTCTTTTGGGACTGTCTCTTAGAGCCCTCTTTTGGGACTGTCTCTTAGAGCCCTCTTTTGGGACTGTCTCTTAGAGCCCTCTTTTGGGACGGTCTCTTAGAGCCCTCTTTTGGGACTGTCTCTTAGAGCCCTCTTTTGGGACTGTCTCTTAGAGCCCTCTTTTGGGACTGTCTCTTAGAGCCCTCTTTTGGGAATGTCTCTTAGAGCCCTCTTTTGTGAGCCTCCTCATATGGGCCTTTTTTGGGACCCTTAATGTGGTATTTCCCAGACCTCAAGAATTACCTCATGAAATACCTGTCTCTTCCTTACAACCCGGTTTTGTGAATGTACACGTCACTTCAGGGGTGAAGCTATGGGAGAGGCTACACATTTGGAGGCCTGGCCAACCCAAAAAACACTGTTTTAGCTAGGGGTTACACTGAAGCCTTGTCAACTTTATTCACAAAGTCGCATTAAGTGACCCTGCTCAGCAGCCAGTATAAACTTTTCGGCACGATGTGGAGCTGTGTAGCAGTCTAGTTCAATAAAGAGTTTACCTTCTCCGAAATGGACACCACGCTGTGCCCTTTCCCCCTGCCACTCGCTCGCTGTAATTAGAGGAGATGACAACATGAAATGTATTTTAGTTTCTGTTGAAATGTTGAGGAATGCAACGAACAAGGCTAAAACAGTCCATTTTTAAACTGTAATAAAAACGCTTAACAAAATTATTGCTGGATTTAGTTGACATGTAATGTTAGGCACTACTCACTGCACTACAAAGTTCCTGAAATGTGTGTTTTTTATCTGCTGTATCTGTAGCAAATTGTGGCAGTGTGTGTGTGTGTGTGTGTGTGTGTGCTCTACAGTAAACAACTGGCACTGGTGATGACAGTACTATTTGTTGTGAACTGAAATGAGTTAGGCCGCAAGAGGCTTACCCAACTGGCAAATGAACAAACCTCTTGAGTGACAGCCTTTCAACTTGTTGGCCACATTCTGCAATCATCCACATTCTTTTGAGTGACTGCTGGCATTTGAGTTTTCTTTTTAAACCCTTGCCCACCCTGTTTTACACAGACCCACCCACTGTTCAATTTCTGGCCTCACCACTGTGTTAGCTCACTTTAATATAAATAGGCTACCTTACCCAACTGCTAAATAAATGTAACCCTAATATGACTTGAAATATTCCTAAACTAAATATGACTTGAAATATTTTATCTGTAACAAATAAGAATAAACAACCCAGTTGTAGCTAATCAGTGTAAATCAGACTGAATGCCAGAACATTATCATAATTAACAGAATTAATTATTATGGAATGGCTAATAAAACTCATATTTATCAGATGTACTGTAATGCCATCACAGAGACAAGGCCGATATTAAATGCTGTCCCAGAGTCTTACACTCAACAAAACATCCACAAATGTGCATGAGAATACAGAAAACATATTAGGTCTGTTAGTCAGATGGTTTCTACCACTAAAATATTGATATGAAATCTTTTACACAAAAAAAAACAGAGCCCTGAATCCTTTCAGGATAATTACTTTTGAGTTCACAAACTGGTTAGATTGTAAAAAGTGTCATCTAATCATGAGGGAAACGGGGAAAAAATCACTGAGGAGTCTGAATTACAGGCAAGTGTTATCAAATCATAAAACATACATAAGAGCCTATCAGGTTTCAGGATGCAAATACAGGCCTTGAAGCACCGATATGCATATTCATAGAATCCTGGATTTATTTATGAGACAAAATTGTAAGGCTGCCTTTGTGCCTATTCATGTTCAAGCAATTTATTATTTATGATAGAAAAATCTTGTGGTCTTTAAACAGGTTTTGGGTGACCTTAATAGACCCACAGTTATGTTTTTATGTTTCTCAGAAAAGACTCATGATACAAGTGTGTTGGATTAGATGTGCTGTGGTTACCTGGAGCAGTGGGATAAGCTGTAGGCATAATGGTGGCGGTGCTGACCACTTTAGTTGGAGATGGACCTACAGGGATGTGGATGGAGCTCTGCTGCATGGGCGGGGCCTGTTGACTGGGTGGAGTTGTTTGAATGTAAACAGGCTGTTGAGTATGTGGTGCTTGCTGAATAGGCGGCTGTTGTGCATACTGACTGCTGAAGAAAAAAAAAAGAAAGATAATACCTGGAGTGACCTCACTTCCATTTGGATTACAACTAATTAACAACTAATATGACATTCATTGTATCGAAAACACTTGAAAGAAATTTTTCATATGTATAAAGATCAAACTTATGGATGCCTGATCATATCCTGTTGAGAGGGTCCAGGTGTCACATGACCTTACCTGATTTTTTTCTGTTCATCTTTTTTAAGGTAAAAATTAGTATTGTTTTTTTTTTATATATACAGTCTAAACCCACATATATAGAGAGACAGAGAACCTGGTGTCAAAGAGACAGTGTTAAAAAAAAAAAAAAAAAAAAGAAAGAAAGAAAAGGCATCAGAGAGGCGTGAGATACAGTCTTTCACACTTACATACTGGTCAGAAAGGGTTAAAACACAAATGGTTAAAGAAACAAACATAATTAAACAAACATCATTAAAGCATAAGTATCGTCCTTAGAGTCAGTAGGCTAGGAATAGAGAGGGAGAGAGGGAAGAGCAGGTTTGTTATTTACTCTGACACTGTTATGGAGGGAGAGAATGAAAGTGGCGGGGCTGGAGAAGAAGCAGTGCTGCACCAGTACCTGATGCCGGAGGTTTGGTACTGTGATCTGTAACTGGATGAGGACTGCATGGTGAAGCTACAATGCAAGACAGTGAAAGAAAGTGATAGTGCAAGTGTGTGAAAGAGAGTCAACATTCAATATACGGAGATTTCCACAAAAGCCATGTACACCCATAGCTGTACACTATCATACCTGACTTGAGCTATTACATTAGATTTAGACTTGAATGCACTCTTGTTTTCCACAAAAAAAAAATAGGAACATAAGCAAACAATTCTACAGTAACTCATTTCCCGAATTTTTTTTGTTTGTTTGTTTAAATGGTAGCAGTCCAACTTTATATCCAGTATTTTCTGTATTCCATTAGTTGTACTGTGCTGTATAGTTTTGTTTCATAAACCATGCTTTGCTCCTTTACATGCACATACAGGCAGATGTTTTCTTACATCTGGTTCTGCTTGGCCTGAGGGTGGCAGAAACAGATGTCTGAAGGTCACTACGCTAAGTCACAGTATAAGTGAACATGGCAACAAAACAGGATGGAACATTACCATTTTATCTATGGAAAACATGCACTCACTCACTCATTCAGCACGAACTAAACAAACATATACTGATGTGTCCATGTACACAAGGTTGTCAAGCCAAACAGGAAAAAGCTCTCTTTTGTTGGCTTAAAGGGCCTGACTCTCAATCCTAAGCCTTACAAAAACTATGGTTACTATACTGTGTCTGTCATAATTTTTAATATTAGTAATATAACAGAAATATCACAGTAAAACCATGGTAATGTCATAGTCAAGAGTATAACTATAATAGTTACCATAAGACACCACAGTAAAGTAAAATATGTAGTAGACATGGTTTCCCTAATGTTCCATAATAAATACCATGACGGCATAATGTTTTAATATACACTCATCAGAGACTTAAATAGGGACATCTGTACACCTGCTCGTTCATGAAATTATCCGATGAAAATATCCACAATCATGTGGCAGCAGCACAATATCAGAATTTTCATGTAGATACAGGTCAAGAGCTTCCGTGAATGTTCACATGACTGTTGGTGCCAGACAGGCCGATTTGAGTATTTCAGAAACTGCTGAGCTCCTGGGATTTTCATTCACAACAGTCTCTAGAGTTTACACAGAATGGTGCAAAAAACAACAACAACAACAACAAAAAAAACCACCACCCAGAGAACAAAAGGTCTGTTGGCAGAAACACCTTGCTGAAATCCAGATTGGTTTGGGAAAGGTATGGTAACTTAAATAACCACTCTTTACAACCATGCTGAGCAGAAAAGCATGTACAGCATGTTGAACCTTAAGGTGGACAGGCTACAGCAGCAGAACACCACATCGGGTTACACTCCCATCGCCTTCTTCCAATCTTAACCTGTCAAGTTTCTGTGAGCCTGTACCTCATGTGATTGGCTGATCAGCATGAATGAGCAGGTGTAGAGGTGTTCCTGTTAAGGAGTTTATACCAATTCTAGCTACAGTGAATTACCACAATTAATGGTGGTATCACAGTTCAGCGTTCGATAACCATAGCTACTATGAAATACAAAAGTGTAACTAATGTTTCATAGTAAATCTGTTGTAAACTATGGTAAAATTTTGAAATGAAAGGCAAGTCAGGAGTGTAGAATACACTACAACAGATACTTTATGATTATCAGTACATTATTTGATAAAGGACTCTAATTCAGAGAGATATACCAATCTAATTAGTATAAAACATGTGATGGGATGTGTTGCTAAATGAGTGTTGTAATTGCAGAACAAATCTAAAGTAACTGCTCATTATGACCTTTTCACTAAAAACACATTCAGTAATGTCTTTATCTTGGTCAGGACCAAGTGGATGTCCTCGGAATACTGGGCGGGAATTCACCATGAATGGAATTCCGGTGGCAATTTATAGTCTCCAAACCAATATATTTAGAAACCAATATTTTTTTGAAGGAAACTGGAGAACCCGGAGGAAACCCACATGAACACAGGGGGAACATGCAAAACCTGGCATACACAGTAACCTGAGCTCAGGATCAAACTGGGGACCCTGGAGCTGTGAGGTGGCAACATTACCCTCTGCACCACCATGCCATTTTTAGATGCCTTAGCAGATCTTAATTCTGGTTAGAACAAGTATCTCATTTCATGTACAAGTCATTTTAGCTATAGTGTGCTTTCAGAGAAGCTCTATATTGCATTAAAACTTATAATAAATATTAAATCATTTTTCAAACTTAGCTAGTAAAAGCAATCATTTTAACAAATCTATGTATATGTTTAACAAAGTCTCATCACCCCACACCAGTTTCACTCCAGTCCACAATGCATCAACCTCAAGGTTGATGGGGTCATAAACCACAGACAAAGCAGAGCAGGAGCACTGAAGCAGCATGCATGAAGATTTCAGCATTGTTAGCAAGCAATTGCTTTTCTTATCATGTAAATGAAAGTACACAAAAAACCTACTAAAAAATAAAAAGTAAAAAAAAAAACACCTTGCTGCCGCTGTCTTTTACTCACTTGAAATGTCATTATTAAATTTAACCCCTTAAACTCACAGGATGTGTCATTGCATCCAGACTAGCATTCCTCACATTCCTATTAGCTTCAGTGTAGTTACTGAATTACATGTTTTAAGATAAATAGGTGGAACTTTAAGGGGTTAATTATCAGTCTGCAGTGTACTACTAAACAAAATGTACCCAGATGATTTAAGTTAAAACAAGTCAAATGAGACAAAGGCAAATATTTTCCATAAACCATTTGAGTAAACTCAAGCCAATGGGTGTTACAGTTCATGGAGAGCTGCAGGTTAGTATTGTGTGTGCATGGGTGTGTTTGAGAGAGAGAGAGGGCGTGCAGAGTGCAGGGGAGTGAACACTGGTGAGCGTGGGATGGTGGAGCTGTGCGCTACAATCACTCTCACGGTCACACCGGGCTAGTGCATCGTGACATCACACCATTTGTGTCATCATGAGGATAAAAATTGTGCAGCTGATAAAGTGCCATGTATGATTTATGCGTCCAGGCCTACTGATGTATCTAGACCACCGCAGAGGTTACTGACTTACTTTCGGTGACATCATACACTCATAGGAAACACCTATACCCCTGTTCAGTCATACAATTATCCAAACAGCCTTGCGGCAGCAGTGCAATACATAAAATCATGCAGATACAGGTCAAAGAGCTACAGTTCTTATTCACATCAAACATTAGAATGGGGGAAAAATAGTGATCTCCGGGACTTTGACCGTGGTATGGATGTTGGTGCCAGATGGACTACTTTGAACATTTCAGAAACTGTTGTAGAGGACCCTAAAAGTGTGTGTTGTCTGAAATCTCCAGAACTGGATATGGACATACTAAAATACGTGACGCGACGAGCCACATGATTGGCTGATTAGATAACTGCATGAATGTGGTGTACAGGTGTTCTTATTAAAGCGGCCGCTGAGTGTACAACGCATCACACATTTTCATTTAGTGTTGTTATACTAAATGAAATGATCAGTCATTTGGAGATTTGTAGAAAAAAAAAATCATACCACAAATCTGTCAATCAGTGCTTCTTTTAAAGTCAAAGTTTGATTCACATGATTTACACATAGGTTCAAGTTGATTCACGTTTCACATGTACTTTTTTTACGTTTAAGTCATTTTTAGTATTTTATCCCTTTGAAACCTTCAAATGGCTTCTCAAAAAAGCAAAACTATGATTTAACACAAAACATCAGGCCATGGCAGGAGAGCACATGAAACTCAGGATGGCCAGATTGCAGGAAAATCACTGGCTAATGGTAGGCTTGTCCTTCTTAAAGCACCATTTTGCAGCCCAGTATCCCAGCATCCTCAGCCACTCTGCACACCCCTCTACTATGTTAAGCCAGGTGGATGTCAGTACCTCACTTTCTTTGCTTTTCCTGATTGCTTGCGTTTGGGCAAAGCTCTGCTGCGGAAGTATGGAGTGATTGGCAGGGCCTCCAGCGCAGAGGTGGGTGGCGGCCCTTTCTTATACACATGGTTTCTTAATGGAAGCCAGTGAGAGAGGCATGAAAGATTGACTGAGGTTCAGTTCAGACTTGTATCTTTCCCTAGCTGCCGAATGTGAATATACTGAATGTAAGTCACTAGGATAGGGGATACGTTTATGCTATATGCAGTGTTTGGGAATGGAGGAGGCCTCCAAATTAGGACTTTAACTTCCCTAAAAATAAGTAAGCTAGCTAGAACCTAGCTACTTCTAGCAAGGTTGATAGCCCTCTCATATGTACCTAAGCTTCTTGTCATGTTTAGATTTACTAACATCTAGATGCCTAGGGCAGCTAACAACAGTAAATAAACACATGCAACCTCTCCCTTTTTAGACTTTTAAGGGATAGGTCATGACTAGTGTGTACCTAACAATACTTAACGGTTAACGGTTACTTACCTGAACATATGGAAGGTGAACTTTTTCCCCGGAATAGTGATAATCAGTGGTATTGTTTTGAACAGCTCCTCAACTGGGTCTAAACAGGAATGGTTAGGGGGCCGGGTGTACCTAGATTGAGCAGTCAAAGCAGTTGAAATGGTTGAGGCAGCAAGCGACAGGTGGCGTGGCCCCTCAGGGGGGAGAACAGGGGCCTCGTGAGCCACAGGGTCAGCTTGAGATACAGCCTGTGGCTCAGGGGGTGACACAAAGCTGCAGAAGACAGAGTTATAAAAGAGTTATGAAAGCCAGTGGATCAGTGACTGATGAGGAAAGCACCTGTGGGGTCTGTAAAAGCAATTTAATGACTTGCTTCTAGCTGACACACAAAACCAAATATATCCCAGCCTGACTATTACAACAGGGGCAGCTAAGGCATGAAATGATATGCAACAGTTTAAATGGTTTTTCATTCCGCTTCAATCACAAACAATTAATTAATGAACCAGTGTATGAGCTCCAAGCTGGCTGAAAAGGAACCATCATTGATCAAGCAACTCAAAAAGACATCATTTATGTAGCAATAATGACACAGTGATGTAGCATGGAAGAAGCAGTGGCCACTGTAATTGCTGTTAAAATCAAGCTGAACATGTTAAGAGTTATAAATCATAAGTTACAGCATCACTTGGACTGGAGAACTGACTTTCAATTGCAGTGGAGGTGCTTTCAGTTCTACCACTGCAATTCCATTCACAAGCTTCTTATAGGATCTGTTCCTCTGATTGCAAAAATATTAAAACTCTTTACTTTACTGAGCATATTTTTTCCATTTAAAAGTTTTAGAAGTGAAACTATTTAGAGAATATTTTAGAAAGTTCTAGACTCAGGAAACCTAATATGGGTCTTGACCTACTGTACATGAACACTTGTACACATACTGAAGTTTAGCTTTAATTTAAACATCAAACATTGCACAAAGATTTGTTGCATCACACACACATACCTGAGATCAAAATGGAAAAGTAGGCAGTAACACAATATGATACAAGCAAGATGGAGGCATGCAGCATTACCTGACATGGCTAGAGCCTACAGAGGCTGGTTCAGCAGTCTGCTCAGGCACCTGATTGGCTATCTGCAGCTCATCGGCGAGCTGACTGGGCAAAGCTGCAGAAGCGGACAGAGCGACAGGGGCGGTGCTGGTGGAGACTGCATGCTGGACAGGCGTACTGCACAGGAAGTTAGGATGCATTGAAATCGTACAAAAAGCCACAGTCTTATGTATGTAGACAAAAAGCAGCCCTGTGTCAAGTGGCTGTCTGAATATAGACACACAACAGCCATGCGTTTACATGCTTTAATCAGCAAGCTAATTTGTGCAAGGCAACTGCATTAATGTCATGCGAAATTAGAGGCCCCAATATTCCTCATCTCAGTGCTACGATATCCATCAAGGAAGAAGGAAGGGGGGTTGGGGGAGTGGGGAGGGGGTGTAAGAAATGGAAAGAAACTAGGAGCACTGACTGAAACATATATCGCTAAACAACTAGTGAAGAAATCAGTAGCCTACTCGGCAAATAGAATGCACAGGTTTACCCATATTTTGAGGACCTACTGTCGATTGTGTAGATGTGTAGAGCAGGTGGAGATCTATGGGTTTACAGTGCTTTGCTGTGAATTATTGGCACCCTCTGTAAATAAAGCCAGCATGCGGAATGAAATGTACTTTATTCAGT
>CM074947.1:8926583-8948733 GCA_037577455.1 Pangasius macronema
GGTTTAACTCATTTTTTTGTCCATACCTCTGAGGCAATAAAATTCTAGAGGCTGGCATCATATATGAGAGATGTTTGTGGCTTGGGAAAACCCTCCGGATGTTGCTGTACCTGAATCCGTGACTTAAATTTAGTTTTTCTGCCTATAACCCACTTTGACACCCCTATTTTAATTGCTAGGGTGTTTTCATTGCTAGCTTGCTAGATAATTGTGCTTTTTCTTCACGCAGTGAATGTCATGTCTGATGCATTTTGGATATGTACCACAGTGAAACATATGTGTAATCAGTTTATAAACTGAAACGATCTTAAAACCAGCTGTTAATTATCCATGATGCACATGCATAGTCTCTTACACTCTAGATAGGTCAGGGGACAAAGTTATAATGTATGAATGGTAATCAAAAAGGGGAAAATTAGCCAACAGGAGAGAACTAATTGATCAGTGATCATTTATATATAGACATATTGCTATTTGCACTTCTGGTTAGATGCTAAACTGCATCTTATCACTGCATTTTATCACACAGTGAATGTCAGGCTTTAATCATGTTGTTGGATAGTTAGATGCCATAGTGAATGGGACATAAGCCTAATCAGTTCAGTTTGTAATAAGACACTGGCTGTCAAAATGATTGCGATGCTCCTGGACTACAGTCAGAATGAAATCTTTAAATGCAATTTTCACTTTTGGGGGTAGCCAGAAATAAAATGCTAGAACTTCAACTGTAGTTGTGATGCATGCAAAATGAAAGCCTGTAGTTTTTAGAACTATATATAAAATTTCACCATGTGAAGGGTTTTCCCAGGCCACCAAATGTTTCTTTATTAAATATTGCTAATGCTATGTGGTTTTAAGAAATTGTCAGTGGACATAATACAGCTCCATAATACAACAGACAAATGAGAAAACTCTACCCCTTGGTCACCTCTCCATAACAGTGTAACAGTTGCCTCTTTGATACACATGCATAACTCCACAATCAATACAGTCTATACTGATTTCATTAGCATTAAGTGTTTTTCAATCCTTCCTACAAGAGCATCATCTATTATACTGTTAGATGAAGCATGGTCTTCTTTGTCAAAGGTGCCAATAATTCAGCAGCACTGTAGCTATATTTGTCTCTTGAACAGAGAAGCTACGTCTCAGAGACATTTCGAAGCTGTTCATCGCAGCTGGGCAAGAGTGAAAAGACCTTTTTATAATCACCTCAACACAGCAGTACCTCTTAATAGTTCATGTCGAACTATGGATCTATATGTCACTTTAAGTCTAGATTTTTCAAAAGTGGTGCTGTTACCGTTACAGAGTCATTTGGTTTGGAACATGCAGCACAGATGTGGGAGGAGACCAAAAGAAAGTGAATGGATGTGTGGGTAAAAATGAAAAACAGTGGATGTAAGTGCAACAAAGAAAGAAAATCATCTCTGTGATTTCAAGTGGATTAAGAAAATGTTAAATATTATAAACTGGTCACTTCAGGTGAGCTACGAAACCAAATTTTTTTTTTCATGGTTAAAGAAATCTACTTTCAGTATTGAATCTGATGTTGATTAATATACAGTATATTGATAAGGGATGGGGCAGAGGCAGAGGAGTGAAGATAAATGGCAGGCATCTAACAGCAGCAGCCTGGTGGTGGACTGATGGCTGACCCCTCTCACACACAACAACCTCTCCAAATTCTCTCTTTCTACTCTTCCTTCCTCCTAAACCCACATTAAATACAAACAGAGCCCCGGAATCATGAAAGTTATACGATTCCTGCATTGGTGTCATACGAAGGGCAGAAACAGACTGACAGCAGATTGGAGATGATGTTTTCTGGTCTTTACAAATCACTTTCTACGATGAACTTGTCGGATTATTCAGTGTTCAGGATGACTCGATGTGTAGGGTGAGTGTGTAAGCTGTGAGTGGACGAGGTGGATTCAGTAGGCGTGTATGTAGGCCATGTGTTATCATTAATGGAGTGGAGGCAGAATGACAGTAGGGAAGAAGTGAGAAGCTCGAACAGGACACACAACACAGGAAACAAGAGCAAGAACTATTTCTACTTCAGCACAAACTCAAGGTGCTGACTGATACTGCTACTACTACTGCACGAAGATACACAAGCACACAGACACACAGTGAACAGAAATATTGTAAAGGGTGCACAAGAGAGAGCAAGCCATACAACATGAAAGAAACAGCATATATATATATATATATGGTCAAGGGATGTAACGATACAAACGAAAAAACTGATATGATTTGATACAGTGGTGTCTAGATATATTTTTGATGCAGGGAAAATAAACATTGCTTCAATTGGCAATGGTTTTAATTTTCAGTTGATTAAAACATTCAGCATTATAAAAATGCAATAATTGAAACTTACTAATGACAGTGTTTGAGTGATCCATTCGGAGTCTTAGCAGCATTTAACGAAACAAAAGCTGTGCATTCGCATGTAAAAATGAGACATGGCTAAATAACATTAGTTCTGTTCTGGTGTGCAGGGTTGCCAGGTTTCATCAATATTTCCACCCCAACTACATCTCAAAACTGCACAAAAAGCCCAGAACCATGCCCAAAAAATCAGGTACCGGAAATGGGAGTCATATTTGTCTGTTTGTTGGAAACAATTTGACTGTGGTGCACACGCATTTCTGATTTTTTTTCTTTTTCAAAACTAGCTCAATTTGGCATAAAAACACAACCCTGGCAGCCCTGCTGGCATGACTCAAGCAGGTGTGTGGCTTTCTTCTGTTAGCTTGCTGTGCTGTGAAAGTCACATAGATCTCTATTTTTTTGAAACCCCTGTAGCCTCTTCTGATTCAAGATAAAAAGAAAGTTACATTTTAGAGGAAGGCATGTGGGCATGATTAAGTTTAAAATTTTATTACACCTCATGTCTATTTAAATATTTTCAGGACTTGTTTTTACTANACAGACAGACAGACAGACAGAGATAGATAGATAGATAGATAGATAGATAGATAGATAGATAGATAGATAGATAGATGCAAATGCTGCCTATTAGAAGAATTATAACTGTAATAAAAACAAGCCTTCTCCTGCCACTGAACAAACCCCCTGTTCAAACTTTCCTTTTTTTTGACACAAGAAATATAGGCAGCTAAATTCTGACTTGTTGTGGAGCTCATTTCTGGGCCAGAAAAATGTAAACAAAAGCCTGAAATCGACAAACTAACCATAACCATGACAAGGCATGACAACAATGGTGAATCTTTAAAATTGCTTAAATTTTAATTATACATTTAGAGACACCTTACACATCACAAGCTGCACCTTTATATAAAAAGAAATGTCTACAATCTGCAAAACGATATCACCATTAAATGTACCATTTTTACTTAGGGTGCATTTCAGTCTTTGAGAGGATGGAAGAGTTATTTTAAGCAATACAGCACCACCTGCTGACTAATTTTCCAAGGCACATGTGCAGACTGCTAGCCGGCGAGATCTGCATTATTCCTGTAACAGTTTCACCCATTGCACAGAACATACACAGGTACATACACAGGTTATTGATCGCTCCACAGAGTCAGTCCCATTTCCACAATTTCCTTAGTCAATTTCAATCCTGGAGTACCACACTGCTGCACTTCTGATATTCTCCTTTCCTGTGGAAACCATTTGATTATGCTTGAATCAACTAATGAGACATCATTAGCTGTGATATTACTGTTAGTAAAGCATTCAATAGTTTTGGGCAGAGGTACTCCAGGAGAATTTAATTTGCACAGACAAACCGTAAACTATATCTGTCTGGTAAAGCCGTTAAAGCCTCAGTAAGTGTCCTTACAGCCAAATTACATTTAAACTAATCACTGCTAACTACTGTTCACTAAGATCCCAATATATATGAGGCCTAGCGTGTAACAAATTCAACTTCTGCATACAAAACAAACATGCAAGTGTCCAAAATCTTTGACATCTACAACAACTTCAAAATGAATAATGACTTTATAATGAGTGGGGCTTTATAGGGGTTATAAAGGTGGATAGTATATTCATGCTGAAGGAAGCAGACACAGGAAGAGATTGTAGAGACAAACGAAAGAACAACAACTGGAAGGAAGTAACCAAGTGTGAGTTTAGAGAGATATTTGATGGGATATTAGTTAATGGATGACTACAGATAAATGAGAATACAAAATTATAATCATAATAATACAAAAATGCACGAAACATTAAAGCAAACAAACAGATGTTCTACCAATAATGATGCTGGTGTTACAAATTTAGTAGTAGACAACTGAATACTAATAATAATCAGCAGTATGACTTGAAGACTTAATAAAAATAATGAATGATCTAAAATTTAACTACTTTGAAAACAATGCACTGTGCTTAAGCTAATATTAAATTGTAAGGCTGAATAGTGGGCATATAGAATGGATTTTGTGTGTGTGTGTGTGTGTGTGTGTGTGTGTGTGTGTGTGTGTATGTGTGTGTGTGTGTGTGTCTGTGGGGGGGATCCTACAATTGTGAAATACTGTGCAATAAATCTACACAATGTCACTGGTGGTGAAAGAGTTAATGTCTAAGTTGGCATAAACAAATGTACATATGAATTATAACTTACAAAAGAACAGATGAGGCGGATGAACATGAGGCGTGTTGTGTATGTACATATGACTGGATGAGGAAGAGAAAGAGAAATGAAGGCCAGGGGAAAGGTCAGCCACCAAGAGACAGACACTCTTTCAGGTGAAGCTCCATGCGGTGCATGCAAGTGCGGCTGGAGGGAGGCTCAGCGGAAACAGAAAAAGCCCAGACGAGAATGGCCAAGCAGTTAGCAGTGGCATCGATTTAAACCAAGACCAAACAGCAGCCAACAACAGTCCATGGCACAGCCATCAGTATTTCCCTACGTCACAACCAGACAAGCAGAATTACCTTCAGAAACAAGTTCTTGAAAGGCTTATCGACTCTCTACTCGCAAATACAGATTTCCTTCTTGCCTCTATTATCTCTTTTGGTGGAAGGAAGCACAGATGGCCAACGGTGCAGAGATCATATGGTTTCCATCTCCCTGATATGTCCTCTCAGCCACAAAACAGCTCTACAAAGAAGCTGCTATTCCTAGGATTTAAATCTAGCTCAGCTCCTTTAATGACTGCTTGATAAATCTTGGTTTTTTCCTTACGCTGTATACTTATGACTGTATCTATACTTATGACTGAAGTACTGTATCTCGCTACATCTGGCTGTACAGTGGTAAAATAGTAGAAATGCTATTCCTGAAATACTAATCTCTGCTAAGCTACAGTCTCTGCTAAGCTACAGTCTCTACTAAGCTACAGTCTCTGCTAAGCTACAGTCTCTGCTAAGCTACAGCTGAGTGCAAAGGTTTGCATCTTCTATGGTTTTTGTACGAAAGAAATGAAAACATATATACTTTAAAATATAACTTCAGATTAAAAAAAAAACATTACAAAAAAGGTAAAAATACATTGTGGGTGTATGCTGACACGAGACAAAGTTAAAAAGAAGGGCTGATCCTCTCATTACAACTGACCATAAATGCTGCTCAGAGAATATGAAAGAAGGTGGAGGCAGACGTTAAAAAAAGGAAAAATGAACCCTGAATGACTTGCACATTAATCTTTATAATTAACATGTGCTTTTTAATGGCGTACAAGACTTATTTTGAAATGAAATTACCTACAATGCTGTGATAGTGGTGGCAGTGGGAATTAGATACTGCTTCCTCTCTAACTGAAGAGAACGATGCAGCAGCGCTTTAGTCCTTTAGCCCGTCCAGCCCTCTCACCTCCTCATCTGTACACACTGCTCAAAACAGATCAGCTTGCAAGGCTGAAACTTTCATGCTAATGATGCCACCAACACCACTGCATACATCTTAGAGTGCTAACTAGCTGAGCCGAGCCTCTGCCATAACTCAGAGCAACTACATCGTATAGCTGCATCACATTCTGGAGCTTTAAGTCCATTGCTTGCTGTGGCCTACTAATTCCATGTTGGATTTCTCATTAACAAGACATTGAATATTGAGAAAAGAACCTCTTGCTGATTCGTTTTCCAGTATAACAACGAAATAAGACCATTATCCCTTATGTTTGAGACTGATATAATTTGTCCCCCCATTTTTTGTATCAGCTCAGCACACAACTGCTAACTTGTTACGAGATAAACAATAATACAGCACCAAGCAACAAATTAGCACTAAACACACCACAATATAAATATATTTAACGTTTCTGCGTGAAGTTTTCTTTTAAGAGCATACAATTTGTTTCAGGAAAGAAAATCCAGACTGATGTTTTTTTTTGTCCACTATAAATATTTTAACATACACCAATTGATCCAGTGTATTACTTGTGATCCTGAGGGAACATCTGTGAGTCATCTTCCTTTTGTTCTAAGGGTATGCAAACCTTTGCACTCAAATGTAAACTCTGAGAACGGCAAATGCAGAACAGCTCAGTGGCTCTGTCTGTATTCCTAAGTAAAGGAAAAAACAGACATGTCTAAGGCTAATAGCTCTTCCTAGCACCATGTGTTTTTATGAACTTCTATTTAGGATCTGCAAGAAAGAACTGGAAGTTGAAGATCATGTGTCGACACTGCATGCTCTGAGCACTAAATGATCAATTATTTCACTAAGCCAGTTATGTACTACACTAACCACACTATCTAATATACTACTCAATTGAATGTTACACTAGCAATTGGATAAAAACACACAGACCTAATAAACTCTACAAGCACTTGCTTAATTATGTGGTTCATATTCATCTTTTGATAAATGGATGTGTTGCTGGTGTGATCCCTCATCAATAATCAACTGATACTGCAGAAATCACCCGATCATACTTTCCTTTTTATTTATAATCCAGATCTTTTTTGCAGATTTAAACAGTTCCTGTTTCAACAATTTAACAAGCAAATTCAATAGAAGCCAAACGCCAAGAAACCTGCCCAATATTTTTCAGTTAACAGTTCAACAGCTTTTATTTGCTGATTATCAGAGACTCAGTTACAGAGACAGCGTGAGGAAATATTACACAATGGCCAAGACATTTCATAAAACGTTCTACAATCCAGCCACAGCATAGGGAGAGTATACAGCGACGTGAAATGCGCATGAAATCTGTCCATGGGACTGTGCTGAATGCACCAACTTTGTCTTCTCTCTCACATGCTTTGCCTGTCTACTTTCCATGACATCATCTGCCTACCGCTGTCTGTCCTGAGCTCTTTAGTGAGCTAAGTTAAGGATTTGGGCAGACAGGCCGTTGTGCCAGTTTTTCAGTTTGGCAAAACGAGGGCCTTTGGCTCCTGACTCAAATATTTCCCTGTGGCATGAAGAGAGGTATAGAGAAAAAGACAGACAGAGAAAGACAAGGGGAGAAGGGAGAAAGAAGTGAGTTAGGGATAATGACCTCCACTCCAAGATCACTGTCCAAGATGAGTGAGTGTTCAAATACACTGCACTTCCTGTAACATTCGTCCTTAAATAAGAAGACTTTCATCTAAGGTCAACATCTTACACGTGAGATTGTACGACTATCAAATGTGCTTAATGACACACGAGCTACATGCTAGACTCTACGAGAAGGGTTCTTCAAATGGTTCTTTATATAGACAAAGGTTCTTAAACTAAAGGTTCTGCTTACTAAAAGGATTCTAGTTTGGACATCTTTCTTATACTATGTTGTATAGTTCTACCCGTTCTTTAAGGGGTTCCCTAAGAGGGACAGACAAAGAACCCTTAATCCATACAGTACAAAACTGTGAGAATCATAAAATGTGTGTGGGTGGAGTATGACATGATGTTTGTTTAAATAATGTAAAACTTCAGCCCAGAGAGGGGTCAGGCTACGTGGGTGCAGGTCAGTCCTTTATGTTTTTGAGGTTTTTTTCTCAACTAGCAAACTGAGTTTTATCTCAACTAGTCAATAACACATTGTCTTTGGCCACCAGGTGCTGCTGCTAGCTGCCTACCTCGCTCTTGTTAGAGCTTCCTCATCTGGGTCTTGCACTGCAGAAGAAAAGAGCGAGAAGAAAAAATAGAAGAATATTAGAGACCAGTAATCCTTCACCAAGATAAGTTTACTTATGTCCAGCCTTTCAGTGAAGAATTTCACCAGTTACTTAGAGAAACTGCTTGTCGTCGCTTACTTAAAGACTTAACCTTCATGCTCTGTCATATAATTTGCGATAGCTATAATATTGACCAAGCCCTCTCTTTTGAATTTTGTTCCAAAAACTAAAACTTCATCTCATTCTGGCATTTTCAAGGCAGATAATGAGACTTTTTCCAATATGGAACAGAGCAGCATTTAAGCTCAATGGGCTGTGTTTTAGCTAATTTAGTTTAGTTAAGCACTCATAATGAAGAGTTCATACCAAAATTGTGCTTATTGCTATTCGAATCTCAAATGTAACGACAGACTAAAACTCTCTCAGACATTTTAGTGCCGAAAATAACAGCGTTTCTCAACTATGCATGATTCTGACCATCCGCTTTTCTTGTGCGATATTGGCACGGAGCAATATTACTTCTGACAGTCATGACATGCCACCTTGAAATTATTCAAGGATAACATTAAGTACATGAATCACTTTTTTTTTGGTACAGAAGACATCAAAGGAGACAGCATCGTAATCAAAGACATTGCTTATCCCAAGGACCAAAGTAAATATACATAAAGTTATGTCTTTTAAACCGCTGGCACATCTTCTTTACAGTAAAGTACACTGGACTCATAATATCTGGCACTGAAGAAAATAAAACCTGCTTTATTACTATTATACACTCAACATAATAATAATGAATCACTGAAAACCTCCATTATTTATGTATACTGTTCCACTTTTTATAATGATAACTAATAGTTTATGGTCGTGAACAGAACATGAAGGTTAAAAGGGGTGTGTGGGTCTGGAGGGCGCACTCACAGTATTCAGTGCCGGTGAGGTGGGCGAGGAGGCGGAAGGACTTGGACTGCATGTGGGCGGCTCTCCGTGCCCACTCAGCAGGCTCCAGCACTTCTCCGCTGGAATTCACAGCCTGATACACTGGAGAAGCACTGTCTATAACACGCTCTTTAACAGGCAGACTACTGCAACCACAGAGAGAGCCGCAACCGTAAAGCACACACTCCTCAGCCAGCATGGCCCGAAGTTTATGTGAGGGTACTGCGTGACTGGGTTAACTGCAAAAACGTCCTTTTGTGATATTTATTAAATATATCCCAACTTGTACTAATGGGTATTAGTAGTTGTCATAGTGCTAACAAAGGTAAGGTTACTGGGTTTATCTTCTGTACTTTCATAATTTGTGAAGTAAGATTTTTTATTTACTAAGGTACAGAGGGAAAAGGCAGCACTCTCTAGCATAAGCTGACAAACGTATGAGGAAAGGCATGGGACATGATTGCTTTCTAAACAGCAGAAGCTTGTCTAGTGTAGCACAGTGCAAACATTCAGGTCATATCAATCTCTTGCCCAGAAGGATGACAGAGTAGAGCAGTGATATTGTGGTTCCCACGTTTAGTGTTTGACATACAAGTGACATACAATCACCTCACCAAATAGCCAAAGTGACCAAAGCCCATTTCAACAGACCCTCCTGCACTATTCTAATGGTCAAAGTTTATTTATATCTACAGTTCCCAAGAATTGCAACAGGAAAATGTTCACCCTATCATCAAATCCTGAATGCAGCATCCACAGCCAACAGCCAGAGTCAAAAACACAGCCAGAGTCAAAAACTGGCAAGGTTGGCCATGCTCTCTGGGTATTGGTGGGGATGGTGTTACTGTCTCCCATCAGTCACAGTGACACTAACCAATCATGAGCATCTGTGAGTTCGTGTATGGAGAAGAGGGCAGTTTGTGCTTTCTTCTAAGTGTGTGTTGTGACTTTGCATGAGCAGCAGTGTGACATGGAGGAAGCATGTCCTAGTCATTAAAATCTGTGGTTGGTAGGGGAGAACTAGCTAGTGGCTGGCGAAATGAGCAAATTGGGAGAAAACTACAGCACATATGGAATCGTTAAAATGACAAATACTGTATGTTCTCATGAGCGACAACAAGTACCTAATTCAAACACAGACCTCTAACTGTTGAAGATGAGGGTATAAGAGACGGAGAGGAGTGAAAAGATTGTCAGGGTTTAGAGATGAGGTGTGTGAACATGCTGAGTTGCATGAGAAAGACAAAGAGAGACTGTGCTGTGGGAGAGTGAATAACCGAAGGGAATAATGAATACATGAATTGAGCTACTTACGAAAGGGGAGAGCCAGAGAGAGCCTCATCGCTGGGAAATGTCACCCAGCCGAGGCAGCAAAGGGGCACAGAGGGGCACCAGAGGGGCACAGAGAGAGGGTGGAGCCATGGATGAACATGAGTGAGGAAGGGCAGAGTGTGCAATGAGATGGACATAACTGACCCATCAGATAGAGATTAATGAAAATGTTCTGTGTTGGTTCCTACAGAAACATACACTCTTAGAAAAAAAATGTTCCTTGTGGGTTCTTTGAACAGGTAAGTGTTCCTGTGTTTCTAAAAGAGGCTCTATTTGGAACCTCATTTGAAAGGTTCAAGGTACAGTAGGTCTCCGCAACAGAGGAGTTTCATAAACGGTTCCTCATGAGTTCTTTGAATTGTTAAGAGCTCTGTTGTAGGGTTATACATAAAAGTAGCATATTTTTTCCTAAGAGTGTAAAACTGGAGCTGTAATACGTATAATACATACAGTATTACAGCATTCACACACAACAAGACCAAAACTCAGGGGTAAATCTGTTCATGCCCGTTCAACCGAAAGCTATTCTTATGAATAACTTATCCTGACAATCAATGCGACAAAATTACAATTAATTCTGATTTTAACCTTTTTTACTATGATTCTAGGTTACTAGAGTCTGTGTCATTCTGTGTGATCTCGCTTACTAACTGCATCTATAAAGTTTAAACCAATGAATCTACACTACCAGTAAAAATTTCAGACACACTTGCTTACAGAAGTCTTTTCTTCATTTCTGCTGTTTTCTACTATTTCAGAATAACGCTAGTTATGAAACAAACATATGGAAATACACAGTGACCAAAAAAAAATGCCACACAATTCAAAACTACTGTGTATTTTTGGCATCATCTCAACCAGCCTCATGAAGGCGATTCAAAAAAGTTCCCAAATAAGCCAGAGTTGCTCACTGCTTCTCTAAAAGAAAACTACTTGTTTGGGGTTATTAATTACAATTACATTTTAAGTAAACTAATTACTATTAAAAATACATTACGATTCACAAATAAATGTACACATGGGCATTAACTAAACTATTTGCATTTGTCTTAGAAATAAATTTCAACTATAAGTCTTTAATGCCTTTAATGTCTTTAAGGCAGTAAAAAAAAATCTGTTGTGTCCAAACTTTTGACTGGAAGTGTACATTAAACCGCACAGCTAGCTAAATAATACCAAAAGCTAATATCCACAAAAACACTTAGAGTAGATGTAACAACACACATGAATACATGTGACTAGAGACGTCACATACAGCTAGTGTTCCCCATCAACACTTTACACACACTCAAAGCAACATGAAGTCTTATTAAAACCATTCAGCATTTTCGGTATGTACCCAAGCTACACCATCAAGAGAAAAGAATGAGTGTAAGAGAAAGATAATTGGCCATCTTGATGGAAATCTTCAGCGCATAGCAGCAGTCGAATCAAGCACAAAGGGGAGGATGGCTCATGCAAGCAGGAGAGGAAAGACAAGAGAAAGGCAAGGCGGTGCATTTGGTCTTACCCGGACAATTCGGCCCCTCTGGCCTGAGACTGACCAGCGATTGCGTCCATGATGGCATCCTGCGAGTACATGCTAATCGGAGTGTTGTACTGGGCATGGATGATAGTGGCCTTGCCTCCCGGCCCCTTCACTTCAATGGGCTTGTTGGTGGAAAGAGCCGTGTCCTTCAGGGCAATGGGGTTGAAACTGGGCACATACTCATTGCTGGGGTGGTGGAGTTAGTTGGATGTGAGGAAAAGGTGAAAAAGAGAGAGGAAAAGGGGATGAAGGGGGAGAAAGGGAGGAGAGATGTGTTGCAGTGATGGCTAGAAGGTAAGACATGCCGGAAAGAGAGCATAAAAAGTTCCTTTGCAGAAAAGGAGGCTTCAAAGGAGCTACAGAGCAAATCTGTGAACGAGTAATCTTATTACTCATTATTTATTGTTTTATTTATTCTTAATATAAAATCAATAGTGTCTTTTAGATATGTCAATGTTCTAACCAAAAGTTAGAATTGACGCAATGAGGTAAGATGATTAACGCTTCTCGGGTTAACGCATCCTACAATGATGCAAATTATATGTCAAAATTAGCATTCCAATGCATATAAATTAGCTCCTTTAAATACCAGAAGAAAAAAAAACGTCCTACACATGTTAGCTATCAATTACCAACCATAAATTCTGGCCTTAACTCTTGTCAAAACGCTGTAACAGTTCTATGTCATCATCATGCTGGTCACAACCAGTGAGCTGAATGTAAGCTCTGAATATGACAAACATGCAGCTACAGAGATCATCAGTCTATCCATTCTACAGTCCTGTCATTCCTGAGCACAGCACGACACAACACAGTGCCACACACACTGACATATACAGAGGCACGGAGACAAATTCTGCTTTCTCAACTCTGCAAAGCAAGATTCACAGACTCAGGTAGACAGATTTCAACTGACAGTACACAGAATGCTGGACTGAACAGTAGTCAAAGACCTAAACACGCCACAGACACAGACATGCACATAAACAACACAGCACTGCAGCACTCTCACCGTACCATGATTGAACTATCTGAACAACTATTGGATACCAACGTTCTTATTTCTCTCTTTCTTTTCCCTTTTTTAAAACATCTGTTAACAACCGTTGAGTCACAATCTGATGCTGTTTCTGAATTTGTTCCTTATTCAATGTGTAGTGGTGACTACATTTTCAGTGGACAAATTATATTCCCCTAATATAATTAAATACATTTTATATTTGGATATTTTACTACATTATCACCCACAGTACACTGTAAATCCAGTGTACAACCAAATACACACTGTGGCGTGGACCTGTAGTGTGGATATACACCCAGACTGGGTTTGACAACGGTGTTTAAACCTTCGTGTGTTAACATGTCTTCGTTTACAGAATTACCCCTGGAGTGGTACAACTTGAGTGGCCTGCACAGAGCCCTGACCTCAACCCCACTGAACACCTTTGAGATGAACCGGAATGCCAACTGCACTCCTGACCTTCTCACCCAACATCAGTGCCTGACCTCACTAATGCTCTTGTGCCTGAATGAACACAAATCCCCACAGCCATGGACTAAATCTGGAACGGGAGGTTTTAAAAGCACATATGGGTGTAAGGGTTAGGTGTCCACAAACTTGTTGCCATATAGTGTATAAAGATTTCTTTTGGTTTGAAAAGAACTGCTACTGCTGGCCCCCTATATAGTGCTCTATACAGAACAGTCTACATAGTGAACGAGGGAGTAGGTGAGAGAGTGATTTCAGACGGATCATGATGTCGATCATGAATGAACAGAATCTGATCAAGGAATTAGTCAAGGAAATCAAGAGAAGACCTGATATAAAATTGTGGACAATCAGAGGGTGTTTATACACTTATAGTCAAAGAGGGAAAATGAATCAACCAAAGCTGCTAGCAGGCTATAAATGTAAAATATAAGTAGAGTAACTCACACAATTAGCAATGCTATTTCCTCGTGAAGTAAACACTGACCTAACACTGAGCTGCAAACTCATTTTTCATTCTAAAAAAAACTCTGAACACCAAAGAAAAAACTTTAATGGTGAGCACTTAAATGAAGATGATACATTATTCACTGCTTAAAGGGTGAACTCTAGAGGAGTTGAGTTGTGAGAGGGAGAGGGAAGGAGGATATATTCGTGTGACAGCTAGACACCTGAAACTTGACAATCCATGGCCTTTTATAGAGAGAGATGTAACAGGTGCTCTCTCTCTCTCTCTCTCTCTCTCTCTCTCCACTGATCTCTTTAAACTGTCTGAATCATAAATGGCAGATCTCAGAGCTTTTATAGAACAGAATCCTCATACCACATAGAAACAGAGACATTTATATGTTACAGAGGAGTAAAATGATATTTGTGCTACATTTAGTAAATCAGTGTCTGTTGATGCCATGGTGCTAACAGTTTGTGGACACCTGACTACTACACTCATATGTGCTTGTTGAAAATCCCATTCTAGATTCAGTCCCCCTTTGCTGTTATAATAACCTCCACTCTTCTGGGAAGGCTTTCCATTAGATTTTAGAGTGTGGATGTGGGGATTTGTGCTCATTCAGCCACAAGAGCATTAGTGAGGCCAAGCACTGATGTCGAGCAACGAGGCCTGGGGTGCAGTCAGAGTTCCCATTCATCCCTAAAGTATTCAGTAGGGTTGAGGTCAGGGCTCTGTGCAGGCCACTCAAATTCCGCTCCGACCTTAGCAAACCATGTCTTCATGGAGCTCGCTTTGTGCACAGAGGTACTGTCATACTGGAATATGTTTTGGCCGCTTAGTTCCAGTGAATGAAAACTGTAATGCTACAGAGACATATACAGAGACATCAGACTTTTGGCCATATAGTGTATATTATGTACAATCAAAATCTTTTTTTTTTTTTTTTTTTTTTTGAATGGATAAATAATCCATTATCAATAATAAATAACTAAATAAATAAAATAAATAAATAACCTACCAAAAGAATACCAAAGGGCATATGAAAGAGAATGGACATAGTTATACATGCACATGCAGGAAAGGAGATACAAACATCTGAACTAATACTATTTTCTTTTCACTTTGTCTTAAGATAAACTGAGCATTTTTGTTACTTGTCATCTTTCACAAATGTGAAAATGTATGCAGAATCTCAGATGAATGAACATCTGTGAAACCAAACTGGTCACTGGTCACATACTGTTGTCACTTGTAGGAGTGCAGGGTCCTGAGTGTTTTTTTTTATGTTCCAAACACACTAAATGTTGTGGCTGGTTCACAAAACTTTCGGTCTTCATTGTACTCTAAGGGTGTGTAAACTTTTGCAGTCTACTGTAGATTCATAACAATTAGAATTTAAGGAATATGTAGAATATCATTAGACCTTGAGATCAGTGTCAAGGTGACCTGAAGGTGGACCATTTACTGGGCTTTGGTACCCTCGGAGTTTTTTTTTTTTTTTTTGCAGATTTTAGTCAGATGGTAGAATATATTAATAATTTGTATTTAACATAGCCTGTAAAACTTGTGGTATTCAGAACCTTTAACAACAGTTTGAAATGTTTAAAAAAAGATCATTGCGAATGTTATGTCTAGAGGAAACTGACTTTTACGAAACATAGGCTTGTGTCAGAACAGAACATGCTGGAAGGCAACCAATCTGCCTGCATGTGTTCGTGGTGTGTATAGTGCATCACACATGACCCTGGCATGTGTGAACCCAGGCCTGAAGAGAGTTCATGACCTAGACGGTATGGGAACCACTCTGTATCAATTTACCAACTGCTTTTTTACACTGCTGTCATCCTTCTGTCATATAACACATGCCAGTTAGCAGCCAGCTGGGCCGGACCCCTTGCCTTAAATTCGTTAAATATATTTGCATACTACTTAGGGAATATGCATATACACGTGTGTATAAACAATGCATTTCTTTAATTTGTGCAGCTTGTCCAGCATCATAAACAAGCAGGCTGATTTGTCAATTGTTTGTCAATTCCAGCTTGATTTTGCTCATTAAGTCTGAAGAATTCAGTGGGATTTGCTGGGTTTTACCACAACCACACCTGGCTACTGGCATGTCGCGCATACTTAATATACCTGCTTACATACCACAGCGGCTCGCCTGAGCCTAGGCTTTTAGCTCTCTCCTGAAGCATGGCCATTTCTCTCAGCGTTTCTGCTGAGTACAGTCCAATTGGGGAGTTATATTGCTGCCTCTTTTGTGTGCTAGAGGACTGGCTGAGCTCCTGTGTGTTGCAGTGGTAGGAGTTTGTTTCAGCACAGCTAGCAAGACCACCATTGATTTGATAAGGATGACCCTTAAAGGAGGAGACACATGGATAAAAAAAAACAGCGGGTGAGCAGGAGATGTGTGGTTCTCAAAAGTGGGGTCCCAAGGGGTCCGCTTTTTTATCGTTTAAAAAAAAAAAAAAAAGTTATTGTGGTGGTCATTACTGGCATCTACTATAAATATTACTGTTGTTGTTGTTATATTTATGATTTAATTACTGTAGTTATAAGGCTATATTAACTGGTCACATGAATTGAATGGGTTTAATCTTAAACATTAAACTCAAAAACACAGAAATGCAAACATGAATCCAGCTGCTGTAGATGCAAACATTCAAATCGATCTAATATTTAACATGGTGTCACTGGTTTCTGTTCTGTGCACTTCCATGATTGTGGTGCCATTTGTGTCCCGCTAATATTACATTTATGCATGTAAATACGCATGTAAAGTAATGGTTTTAAACATAGGTAAAGTGGCCTTCATAATAACCTATGAGCGTGTTGCAGATAAATACCTTAAAACATTAATAAAACCGTATCAACTGGCCACTATAAACACACTTTACCTTGAAACATAATCATTAAAACACTTCAAAAATCTAATCATTTTTGCAGCAATGTGTGAATCCATTTAAGGTCATGCTTGAAACATCCTCTTCCGTGAGTCAGCCATTATAGGTTAGGAAAAAATGTACAATTTAGTGTCGCATAACTTTCAATCAGCCCTGTTACCTGAACACATTCACCCCTATGAAATATTACCTTCTTAGGTGTTCAGTGTACAAGTTATCCTTCAACGTAGTAGACTTAAAGTGCTTCTAGTACACTTCTTCTTTTATGAAGTTATCCCAACTCCAAGGACACAAGACAAGCAAGATTTTGTCTGAAATAGGTTAACATTTTTTTTAATGGTTAAAAATTAATGTAAATTCATTCACAAAATTAAGTTCATTTTTAAGAGTTCCAAAGGCTAAATGGCACTGCAATCATGGAATTACCTGCCTAATTTTAATAGTTGGATTATGCTGATTAAATAAATAATTTTTCAAATAATTTTTCACACTCACCAGGATCCCTGGCTGTAAAAACAGTAAAACGCCTAATCTAAAACACCTAATCATTTTTTCAAATGAAAATTCTAGTGTAATGGTGAATGAACCGGTTTCTGAATAAACTGCACCTTGTTTTGCAGCCACTGGAGGGCATTAGCAGCATTATCAGATTTTCCACAAATGTTGATCCAAGAAAATGGGCATGTCACTGAGAAAGAAAGGTATTCTTGAAAAACTCTTGTACCCATAGGCACATGCTTGGCTTGTAGCATCCTAAAGAGATGCACTCCCTAATAATGTGTCCGAATGTGTCTTCGTAGAGAAATCCTACGATGTTCGGCTCGTACACGGAGACCCATGTTCTCATATCTAAGCTGACTCTTAGGCAGCAGCTCCATATGAGTGAATCTTCACAAAACATCATATTCAGAGCTAGGGATGCAGGGAACATGACTTCTGCTGGGATTGAAAGTAGATGCATAGAAATTCTATAAGCCTGGCTAGCACATACCTTCTGGTGAGGGATGACAGGAATTGAAGTGTCGATTCTTGGTGCAGTCATGGACACGGGGATTGGGCGCTTTGACCTACAGCAAAACAGATGTTTGTCAGAATCCATTCATGAAAGAGCCACTGCATGTGTGACACAAAGCTGATTAAAACATGTTAGTCGTACTGTCCTGACTGAGACTAGAGTTGTTTCCGTCACTGTCTTCTCCTATCTCCGTCTTGACTCCTTGTGCTGAATAACTGTACCCATCCCCGTCATGATGCAATGTCTAGGAGCACTTTCAGCTACAAACTCATTCCAACAAGGTGAGCTAGAGAGGACTTTGGAAGATCTTTCCTGCCAGATGCTATCAGACTCCGCAATTTCTCCTCCCATCATGTTACCCTGCCCCCAGCTTCTAAATATGGGCAACAGGATACAATATCTAAAACTACAATCCACATCCCACTGAGCACTGAATGTGTCACATGAACCAAAACAAAGCAGACCTAGTGCACTACAGAATGTGAATGTTTCAGTGTGATGTCTCCTGTATGTACTGTATGTGTGTGTACAGTTTGTACCATATGTTCTCTTTGTTTGTACATGCATGTATGTTTTAATGTATGTACTATATATGTATGTAGTCAATGTATATACTGTATATTTGTATGAAATGTATGTACTGAATGTACTGTATGCACTATGAATGCACTATATGTCTATACTATACAGTATGTATGTAAGTATTGTTTGCATGTATGTACTACATTTTTATGCTATACAGTATGTATGCATGTATGTACAATATGTTTGCCCTATACAGTGTGAATGTATTGTATGCATGTATCAAAAAAAAAGCAAAAATTAATTTATTGATTGCACAATTGCACTACTTGTCCTTGTACCGCACAATAATATAAGGGATTTATTTTTAATCGCACTATCCGTTACACCCAGATGAGGATGGGTTTCCCTTTTGAGCCTGGTTCCTCTCANTTCTGTAAAGCTGCTTTGCGACAATGTCCATTGTTAAAAGCGCTATACAAATAAAACTGAACTGAACTGAACTGAGCCATATGTCATATATATGCTCTTTGTAGACCACTGGAAATATGTAAGACGTTTTACACCAGCATATAATTTAAAAGTGTAAAACATAAGGGTTGAAACTGGTATCTGCTTCGGTCTTATTAAGGGTCAAAACTTTATGCCTGAGTATCATATTAGTTTGTTCATGAATGTTTAAACAAACCATCAGTGGTTGAGTATTTTAAACTGGTGTTATATAAAAGCCTTATTTTATTATTTGATATATTTAGATTAATCAATCCAATCAAATATTAAAGATGGGGTGGAAGAAATTACATTTACATTTATGGCATCGGGAAGTGGTAGCTCAGTGGTTAAGATGTTGGACTCCTCATCAGAAGGTTGTGAGTTCAAATCCCAGCACCATCAGGCTGCCACTGCTGGGCCCTTGAGCAAGGCCCTTAACCCTCAGCTGCTCAGTTGTATAAATGAGATAATTGTCAGTCGCTCTGGATAAGGGCATCTGCCCAATGCCATAAATGTAAATGTAAATTAAAGACTGTTTAATCTCCAAACCCTCTCCACATGATGTTAGTCTTCGAATTAGCAAGAACACTATGTCTTGCTAAATTATTTTTTAGCAAAGCAGAAGGCCTGCAGATTAAATCAAATTCTATTAATCAAAACAGTGATTTGGACTTCCACAATTAATTACATCAACGTAAAGGGAATTGACGAAAGAACAGAGAATTAAACATTACCTTTTTAAACGTGCTAAATCAAAAAAAATCCCTTTAGTCCCTTTAGCTTGGTTACTGAAAACTCTGTCATTTCTTACAACATTCCTATAAATTTACTCTTGTTATATTTTATGTATTGGTTAAGAATAATCATTTTACCAGTATCATTCTATATATTTTATGTTAATTCATAGAATGTATAGTGCCCAAGTTTGTTCAAGAACTGTTTATGTGAAACTGAGATAAAAAAAAAAAATGTGCTTTTGGTTTTGGAATCAGGTGTCTTCGGAGATTTAAGGGAATAATTTGCCATGCCAACGTTTACAGTCAGAAATAAAATAATTCACAGAAGAAAGCACCAAGTGTAACGTGAAGCACTCATGTGAAGCAATCAGCACTCAACATCGTTTCTTTAAAATGTAGTAATTTACAAAAGCATGAAAGAATTTGCTTTCAGAGTGACAATAAGGTACAAAATAAGACCCTAAAATAGATACTAGGCACAAAGTAGCCTATGATTTGTGCTCAGACAGCACACTTATGAGAGCAGAATGCTTAAAGGTGGTCACATGTAGAAAAACAGGGTTCATTTAGCAGGTGCTTCTAACACACACACTACTGAACTACAGAAGTGGTATATGAAGAAAACAGAGAAACTAAAAAGTAAAGAGAAACATTACAAGGCATTAGTTTTGACACTGTACAATGAAGCAGGATTGTTACTGCCAGACAGTTTCTCTGGCAATGTGTCTCTGAGTGTGTCTCCACATCATATCTGACCCATTAAACTGAACCGCCCGAGGCATGGCTAATTGACTGAAAGGAAACGAGAGAAACGAAACCCTGTGACCTTTATCCGGCAAAACACTGCACCACGTCCTCTAATAGAATAACACACATATCTTACGATAAACAACACATTCACTGCGCTTACAGCTATCTGAGAGACCTGGTAGTGATAAATTCAGTGAGATTACCATCAGCTGTTTTTCCTTAACAGAACTGCTCAAAAAATGTGGAAAATTCTGTTAGCAGTTACATTTTATAGGGAAGATAAAAAAAAATGGTTCGGCAGCCACTTAGCCTAAATTACTAGGCAAGTACATTTAAATAAACTGGAAAAGAATGAAGAAATAAAGGCATAAATAGACATTTTAATGAGGTCTAGGTTGACTGGTTATTCCCTAAAGGGAAACACAAAAAACATGTGTAGCAGATTCAACAAGGTGAAGCACATGGCACACATTTACCCTTTTCCATTTTATTCTGGTGCTAACTGAGAGGATGAGTGGTTATTGTAACCCCTAAATTCTTCATGAAGGTGGAGTTAGAATGGTGGTGAAAGAATATAAAATTCAATATAGTGCAGTCATTATTAAAGCACCCCCAGCACTGGCTTGGTTGGTTTGTCGCGCCATTTATGACATTAACGTCTAGGCATCAGAAGATCTCACATAGCCTACCTTGTAATTCATTACCAGCACCAGACCTCCTAACTCCTAATCTCTCTGTCTTTACTGCCACGATAAACACCACTGGCAGCGGCTTAACAAGTGTGTGTCAGTCAAATAGCCGTGGCAGTGACACATGCACATACACATGCAAGAAATACTGGCACCATCATGCATCATAACATAATTTAAAGTGCAAGTTAAACTGACTTTTTCTCTGCAATATTATATCAAATATTTGACTAGGGCTCATAATATGAAATGCCAGCTATAACCTTCATCAAAAGACATTTCTAAATTTGAGTGCAAACCCCTATTGAACCTCAAATAATAACCTCTACTGTCATCTTTACAATTTTTCTTGTGAAAATACAGCTCAAAATTGGTTCAAGTTGTAGTTTATATTTGAAAATGTAATGTAATATAATAAATATAAAATAATAACTATTCTAGCATCTGAATAGTATTAAAGTATAAGTACTTATAATGCTATATTATATACACACTATAGAGACTTATTAAACCTAATATTACTAGGTTTACTATTATAAAGTGCCCACACACGCAGACACACATGTATGCGCGCGCACACACACACACACACACACACACACACACACACACACACACACACACATCGCAGGTCACTGTACTTCTGCATGGTGAGGGCCAGGTTGAAGTTGGCACTCTTGATCTTGTTCTGAGCCTCCAGGTGAGTCATGCCCTCAGTGCTGACACCGTCAATGGCTACGATGATGTCACCCTGGGTCAGGTTACCTGAAGCTGCTTTACTCCCAGGAGTGATCTGCGGAAAGACAAGGCCAATCAGTGAACAATATATTTGCATTTCATCACCTAAAAACAGCTTTAAAGTTATCCTTGATCTGCTGATGTACATGGGTCAGAAAGAATAGCAGCTAACTAGACAACGATGTGATGATAAAAGAAAACATAAATAAGGCCTTGTTGTCAGTGAAAACACTATTGTTTCCTTTATATGAGAGGCTACACATTATATCAGATATATCTGCAGTAGATAGGGAGATACACTGAACTCCATATGCTGAAAAGCAGCACCAACTGAGGCTGGATATTAATTTGTGGTATATAGTATTACAGTAATTATAATAATTATAATAATCTTTCCATTTCCCATGTATTTCCTTGCTGACAATTTGTGCATCACAGTACACAATAGAAGATGGCATTGAATCAAGACATTTTTAATAAAAGGAATTACACAGACAAAAACACATTGTAGTGGGTAATTTACAGGGTCTATGCACATCA
>CM074947.1:8968175-8982691 GCA_037577455.1 Pangasius macronema
GACCCCTGAAGGAAGAAGAAGAAGAAGAAGAAGAAGAAGAAGTAATCCTGGTGAAGGTCACTGTGGATCTGGAGCTTATCCCAGGAACACTGGGCACAGGGACACTACTCCATCACAGGGCACCATGCACACACACATTCACACACTGCTTCATACCTATAGGCAACTTAGAATAGCTAATCCACCTACCTTCATGTTTTTTGAGAGGTGGGAGGAAACTGGAGAACGAGGAGGAAACTCATGAAACTCAGATAATAACCCAATTTATTATTATTAATTGAATGAAAATACTTCTTACTTCTCCTTCTTCTGCTTATTATTATTATTGTTATTATTATTGTTATTTTTATTATTATTAGCTCAGCATTCTTTCGTTTTCCTTCCGCTTTTCTTGGTGGGGGTCCTGGTGGCAATAGGCTATGAAGGCCCTTCTCCAGTCACAGATCCCAGCTCCTCCTGGAGTCCCAGACATTTCCAAACTAATTGTCAGATATAATCTCTCCAGAAGGACCTGGATCTGGCCTGGGGTCTCTGTGCAGTGGGACCTGCCCAGATTGTTGAGCTCCTCATATACTCTTTGTACTTGTGACCTTATTCTTTCAGTCACTACCTCAGTTCATGACCATAGGGTAGGATAGGGATGCAGATTGACTGGTAAACAGAGATCTTTGTCCAAAAGAGCTTTATCCAGCTTTGAGAAGCTGTCGTTGTTTTTATATTAATATGCACTTAACAGTTATAGTAAAGAATGGCACACCTAAGCATCATTGCCATCCTCTTGATTCCAATGTAAAATTCACTATTCCTAAGGGTTTTGGAATTTTTTATTTTTATGTAACAGCACTCCAATGCTGTACTTCCCTGACGGAATCCCTTCTCCTGTAAGCACTCCCCCTAATTGTCCAAATTTACTGAGCATCGTTCATTTATTTATCCATCCATTCATTTATTCATTCTCCTTCCACAATCTTATTTTATACAAATGTGGGAAGTAAAGATGTGATAATGGTCATCATGAATATACCTAGTCTTCCTTGGTAAGACCTACATATCTAATGAAAAACACTGGGAAATTGGACTATTTTAAAATAGCAAATAGAGTGATGTGAAAGATTCATGTTGGAGAGTTTGTTTGGGAGATATACTGTAATTGAGCGCATTCTACTTACTTAGAAAACCATTTGAATGACATCACGCTGCTTTCACTGCCTCAGTATGCAAAATGCATATCAAGACTGGTAATACAAACCTGAAAGCTATTGCTGGAATGAACAGTTCACTTGCTGGCCAGAGGAGGTCAGATCTGCTCAACATACAGTACGCATTCATCTCCTAGAGAATCAAACAGGATTATAGGAGTCATTGTAAGACAGTGGGAACTAACTGGTAACTCTGGCGATGCCCAATCCCGAAGAAAAGAATTTCAGATTAAGTCATATGATACGAGGACATGATTTTTAACTGAATATTGATGACCAAAGCAAGCCTTACAATAATGATAAATGAGAGTCACATAGTAAAACCTGTGGAACAAAGTCATATCTGTCCAGGTCAATTTAAAATGTTTACTAAAAGGAGAATTTATTTTTATTTTATTTATTATTATTATTATTATTATTATTTATTTATTTATTTATTTATTTATTTATTTTTACAATTTATCTTAATATGCCTGGCACATTTTCTCCAATGCCTCTCTTTGACCTGAGATTTACAAGGTAAAATATCAAACCATTCCCTCCATTCCTTATTCACACTCCGACCCATGCACACATAGATCCAAAAGCAATTTCTTATTCAAACTGCTAAGTGACATTGAGTCAGAAATACAGTCAAGTCCTTTATTATTTTGGATGGTCTTTAAAGTCTTTTCTTTTTAGGGAGATTTAGCTTTTTTTTTTCCTTCTCATATCTTCTTCTTATACATTTAAGTTACACAGAAGTTATGCCTGTCCCTTCATACTGTATATCCATCTGAAACATTCACCACAGCCACAAACTCAATTTTAAATTTTATCTGTACAGTTTTCAGCGCTCTTAGAAACAAATACAGCATATAGCAGAGGTGAGCATTACAGTACAAACATTATTAGTGACTTTCATCAGTATGCCTGTATATAATAGCATATATTTCATATTACTTTTTTTGACCTCCACATACATGGTGAATGCAATCAGGTATAAAGTCACAATAACTCACCTTTAAACCTCCCCCTTTCCCCAGTAACTCACCTTAAACCCCACCCCCTTTTCGCCAATAACTCACCTTTAAACCTCCCCTTGTCCCCAGTGACTAACCTTAAATCCTCCCCTTTTCCCCATTAACTCACCTTTAACCTTCCCCATTTTCCCAAGTAATACATATTCCCATATTCCAGGATGACACTGCCAAGATTCATCAGGGTTAAAATTGTGAAAGAATGGTTCAGAGAGCATAAAGAATCATTTTCACACATGAATTGGCACCTCTGAGTCCTGACCCTAACCTCAGTGAAAGTCTTTGGGATGTGCTGGAGGAGACTTTACAGAGTGCTCACCTCTTCCACTGTCAGTACAAGATCTTGACCAAAAACTGATGCACTGCTTGATGGAAATAAATGCTGTGATGTTGTGAAAATGATTCTTTATGCTCTCTGAACCATTCTTTCACAATTTTGTCCCTGATGAATCTTGGCAGATTCTGGAATATAGCCATCATACATCTTTCTACATGGTTATTAAAGAACTAAAAAGCTCCACACTTCATCTTTTAAGATTAAAAGAACTGTTGCCAATCATATAACATGCTAGAAACATTATAATCACTCTAATAATGATCCATTCATAGATTTACCTATTAAAATCTAAACAGTGACTTTTTTTGGCCGGGTAGTGTATCTAAAATTAATATACATTATAAATACAAAAAATACTGAGTTCTAGTCAGTATGAGCCAGCAGGCCCAGTGGACCTCAATTTTGGATCAAAATGACAAAAGGAAAAAAATCTAAGTGACTTTGAAACGTGGTTCATTATTGGGACATGGATACAGGAGCTTCAGTCAACTGGCTGTGTTTTTGGCAGTCATTCAGTTACCGTGATGCTCAAGCATTAATGAGATATGTGAGGAAAAACCGTAGACCAACGCTTCTTCTGGTCTCTTCCAGGATGATAATGTCCACACCCACAGGGCATGATGGCTCACTTCTATGCTAAGGCCTTCACAGTCACAAGATCTAAACCCAAATCAAACACTATGGGAAATTTTGAACTGAGGTGTTACACAGTGCGCTCCACCACCATCATTAAAACGCCAACTGACTTAATATCTTTTGGACAAACAGTGTTTATCCCACCAGTACAGTTCCAAAGACTTGTGTGCCTGAATTGAAGCGATTCTGGTGGCTCGTAGTGGCCCAGCATTTTCCTGAGACACTTTATGTTCGTTTTTACTTTAATTTCTCAACTGTATATAGCTAGCCTGCAACTTATGAGCCTGACCTCACTGTTGTTAATAACCCCCCCCGCCCCCCCACCCCCCAAAAAAAAGTGTTCTGATATGTAAATTATGTAAGGATGGATGCCATTTGAATACAGAAATGGCTTTGTGTATTGATAGGATGCTCTCTTGGTTTCACAGGTTTCATGATTATTTTAACATTTTGCCCTTAGAATGGTAATTTAATTAGGCCTACTGATACTACTGGTTTCCCAGTATCTTACCTTTAAACTTCCCCTTTCCCCAGTATATTTGCTGTATATTTACCTTTTTTTTTAGTTTGACGATATGTTTATCAAATATATACTATATAATATATCTCCTAATCTATTGACTAGAAACACACCTAATTTGGAACAATACATAGAAACAGTGCAGTGCTGAAAGACCATGAAAATGAGCTATATACTGTATCAGGGTTGGTGAGAGGTTTGTAAGGGTTTTATGTAGAACCCTTATAACTTCAGTGCTTTCTTATCACAAATAATTTATCACAAATAATTCATGTATGAAACCAAATGCCATTAACTAACCAAAGAACCTTTAAAGCAGGGATGCTAAACAAGCCTGTAGCTTCATTTGAGATCCCTGAATTAAACTGACTTTTTTTTTTTCATGGCAGCTCATGGTGGCCTATCACTTTACTAAAACACTCCGTGCTTTCCTTTAATTTGTCAACATCAATATATATATATATGAATGGTAATTTATATATATTAATTTTAGTTTATTGATCAAACATCTTTGGCCCCTCACCTGGTACTGTTTTCGTAATCTCGCTCTCATTCTGACTGAATTGAATAGCCCTGATTTAATGATTTCATGGGAAGCAGATCAGTAAATAACTCTTGGCAGAAGATCAGCAATTTAATATCATTGATATTTATATATATCGTGTCGTGTTTATGAAAGTCTGTCACATTGTACCTCTTTCATTTGCAACTCAGTTCAGTAGGCTTATATATGATTTATTGTTTCTGCAGAAATACACCTAATTTAATACACCTAACAGTATGTAAGAAGTTCCTTATGAGTTTTAATTAATAATTGTTATTCCACATACAGGATTTTTTTTTAAATCTGGGAATCTATGTATAGGATCAAAACTCAAGAATGCTCAAAGAAAGTTATAGCTTTATTTAAAAAAATAAAAATAAATAAGAACAACTACATTTATAGAACATTGATAAATTCACATAAATTCTTGTTGGAAGTGATGTTCAATACATACTTTCACATACATATTAACTTACCCTTAGAGATACACAAAACGTAGAAGACATCCAGCAGAATTAGGAGCACAATGTAAAATTCTAAAATAAAATCATGAAAGATAAATGACATTGGGTTGGAGACTGTTGGTTACTTCTTTCCACACAAGGAGCCTGATATAACCACCTTATTATAAAACTGACACTTTTATTATATATATAAAATAAGAAGAAGAAGAAGAAGATGTGAACCAACAACAGCCAGTAATTTATCAGCACAGCAAAGAGTACAATAACACAATATGTCAATTCACAGAAGTCAGAAACAGGCCAGACTCATAGGTCTCCACGATTTTGGGGATCTGGATCGCAGCACCATCCATGCCGTCATTTCCCTCCTAAAAAGCAACAACAGAGAACTTCAGGTCTAAAAACATTACATATACATGCATACATATAAAATTGTGGTCTCATACTCCAAACAGCTCCAACGTATGAAAAAGTCATGAACACACTTTCATACACTCATTCACACCTTGTTCTGAGATGCTTTTCTGCTCACCACAGTTGTAAAGAGTTGTTATTTGAGTAAACTAGTCTGGCCATTCTCCTCTGCCCTCTCTCATCAATAGATAGACCAATAGCCCACATAACTGCAGCTCATTTAGTGTTTTTTGTCCCACTCTGTGTAAACTCTAGAGAATGTTGTGTGTGTGAAAATCCCAGGAGATTTATGAGATACTAAAACCAGTACTCAAACCAAATACTCAATACTAAAACACCTACTGTATATCACTAAGCACATAGTAAAAGAGCAGCACACTTACAGATTCACTGTCAGAGGCAGAGGAGATGTAAGATTTGCCTGTACTGTTTTGGGACAAGTTCACAGACACATCCGAGGTTCGTTTGGTTATAGTGGACAGTCTGGTAGATATAAAACTGCTGTGGATAGAGTGGAGCTCCCTCTGAGGAACACACAGCAGCACACGCAGACATGGGATATACTTTGCTATAGCCACTCTGAAACACACATAGACAGCATATAGTGAATGGAAGTACGTGTACAGGACTCAGGAGTAGGAGCACAGGGGTGGTACAGGGTGGAAGTTGCTCTTATAATAATTTGCCAATCCAATTAAAAAAATATCCACATGGCCTGTTACTTCAATTCATGGAGACTTAAGTCATTATTTGTAGATATTTTGAACAAATTCCTGTATTAGGAACTATAGAGAAACTATGGAGCCAAGACAGTAATGTCATTATGTTGCCATTCATTTTGTACCAATGAACTGCAAATGCGATTGTGTCTTATAAATAACAGGACGTGAAGGCATAGGGGTATATTATATTAGGCAGTGGTGGCTTAGTGGTCAACGATTGTGAGTTTAAATCCCAGCACCATCAAGCTGCCACTGTTGGACTCTAGAGCAAGACCTTTAACTGCTCATTTGTATCCTGTCTCAACTTTAAGTCACTATGGACAAAAGCTTCAGCCATGTAAGGTGAATGTAAATTCCTTATACAGGTTTTAATCACAGCTTAAGGTTTTGGTGGCTGATTTGTTAAGCCATGTTAAGAATTATATCATGAAATTAAATGCAATTAAAAATAAAGTTAGATCAACAAATCCTCAAATAAACGTTATCCTGCTTTTGCTGTGTGACCTACTTGTGGCTTTTTATATTCAGGTTAATTTTTAGTCAAATGTGGAGTGGGAAACCCCCAAAGGGAAGCCTTTTATACCTATGCATAAGGTAGAAATGACTGAAGACAAAGAGTAGGTAAACATACAGCTGACATGATGTGTTTTTCATTTCAAAATCATTTCCAATTCCACCTGGGGTGAAAATGCTCAGGGGAGGATGAAGGTGCTCTGGTAATACCTGTATTTGGGGTGAGTGATGGCGTAAATGATGGGATTGTGGATTGCTGAAGCTTTGGCTATCACAGCAGGCACCGAGTTCATGTATGGTGTCAGCATATCTGCATACCTATAAAAAAATACACAGACAAGACTTATAGAAGGTAAGAGGATTTTGTGTTTGTGGTATGAATTCTATTAATTCTATTATCTTGAATTTTTCAATCTTAAGATTGAAAAGGGATGGACTGGAATTTTAATAGTTATAAATATCTTGAATTGAAAATGGTCCTTTACTGTATTTCGAGTCAAGGCTGCCTAATGTGGTAAATAGAACAAAATAACTTCTTTGATTTTAAAATGACTTTTCTCAAAGTAGATGGTTCAAGTAGTGCTAAAGTCTAAAGTGAATGACTGCATTGTGCGTGTGTCTATTTGTGTGTGTGTGTGTGTGTGTGTGTGTGTGTGTGTGTCTAGTTACCCAGCAAACGCTGTAAGGGCCACAACTGAATAGGGAGACCAGGAGATGACGTACAACAGGATGACAATTAGGGCAACCTTGGCCATTTTCCACTCTTTCTTCATCTTGTTGAATCTCTTCACTTTGTCTCTGGTATTGTACCTGTTCATCTTCCTCACATCTCTTTTGCAAATAGATAAACAACATGTTAGAATGTACATATCCTGTTTAAGCGCTAAGTGGATGCTAGCTATGGCACAATTTAACATTTGCCCTCATTCATCAGTGTTGCATAGACACAAGTAGTGATTTGAGTACACGGAAAGATGTATGAAGGAATCTGTGTCTGATACTTAAAACTGTCGTACGACATCAAAATGAGCAGTGATCCAGGCAATAATGAATCAGCTTCAGCTTCAGCTTCAGTGAGAACAAACTTCTGCCCACTAGCTCCATATTTACCCTTCATATATATATATAGACACACACCACAAACCAATTCACCTTCAAATGCAACTAATTTACATGAAACATGAATTACTTGTGCAGGTGTTATGATAATGAGCCAATAACAGCAAAACAATCAGCAAAGCACAATTGTCCAAGATCCAAGTCATTCAGTTGAAGAAAATTACATTTCTTTCATGCTGAGTTGGGGATATAGCCACGGCTGCTGCAAAAGAAAATATTTCTTCTGGAAGCCTCAAAAAAATCTTTAAATAAAATTATTGTTGTGCTGGTTTTGTATTGTACTTACTGATTGCTGTTACGAATAGCATGGAAGATAAAGATGTAGCAGTAGATGATGACGATGAGAGGTATGAAGAAGACAAAGGTGAAGAGCAGCATTGTGTATGCCCGAACAGAGGGAGTAAATGTCATGTAATCCCACGAACAAGAAGTCATCAGACCTTCAGGAACATAAGCACCTATGGACAAAAAAAGAGAAGAAAAAGGAAGAGAGAGAGAGAGATAGAGAGAGAGAGAGAGAGAGAGAGAGAGAGAGAGAGAGTTGACTGTTGACTATTGTCCATCTTTTGCTTTCATTGGTGAGATGGAGGGAAAATTACGAGGACTGTGTAACGCTTACATTCCCTCTCGTTATTCTCATGTCAAAATCACAAAATTACAAAAAATACAAAAAAAACAAGCACTATTCATTTTACTTTCAGTAAAATAAATAAATAAATAAATGGATGAACCTGTCACTGAAATGTTATCAAAACTGGAAAATGTTAGAAACGTAAAAACAGAAGCATTTAAAATGCTGTAAGGCTATTTCCTTACTCTTTTTAAATTCAAGCATCACTGAAGGTATTTTTGTGCAGGGAACAGCAGTGGCCTATTTTCAACCACCACTCTATTTTCTTTTCATGTGTTTGTTTCCCTCTCCCTTCCTTCTCTTTCCATTACTTTGGTGGACAATGCTGACACACTCAGTGCAGACAGAGCAAACAAGTTGCCAGAAGTGTTTAAAAAGACAGACAGAGAGAGGGCATATGACTACTACAGCAAGCCTTATCTTGGAACTGAGACTCGAAGACATAATGTGCCGCAGGGGCCGATGCATCAGCCAAGCCTGCCAAGCTTGTACGATCACTCCAAAAGTCACCAGTAGTCTCTGCCCGGTAATGACAGGCTTTGAATACATTGTGTTATCTGTGGTAAGACAGTAAAGTCTTACCACAGATGACACAATGTATGCAAAGCCTGTCATTACTGTCTGTTTCACGTCAAGGATTAGACTAAATAGCAGTGAGGTAATATGTCTCCGTTGGAAATACACCGGCACCTGTGCTTTAACATGAGTTGGATGTGCAATTAATATTTTCTTTTAATGACCCAAAGGTTTAATCCCTAGGACTGCCATGAAACCACAGATTGGCCACAAGTGAACATGTTCCAATTCTTAAACCAGTTTGTAAGAAAACTGGTAATAACCTTCTGGCCTTGTGTTTATGCTGATACAGGTCTTGACAGATGGTAACATTAATGTCATTTTGTATGGGTTGGATGGCACACCCCTGATCATGAAAATAGCAACTGAAAAAATGGCCCATGGCCAGTCAAATTAGCCAATAGCCAGTGTTATACCATTATAATGCACTTGTACTGGCAAGAAAATAGAGCCACAATTATCATTTACCAATTATCACAATTAACAATCATTCCAGTGTATTACATTGGAGTCCAGAGAAGATCTTTTTTTTTATAGTAGAACCAGTGAATCATTGGGAAAAACTCATTTCACAATTCTTCCCTCAAAGTACTCACTCCAGCCAAAGAAGGGTGGCAGACTCCATCCCAGAGAATACAGCCAAGCACATGTCAGGACAAGTAGTGCCCTCTTCTTGGACAGTATGCCAATGGAGCTCAGGGGTCGCGTCATGACAAAGTAGCGATCTACTGCAATGACCGTGAGAGTGATCATAGAGCAGATCCCAAACAGAGCTCCACAGAATGCATACAGCTCACAACCTGTGCAGGGACACAGAGAAAGGTCATCAGGTGTAACTGTTGATCAGGAAATGCACTAAACTTTAGTCACATATGGACTTTCCAGAACATCAGAGTGGGAAGCATTTCATAGTGGGAAGAACAAGATTCAAGAAGCACAAACAAAATTTGTAGTAATTCCAGTGCAATTTGGGTTAATTTCATACAAATGAAGAAAAACTCATAAGAGATGGTCTGTGTTAAAGCTTATGAAAGGACTTTTCTGCTATTACTTTACAACTATCAGGTGATTTCTGGATGAAAAAAAAAAATTAACACAGAAAATCCAGGGACAGAAACCACAATTCAGTGGCCTGTATGCGTGTCCATTTAGTGCGATGTGCATGAGGCTCAGAATCTGATCAGCAAATCAGTGGCAAAATACAACCCAAGTGCTTAAAGTCAGAAATGATGAAAATAATTAAGATTTTGATCCAGATAAGTGCTGACATTTCCATAATATGCTGACAGTCAACATGTTATATGACTAATCTGCACAACTACAGCAAACCCAAAGCCATAAGTCACACATGCAAGAGAAAAATCTGAGAATAAGGATTCTTTCCCTGACAGATCATCAAAAGTTAGCTCTAATAAAACAGTCTCCCACAGAGCTTATTTTAAATCAGAGCTTACTAAAGCTCACTATGTCTGTGTAGATGTGTGAAGGTTATGGCCAGAAAAGTGTGCAAGAAGTAACAAATAGACATCCATGAACTCAGGCAACACTACTAGTACAATGGTGATTGTTAAGTAATGCATGAATTTGTATGAGTGTGTGTGGGGATATGTTTATTGTAATTCATTAGGCTCTAGATAAATTAAAAAAAGAATAAAGAAAATTTGAAGTTTCTTTTAAACAGATCCATTTGAATCCGTCCTGTGGCTCTCACCTTTCTCTCCAAAGATCCATTTCTTGTGCATACTGGTTATGAAGAATATTGGAGTCTGGGTGGCACACATGAAAAAGTCTGTGATGGCCAGGTTTATTATAAACATGTTGGGAGGTGTCCTTAGAGTACGACTCCTACAAGAGCACACACACGCGCACACACACACACACACACACACACACACACACACACACACACACACACTTTTCTTTTTGACACTATGCAGCATGAAGGTCACACTGACATTTATCACATGATTCACCTTAGCACAGTCCCACAGAGAGTGAAACACTGCCACTGTGAAAAGTAGCCATAATTTCAGAGAGGACTTTCTGCATCTGCTGCCTCATGCAGCTAACTATTTAATCATAACTTTGATGAAAAGCAAAACATAATGTCATTTCATAATTAAAACAATGAATCATCAGACAGCTAAATGAATAACAGCAGAATGATTGGCAGTGGATATGACCTGGAAATGCTGATTAATTATTAAAAGAAACGTAATTGTTGCAATTTCTTTTGCATTTACAAAGTTTATGCAGTTGAATAAAACTTTCTTTGGTTGTCAACCAACACTCGTACCCCTGTAGGGATCTAAAACACCACCTTCGGCTGTAAATATAGTCACTTCCTTCAGAAAATCATGGTTGACTAATTAAGATGTGTGTTTGAGTTAGAAAAACACTTGGCTGGTAGCTTACCTGGTGAAAGCGTAGATGACCAGAAAGTTGCCCACGATGCCGGTGATGCCGATGGCGAAGATTACGGCACCAATAGTGTAATGTGCATGATCAGGGACGTCTACTGTGGGGAAGAGCTGAGGGGCCTCATGCACCATAGCAACCTCCAAACAGAAGCAGAAGATGGCACACTTAATAATAGTTTCATAATGATATCTGTGTAGACAAACTATTCAAAATCCTCTAGTAGTGCTTGGAAGATGAATGAAATACTGATAATGAAAGACTGCTTGTGTCCATCCAAGCTTGCATTTGGGCACAAGCAGTGACATACAGTGATGGGAACAGTGGAGAAATCAGATGGATTTTCAGATTTTGCACACTATGTTTCCCAAAACTAAAATGCCAGGAAACAGGCTTTACAATAGACAATAGAGCATTCTTGCATAAGTCCATTAATAAAGACCATAGGCATCCTGTTTGACGGAGACATTTTCCTGTTTGTACACTTTATCAGAAGATCTGAAGGAAATCAGGCATTTATCAAATTTACACAAAATCTGGACCTACATGGAAAGGTCTGTGTTGATTTTGTTACCATTCCAGCAAGATGTTATAAGTTGCACTAGAGAGCAGTTGGCAGCAGGAGGATCTGAGATGAGTTGTTGCAGCCTTTTGTCACTTCTGTCACTACAATTAAAAGGCTCTTCTCACCCCTGATGCTAAGGAATAACAGAATGACAAGAACAATTTCCTTTGGCCCTGTTACTGAAGGCTAACAGGGAGAAAAGAATGAATCTGAGGACAACAATAGGACAACAATTGCTGTCTGCGCTGACTCTAGTGTATATACAGCAGGTCTCTTTATTTCCAGTATACAGAATTTTCAAGTAAATGTACAATAAATAACTTTTTTTCTTCAAAATATGGGTAATTTTCTACTGATATCTGCTGAAATTATCAGATAGAATTTTGTTTTTTGGATCATTGCACTCCTCTGCACTAAAAAAGCACCATAATCATGTAAAACATTTTACTTCACAGAGACAGAGGTGGTGCACATCTGGTGCATAAAAGAGCCTCTAAGACTGGTAACCAGTTGGAGAAGGTGCAGTCCTACAGGAGGTCTACCTGAACTGCAGGTTGGACTGGACAGACAACACCAGGCATTATACAAGAAAAGCCTGAGCAGGCTTTCTTCCTAAGAGAGTCCTTCAGTGTGTGACTACTGGAGCTGTTCTATCAGTCAAGCACCTCAATAAGCTGATCACAAAGGCTAACTCCATTACAGGACTGGCATTAGACTCATTAGAAACAATCACAGAGAAGAGGATAGTAGCAAAACCGGAGATCATCATGAACAGTTCCATCCATCTTCTCCATGGCGCTTTTTTCCAGGAGCAAATTTAGCTCTCGGCTCATAATACCACGGTGTTCATGGAAGGGATCATTTCTACCAGCTGCCATCAGGCGTCATAACATCTCCTCCCACTGGGATGCAACCCTAGTTTCTCAGAATGAATGAACAACTGGGCAGAATATATTCATATACATACATACATACACACATACATACACACATACAACACATACATGGATCACCAATACTTGGTTGTTGTGAATGAATAAATGAACAAATGAATGTGTGCTGCTGCTGTTGTGAACAGTGCTATAGTTTTGCACCAATTTTGTTACTGTTATACTGATGTTATTATTCTGATGCTGTCCTTCTTATTATATTACACTGTATTTATGTACATAAATACTGATGTCTCTTTGCACTGTTTTAATCATTAATACTTGTTGAATGTTATATTTTTGTCTAATACTTCAATATTCTTTGCTGCTGCAGCACCCAAGTTTCCCATTGAGAATCAATAAAGTACATCTACCATAAGTGTTCTTGTGCATATACCCCCAGTCAAGTCCAGAATTAATAGGAACCCTTCAAAGAGTCTTCAATAAACACACATGTTCCACATAAACAATTATAGTAACTATACACTGAGGAGGATGGAGCGGAAGACAAAGAACTTTGACAAACATTGCTGGAATTACAAGTGGAATTGTGTGTTATGGTCATATGAGACCAATATCAAATATTATGGACTATATAGAAAGAAAAGCACCGGATCCCACTGCTCTTTGGTCCAAGATCTCTTTTTCAGTATTAAAAATTCTGCTAAATAAGAGGAGATTTTAGCCTAAAACCTTATTAACTCTGTCATCAAAAGTTGGCCATGGATGGATATTGCAATAAACAATCTGACTTCAAAGTATAAATGGCCTTTGTAAGCCAAATTATCCTCATTCCTGATCCTTTCAACCTCTCAGCAGCCTTTGCCACAGGCAGTTAAAACTCAGTAACCTCAGCATTTCTGATAGACATCTTATCATGGATGGCATGTCTTCACCAGAAACTAAAGCCAAACAAGACTGAAATGCTGTACATCACTGGACATCCATTGCCATGTCAAGATCTTTTGATCACCATGGAGTACCCTCTGATCAGATCATCTTATGATGCACGCAACCTCCGAGTATTTCTGGACAATGACTATTCTTTCCTCATACTATACTGACATAACTCATTCATGTAGGTTTAATCTTTAGTACATAATAGGATTTGGCTATTTCTCTCCATGGAGGTCAATCAGGTGCTTGTATAGTCCCTTGTCATCCTGAAATTGATCTACTGTAACTTGCTTGCAATCAGATGCTCACATCAAATTTAAAACACTTTCACTCCATTGAAGCCACAAGCATGGCTCATCTTTACCATCCCTCAAATCACAAGAAAGATATGAATAATGACCCTCCTCAGTACTGGGACCCAGATTGTGGAATTAAATTCCCCTGGCTGTCAAACAGCTCAGTCAATGATTCCCTTCAAATGAAGACCGGAGACCAGCTGTACTCATCACTCTGCACTCAACACAATACATAAAAAAAACTTAACTTGTACTCTATCTTCCTAGAAAATAGCATTATATAAACACATATATTACTTGTTTGGTTTGTTCACTAAGGAAGGTCAGTTCATCCTGCCAAGCCATGTGACTACTATGCTAATTTTTTCTGTTGTTTTTTAAATTATATTGCTTTTTTTATTATTAAAATGTCTAAAATGCTAAGTGAGATCAAGGCACAGACAGATAAGGTTAATTGAGGCCTATTCATTAATCATAAGCCATTAGCAGGCAAAGATTAACACTAGAAAATGACTGGCGTTTATATTTGGTTTATGTTAAAAGTAGGCAGAGTGAGTCTACATTATTATTTATGTTAGAAATATAAATAATAGCATGTCCAAATAACAATTTATATAAATACAACAATAACAACAACAGAGGTTTAGAGACAGTGTCACTGAGGAAGAGGCAGGAGTCAGAGCTAGAGGTAGCAGAGCTGAAGATGTTGAGGTTCTC
>CM074947.1:8982791-9008100 GCA_037577455.1 Pangasius macronema
GAAGATAGGGATAGGTGGAGAGTGATGATTCGCTGTGGCGACCCCTGAAGGGAAAGCCGAAAGAAGAAGAAGAAGACAACAATAACAACAACAACAACAACAACAATAACAAGAAGAAGAAGAAGAAGAATTTTCATGCAGGTTCTTACTACCTTAGAGAAAAATGTCAATAATTTCCTTCAGTCATATTAACTGCTGTGTATATAAATTTTGCTACTTTTTTTTTTACTCTTGCCTGAATATTATTTTCGACTAAACAACTGTTGCAGTGTCATGTGTTGCACTCAACCCAAAAATCCTCAGTATCATCAACTGTATCTGCCCTGCACCTCGTAATGGGACAAATAAAAATGTGTCCGACCAGCTAACTTCCTCTTTCCTAGATATGTTACTTGTGTGTGTTATCTTAAGTAAATGAGCACGCTGTACTATAAAGCAATACAGTTGTGTGTTGTATTTCACATTTTCACATCTGGCAAAGAACCTTCTCCAAATTTGCATACCACAAAGCTGTTATTTCTTAACATGAATTTTTTTATGCTTATTGAATCATAACCACCTGCCCTGTTATATAAAAGAGGTGGACTGGAGTGCTCTAACTCAGCCAAATTCCTCAGCAAATGTGTGCCAAATCCTTCTTCAGTGTGTGCCAGAAAAGAGCTAATAACACCTGGTCTGTGATTCAATAAAGATTTTAAAGACAACATCAAAAACATTTTACCATAAATTACTATATAAGGTACAATTTACAAATGATCCACTTCTCTGGGGCGGTACAATGAGTAATTACAAAGCAGTCAATTTTGTGGGTCACGCTAGACTTAATTAGTGTATGTTGGTCTTTAGTGTCAGCTTATCCTTAACCATAACAGTGGGTTGAATGCTATGTGCAGGGCATTTTAAATGAGCCCCAAGTGTATATCTAAATGCAATTTATCTTTATCTGAATATGGAATTCACTCAAGGTTGCATTTAATTTTACATAACTAAGTGCTAAGGTGAGCAGCTGAGAAGCGATATACTGTATGCAGGTCATTCCTAACCTTTAACTAGGCTCAGTGGACACATGGCTTCAGATTCTCATGAGCTACATCGCCTCCTGCAGTCACCTGCACTGTATAACAGGGGACACAGTTTAAAGTCAGCTCACTTATTCAGGAACTGAAAGTCTATTAATGGATTAAAGCATGTTAATCTCCGCACAGTTAAAGATAATCCAAAAATCTGCAGGTGTGACTTTCAGTCTGATATGAAAATATATATAAATATAATATATATGATATACAAACCCTGAATTATATATAACCTGATTAAACCGCTACCCCGATTTCAGAACTCATTGATATTAAAACTAGCAACAGACTATAAGCAAGTTACACAGTCAGTGGAGGGGAAAATAGCAAGTATGCTTGATCGCACATTGTAACTGTTAGTGCATTGACTGCAGCGCAAGCCTGTTTGTGTGTGTAATTTGCCACAGTTTGTCACACTAATGACACCCCATTCCACAAATCTATTAGATTCTTTCTACTCACAATCTTTTTTTTTTTTTTTTGGAAACTCACAAAAGCAATGGATAATGGAAGGTTTACAAGAGGCAAGCAACAAGCCCCAGAAATACATAAATCTGCTTTAAGATAGATAGATAGATAGATAGATAGATAGATAGATAGATAGATAGATAGATAGATAGATAGATAGATAGATGTAACAAATCATGAGTCAACTTGTGTAAGAGTGTCAAACTCAGGTCCTGGAGGTCCTACAGACATTAGTATCTTCTTTCTGCTAACACACTCAAACCAGCTGCCTTTAGCTGACATGTTTAATCAAGCAAGATGACGGATTCCAATAACAGTCTAATTTCTCATGAATATGTACATAAAATGTTCTGGAGATCCAGTCCAGAGACAGTTAACCATGTGGATTTCTTTACTAAGAATCAGGGCTCATGACTTCCATGTGGATTTCTCTATGTCATTTGGATAAAATGGTAGTAAATCTGTTTAAAAAAAAAAAAAAAAAAGGTTTTAACAACAGAATTGAAAATGGCTCCAAACAGAATTATTTTAGGGGACTGAGAACCTTTTCATTACCAATGAGCCCTTGAAAAAAAAAAACATTTTTCTAAGTATGTATTGAGTACAAGATGGATTCTAGATATTAAGAAGAAAATAATGATGAGAATTTGGAGTATGTGCCACACACTTAACCCGTTAATAAATACACTCTTTTTTTTTTAAGTGTGTTCAAGGTTGTTTGCTTAAACTGTTCATGAGACTTTATTTAGTGGTGTTTGGATTAATTAAAGGGACGTTAATTTTTATTTTCCCTTTATTCTTTATTAGTATAGTGTTATTCGTATAGTGAAAGTCTTGTAAAGTCCTTCAGTGTGTCCTCTGCTGGAGAAGTTTAACCATATTGACGCTGTTTATGGTGATAAGAATCAGGGCACACAACATCCATTCTGCATGTAATCTGATTAACATTAAAATGCCAGGAAATCTTTGGGGGTAATACACACAGAAGAACACAGGGTTTCATTTTCAGAGAAGGTTCCAAGTAGAACCCATCTACAAGCAACCCCTTTCCCCCTTCTTTAACTAGCCAAAGAATCCTTGAAGAATAAGACACCAAATTTATCACTATGTATTAATATTCAACTTCAGGAGGAATCTTTGCCTTGTTTCTAAGAGTGTATGAATAATTTTATGACTAATTGTACTTCTGTTTAGTTTGTATGCCAGAGTTTCCACCTGACATGAAGTTCCACTTGGTCTCTAGATTCTGGCCATGTCCCAAACCACAGCATTAGTAGTGTCCCATAGCTAACAGGAAACCTGTGGTTAGGTTCTCATAGGGCTATTTTGAAATAACAGGTTATTTAATAAACAATGTACTAAATAATATAATTTAATAAAACAGTGTACTGTCTTGTCTTGTTCTGTCTTGTGTGTATGCGTTTGCACTTGTGCACTTTATGTTTAGTTTTAGTTTTTAACTTATGTAGTCNTTCGTTTCACTATGTACTTGTATATGGATGAAATGACAATAAACTCCACTTTGACTTTTGACTTTGAAATGACCAAAAGGGTGCTAATTCAACATGGATGAAGTGATAGGTTACTGTTACACCATTGCAAGCCATACTCTCATGCAGAAGTTCACAGAGTGACTATAAAATTCTCCAGAACAACACAGATTTACAGAGATATAATCAGAAACATCTATAGTACCGGACGCTTTAAACAGATGAAAGACGCTCAGCTGAGCGCTGACACCAGGATTGTGCAGTTTGTGTAAATGATAGTTAGTTGTCACTCACTGTAGTGGTGAACCACCACCACCACCCTCAACGCCCAAGGTCGTCGTCGTCGTACGGTCGAGAGACGCGCGAGAGGCGCGAGAGGCGCCTCCCGTTCCGCGCGCACAACACCTCCTCCACCATCAGTGCACACACCAGCCTGCGCGCGCGCCCGACCCGACACACACCGCCTCAGTGCACGCGTGTGTGTGAGAGAGAGAGGGAGAGAGTGAGCTCTGCACGAGATCCTTCTCTCATAAGAAACATGACGGACGAAGAGGAGGGGTCGGGACTCTCCTTTCTCCAGGCGCCGGATTTACAGAGGAGAGTTAGAGCGGCGCTTAAGCACACATAACGGGGTGCCAACCTATCGCAGGGCACAATCACACACACACTCACACACACGCACACCCATTCACACTCTAGAGATGCCAGTCAGCCTACAATGCATGTCTTTGGACAGGGGGAGGAAACCGGAGTACCCGGAGGAAACCCCCAAAGCAGGGGGAGAACATGCAAGCTCCATACACACAGGGCAGAGGTGGGATTCTTACCCCCAACCCTGGAGGTGTGAGACAAGCGTGCTAGCCACTAAGCCCCCCGATAATAATAGTAATAATAATAATAATAATAATAATAATAATAATAATAACAACAACAACAACAACAACAAGAAAAGATTGTCCAGCTGGCTATTTCTTTCTATACAAATTAAAATCACAAACTGTACAGGAAGCAATAGAGATGAGAAGAATAATAATTACTAAATTGAATACAATGAAAATAAATGTTAAGCATACAAAACAGACATTTTTATGTGAAAGACAAATTTTATGAAAAACTGAATTATATAGATAGCACACTTACTGCAATATGGAGAGCAAACAGGATATAGTGGTAGCCTTCTCTTTTAAAATATTTTTCATAAATCATCCTTTATTAAAAAGAAAGCAAGTACAGAAATAAAGGTACATAACTGTTGTTGTTGTTGTTGTTGTTGTTGTTGTTGTTGTTGTTGTTGTTGTCACTGGGGTGGTACTATAAAGAACACATCTTTTACCTGGGAAGCTGCTTGTGGTGTATCTTTAATTGGCTTTTAGAGTAGCGTAAAATGTCCATCAGTGTTCCTTAAGTTCCAGTTATGTACCATAATTATTTTTAAAGATGGAAAATATATACTAAAAGGTACAAAATACTCTTGTACTCTTGCTGTTACCACCCTAGTGACAAGGACATTTCTGAGAGTGTACTAAAAACAAAGTTTAGGTTTGCTCACCTGAGTCAACACATAATGTAAGACACGCTTTGGCTCAGAGGGACATGAGCTCAGGGTCACTTTAAATCAGACAGCTGTGCTGTTGTATGTCATGGAGTGGAGTGGAGTGCTATAATCCCCAGTGGGCTACTGCTCCTGCACATCATTGCACACTGTTTCACACTGTCCTACACACACGTGCACACACACGCACACACATCACCCTTTGAGGTCATGCTTTTTAACAGAAGTTGCCCAGGAGCTGGCAGCAGTTTCTTATAGATTGTTTCTCCATCGCTCACTATTATTCCCAAATCACTCCACTAATCAAAACCTCATTTGTGTTCTCAAAACAGCTTTATTCCTCAATACTACTGCAGGTTCTCTGAGAAAAGAGTTGGCACATAACTACAGCATGACTTAAACCCCTGATGTTTTGTGCCATTTCTCTGATCTTTTTGTGAATATTCTTTGTATTAATATTATCTTGATCTGTTATTTAATACACCTTTCTTTTGAAGGCAGTGAATTGACTTTTTAACTTCATATTTTTTGTTGTTGTTGGTGGAGTATAGTCAACGTTACACTCCAGGAACCATGTGTTGCCCTACTTCTTCAATCTCCAAGAGATAAAAGAGAGAGAGNGAGAGAGAGAGAGAGAGAGAGAGAGAGAGAGAGCACAGTGGTCACATGACCATGTTCTTTCGCGCAAAGCTTGCACCATTAAGAAAACAGGAATGGCTTGCGTTTAGCTCAATAGCCCACGAAGATGAACCCACACCACATTACAAAGTGTGTTCAAATGACACCTGCCCTGCACCTCTGCAATCAGTGGTACTCGAGAAAGAGGCTGTAGACGTCTTTCTGAATGTTAGCTGACTTTAGAGCTCTATTTCTGGCTACCTGACACCTCAGGCGCTGCCAAGGAGCTCATTATGTTTCAATCAATCATTTTCAAAGCCCCAGGTTCAAACTTTGTTTATCCACTCAATAAATCCAATCAAATGTTTAACTCTATGGCTTCAGATCAAACTTTCTAGAACAGAGCAGATTTGTTGTATACACTGAGGTGATAAAAAGTGCTTTCATACCATCTTTACCCTGGTAAATACTTAGATGGTTACAATCTTGCCCATTTATGGAAGTGTGCAAAAATACACAGCTAGAGAATAGTCAAAGACAACATAGCTATTGGCCATTTATATGTTTCCTCACTTTGTAATCAAGCATTATTGATTTGCCTGTCCATTCTTTTTGTTTATTTTAGATAAGCAATCTAAGTCAAGCAGAGAGGTTGATGAATGGTCATCAGCTAATCCTAATATTCACTCATAAGGGCTTTCCTTGATTAAACCGTTAGACACCAATGTGCAAAATATTTTAGAGCATTTTAGAGAGCTTGAAAAAAAAATCAAGTGATGGCTGAATATCTAGAATATCTAGAAACTCCTTTGCTCTCAAGTCAATGACTTGTATTTTATTCACTCATGAAATAAAGTCTAGAGATACTTCGTTCATTTCTTCAGAGTAATAATAACCCACTAGCCTTGTCTCTACTCCCTGTTTCTGAGTCAGCATCACTGTCACAAAGCTGCCACATGATCAGTCAGACTGATCTGACATGGTTGTTTTTTAATATTTGGTCATGCTAGTCTCTCATCAATCATTACTTGAATTTGAATCATCATTCTTATAAGGTGGAGTGTTTCCCAGCTTCTTAATTCATTACACTCCTTTTTTTGTGTTCTGTGCATTTCAACCAACTATCCATCAGTTCACTTTTTGCCCCTGTCAGATTTCACATCTTCTTAAAGCTAGTCTTTTGTTAGGCCTTAAAACCACTGATAATTTCACTTGTCACACTGTCATGGACAAGACATCTTCACCAGCGCTCGCGTACATTCTCTATATTAAAAAAAAAAAAAAATCTAAGTCACCCATTTACAATTAAGCAAGGTTACTTTGCCCAATTAACTCTTTTTTAAAATAAATGATTTATTCTTTTGGAAATTTCTGTTTGTGGAATATGCTAGGCTCATTGCCAGTTTTAGATTTAACTCTAGGCCTATAGTTTACTGAATACACATCTCAGGACAAAACATGAAACTGAATCAATACTGTAAAAAAAAAAAAAAAAAAAAAAAAAAAAAAAAACCTGCAATAAAACCCAGTAATGGCCCAAACACAGGCCCAAACACAGGAGCATAATATGGCTACAAGTAAAAAAATAAAAATAATAATTAAAGAAAACATTAGAAATTGTAATTGTACTTTCACAATATGCACTCTAGAAGAATTGCCTAAATTACCCATTGACTGTAACCCGTATGTAGTTTTTTCTCATCACATTACTCAAATCATTATTGATCACTAAGCAAATAAAAATACGATTATAATGAATAGGCCACTCGGGAACAGCACTGATGTACAGGTGTTTGCTTCGAGCCTGTTTTTGCAGCAAGAAGCAATTACAAATTAGGCCTACACTTAACATTTTTGACTCATGACTTGTGTGAAAATAAACTTCTCCTTGCTATCCTTCCTGTAATGTCATTCTTACAAACGGCTTATGATGGCCCAGTCCACGTTACAGTATCTAGCTCTAGGTATAGTTACTAGATTAGTTACTAATGTTTATTTACTGCATCAGCTTCTTTAACACCTTATTTTCTTTAATAATTGTATAAGGTAAGATTAGCTAACTACCACTGCTTTAATAGTATGAAGCAGAGTTATTTTCCTATAAAAGTTTGTCCAGAGGTGTACATTCCTTTTACACCACATCAGTTTGCCAACAGACTTTTTAATGAGTGACATAACATGCTTTTAAACCATTTATAGTTACATTTAATACTGTGGAACAGCCGCAAGACATATTAGTAGTTGTTATCACTTACGTTATAGCAGCTATAAACAGCTGTCTAGCAACTGGTTGTTCCCTCACCAGCCTCTCTTTTTTTCTCTCTCTGGAAGTAAAAAAAAAGACAAACAAAAGCCACGGCTTCTCATGTTATCGATAAACTGGAAAGTATACAGAAGACTCTCCCAAGGCAGAAAACTCACTGACTGTTAAGTGCTGCCACTGAGGACTCTTTCCATAAATGTTACATAAACATCTCCTAAGAGAAATCTTCGCCAGTTAATGATTATACAATTTAAAAATATTTTTTATTTTACTAGTAGTCTTAGGTTATGTGGACCCTGAGAATGAGTGCAGTGATAGCACAGTGCGTAAGATGTTGAGCTACTGACTGGAAAGTTGGGAGTTCCGATCCCAGCACTGCCAAGCTCTTACTGCTTGAGCATGGCCCTTAACCCTCAACAACTCAGTTGTACAAATGAAAAAAATTAAGTCACTCTGGATAAGGGCATCTGTCAAATGCTGTGAATGTTTTTGTTCAGGTAATTTAATGGCAATCCTTTAGTTTAATGCTAGCTAGCTAAATTTAATATCTTAATGAACCACACATTAGCAAAGAAAACAGACCAACTTAGTTCAATATTGCCAACTAATGTTAGTAAATTAGCAATACTAAGGGCAGTGGTAGCTCAGTGGTTAGGACGTTGGGCTCCTGATCGGAAGGTCATGAGTTCAATCCCCAGTGCCGCCAAGCTGCCACTGCTGGGCCCTTGAGCAAGGCCCTTAACCCTCAACTGCTCAGTTGTATAAACAAGATAAAAATGTAAGTCGCTCTGGATAAGGGTGTCTGCCAAATGCCATAAATGTAAATGTACTTACTTCAGCATGCTTTTTCCACTTAGATGAAGTGGTCCCTTCTAAGGGGCAAAGACGATGCCTCATTTTATGTGTCTTTTAGAAGTTTAAGGTAACCAACTAATGATTATTATGGAAATCTAATGTTATGACTAAGTAGACTTCAGTCAAACTAGAGACTAATGTAAAAAATACATAAATAAATAAATAAATAAAGCATAGTTTATCCCAGTGGTTCTCAGAGTGGGGTCCAGGGACCCCCAGGACCCCCCTGTGAAACATAGCCGTGATTACAGTGATAGAATTCACATTAATCAGTGTTATTATATTTATTAGATAATTCTACTTATTAGACTATGCGACTAGTCATTTGATTTGAACAGATTTGATCCGAACTTTAACACCAAAAGGAAACAACTTACCCAATGTCAAATTAGGCCTAATGTCTTCTGTCTGTGGAAAGTTCAGGATGTTAAAAAAACACTCCAATGTTTCTAATAATAGTCAAAATTGGTCTCGCATTTGAGTAGCTGATTAGGGCAATGTTCATAAAGTATATCTGTGCTGAGGGGATCTGTGGAATTTATTTTATTTTATTTGTCTTTTTGCCTACAACCATTAAACAGACTTATTCACCCTTAGAAAATCATCTAAGTGCTATCTTGACAGTAACAGGAAGTTAATGTGATACACATATGAATGAGTACAGATAATATAGAGCTATCAGATATAATTACCTCCACCTCTCGAAAGATAACAAAGAGCTAACTGTGAAAGAGTTCAGAAGCAGTGATGAAACACTGAACAGTAACCAAGACAAGGGTGAATAAGTCCTTATTGATTTTTATGAGCAAACCAACAGGAGCTTTGAGAAAAGCTGCTTCATATTGAATGCCCTGCCAATAATCATGGAGACGATCAATAGAGACAAGTAAAGAAACAGCTGCTTCCTGTTCTACTGGATAATTCCACCAAGTATAAGAGTAAGTAAAGTCGACACATGTGAAATGAAAATGTCTTGATATCAATAAGACATGGCTACAAATCACTTTGTGGAAAAAGACTACATGTGTACGGTTCTCTGAAGAGAGAACACATTATCACCCATGACACGCTGAGCTAAATAAACCCAGCCGTTGCTCTTTTTCACACAAACCAATAAAATAACATATATATTTTATATCATGGCCACTTCCTTTTGATTATTTTCTTACATCAGAAAGCCTCTAACAAACCTTAAATCCAACATTTTATCATTGTTCAATACCACATAACCATGTAAGAATGCAGCAATGACAGTAAGCATAATCATACCACAGCGCTGTTGAATTCTCAAATCTGGTCCTGATGAATTTTCTATGACGGTAAATAATAATAATAAACAGAATTGCCAGTCTAAACAAAGAAAATCATTTTATATTATTTTTAATATTGCAAGTGTAAAATTCTTAATTCAGAGCAAGAACCCTTTACAAATCGCCCCAATTTTCATTTTTTTTAATTGAAAATTTACAAATGAAAAAAAAAATCTGAGATCTTTTGTTACTTATTTAAAACAGCCAGTATAAACTATATTATTCTGTACATACCAGTGTAGCTAAAAGGATGTGAAACAGACAGAGAACCTTCCAGCTTTCTTATATCAAATATTATTGAAGACGCATAGTCCGTTACAAAGACTCAAACCTGAAAAAAACCCAAAACAGAATTATTAGTCTGTACTCCATCATATACATCATAACGAGGGACATAGTCCAATAGTAGTATGTAAGTAGTAGTATGCACTTGGACTGGTGTTGTAATTCTGCAATGCTGAAGACAGTTCTACATTGATCACAGTGGCTTCATCAATTCTTTTCACATTTCATTTGAACATTACACCACTCCACGTACACTGACTCCTATTATACATGTGAAATTATGTGAAGGACTAAACACATTCATAGGCATCCATTGCATTGCGTCTGCTGTAATCTTATGTGTTGTTGTATAGATTAGCAATTTGTGGCTTGGCAGTCCTCTTTTGTGTCTAGTTAAACTCTGTTGTATTTCTGGGCAGGAACAAATGTTCTTTCAAAAATGCTGGAACACATTCTGAAGGAAGGAATGTTTCCCTCCAGAAAGTCAATAAAGTGAGCAAGTAGTAGCACCAGACTACAACGCACATAATTAAGGCAGTGAGGAGAGCTTGCACCTGCCAACATGTCCTGGGAGAGCTAAATTACACACATAAAGTCTGTATGTAAATGGACTTGTAAATGTAAATCCAGCTTGGTTTGGGAACAGTACCAAGCAGGATAGGCAGGCTCTCCAGAGCGTGGTGCAATTAGCTGAGTGTACTGCTTAATCCGCAAGCAGTGCTGGATCAAGGCCATGAAAATAGTGAAGGATGTCAGCCATCCAAACAATGGACTCTTCTCTCTGTTGCGGTCAGGGAAGTGCTTCTGCTCCCTGAAGGCCAACACAGAGAGAATGAAAAGCAATTTCTTCCCACAGGCCATTCAGCCCTGAACCAGGACAACACATAGGACTAGAGGTCATTCAAAATAAAGTCATACTGTTTCTGCCGCAGATCTTTTTATCCCTTGTATCATATTTTTATATTTTTCCTTTCCTATCTGTATGGAAGTCTGTATAGAAGATGGTTTATATAAATTCTTTTTATGTCAAGGGCAGTAAAAACAAAACCCTTTCATTGCATGTGTATGGTTGTGTATGTGACCAATAAAATTAGAATTTGAATGACAGAAGTCAAGTAAAGTTTAGTCGAGTTCACAAATCACTTGCAGTAGATGACTGCTACATGCTGAGGACATTCCCTGGTGATCTGCAGGGTGAAACGTTGTTACGGCTTTAGAAATCTGCAGCCAGAATTCCACAAAATTTCAACAGGATGCCTGGAAAAATTTAATGTATGCAAAACAGAATATTAACTTAAAGGGGATTTTGGGTCCAGGGCTATATTCTTTCAGTGGGCTCAGTGCTGGTGATGCTCTAACAGACATGTATTCAGCTCCTGCTCATTTTAGTTACTTTGGCCTTCATTCTTGCTTTCAATAATTCAATCAGTGCTAAGTGTGCTTTGTCAACCTTTATTCAGGAAATAAAACATTTTTCTTCTTGGCCCTGAAATTCTGCTCATTGTCCTGTTGCCAAGACGATTCATCGTTTCCAACATGCCAGTAAGTGAATTGGCTACTCTCTTTCTCCTTGAGTGAATGAGTATGTGAATGTGTGTGTGTGTATGTGTGTGCATGCAGGGTGTTCTTAGGGATAGGTTCCAGATCCAACCCTGACCAGGATAAAGAGGTTCCTGAAGAAGAATGGATGACTGAAACCTGTTATGTGAGATCTCATTTACCAAAGCGTGCATAAAAATGGCCAGTATGCAGCAGATGTTGATAAATCCTACATATTCTAAATAGCACTGCTTGGGCACAGCCACACATATTTAAGAATTAATAAAGAATTACCCCCAAATTGGCATATATTTATATAGATATATATGATTACACAGGGCGGTTGATTGCACCAGTTACTTTTCAACAACCTGCAATGGTGTGAAAATCCCTCATTATGATCACCTTTTCCTCTGCTGTATTTGAAAATGTAATGCAATGTGGCAAGAGCAATATGAATGCATCCAAAGCGTCATTGTTTGACTTGATAGATGCCAATTTCTCACCGAAATGTTCCTTACTGGACTTAAGCGTGTATGTGGTTTGTTTTTGTTTTGTTTTGTTTTGTTTTTCAGTTTCTCAAAAAGTGGGGCAAATTGCTGGCAGAGATAGTACTTGATAAACAATCGCAAGTGATGAGCCACTCACCAGCAAAGTGGTTGCTACAGTCCTTAAAACATGTTCTCTGTGCAAAAACTATGTACGACAAATCTTCAAGTGACATTTCGAAGTGCTTTTATATGACCTTGTTGTGAGCACCATATCCTGCATTTATTGTCAATTATGCTGAAATGATTGACAGTAAGCGTGATGGAAGCTCCCCACAGCCTTACCCACGACTACATTATTCTACAATTATCCAAACGTCCTCATTCACAAAAATTTATTAATTCTATGCATAGAAACATGCATGTGCATGACTTACGCAAAACCTATGCATACACAGTTTATAAATAAGACCTTTGGAATCTTTGATCTGAGGTCAGGCTGAAGTAATCTTCTCTGACACTGATGTGCTATCAGTAAAATAAACAGCACTCGTCGAATGCTGTCCCAAAATGTGGGCCTCTTTTCACTAAGTAGATTATAAACTCTAAACAGAGCCAATTCATTTGTGTATGCGAGCATTAACCAGGTTTGATAGTGGCCAACATCTGCAGCCAGCTGCAAAAGAGTGAATTGTACATGAGAACATTGAATGAACATAACTTACACTGTCTACAACGTTTCTATTTCAAGCTAGAATAAATGCAGGAAACCTTGGGCTCTCTACTTTTTGAAAACTACTTAACTCTGGTAAAAGACAAAGACCCTTACCTTGACATTGCATGGTGATTAGAGGTGTTACAATTCACTGCAATTAACCATTGCTCTCACATTACAATGTATTCATAAATAAACTTTTATGCTTATTAACTAACTGGGACTTGTACTAACCTTAAACTGATATGCAATGCAAAGAACCAATACTATTTGGAGATTTAACTTAAGCAGTTGACAACTTTGTTCTATTAGCCTATATTATTTACATCAGAAAAGCTTCAGAATGAGTAAGTTTGCGCACAATTAGTTACATTATATTAAGGTAGATTGTGACTAACTAGAAATTAAAAATAGAAAGGCTTCACAAACTTACACAATCACAGGAATTAAAGGTTAACAATAAATTTTGACCACAAAAGGAATGGGTTGTGTTCAAGGAGCAGGTGGAGGAGGAAATGAGGAAAAGATAAAACAGGAAACAAGAGTATGTTGCTCTTTCCAGTGCACCATTTAGCACAGGATCAGCCAACTACCTTTTTAGAGTACAAATTAAATACTGCATTAAATAACCTGCATTCATTGCGAACCTAAATAAAGTTTGCATATCAAACTCCTCATATCATATCAAACTCCTCAAAATCTCCAATAAGCTCTACAGCAAGACTGCTATGACTCTTACCACCATCGTGAACTTCAGCATCTTAAACCTGACAGCATAAAGTTTTGTATGCTGTTTCATAGTGTATTGCATAATTATTCACCCTCATTACACTTTTCTACATTTGGTAGTGTTACAACGTGGAAGGGAAAAACCAATATGTTGTCAAAATGGAATTTAAACTGTGTTTATTACAGGAGCATTGTGCCCAGACTTTGAGGAGAGCATCACCTGCTGGGAATGAAGGAACACTGCAACCTTGCTTTGTTACGTAACTAAGGAATAAGCGTCAAGGGCAGCATACACATACACTCACTGGTCACTTTATTAGGAACACCATACTAATCCTGGGTGGGTCTCGAGACCTCTTTGCTCTCGAAACAGCCTCAGTTCTTCACGGCATGGATTCCACAACGTGTTGGAAACATCTGGTCCATGTTGACATGATCGCAAAACATTGCAGATTTGTCAGCTGCACGCTGGTGTTGCAAAATCTCCCATTCTACCACATCCCAAAGATGCTCTACTGGAATCAGATGTGCTGACTGGGGAGGCCACTGAAGTAAGCAGCTACAGGGCTCGCAATTTAAACAGCATAATTTAGAAACAATTTACCGGTCAGGAGGGAGAAATGTAATTTAGGTATTTGTACACTTTTACCTGTTCGTATTCCACAGTAAAGGCCCCTCAGCACCACTCACAGTAGGATAGAGAGCTGGAAAGGCTGAAAAATTACACCGATTATACCATGACCCAAACAAATCGACAAACTGAAGCAAAACCTGACATTTTTAATTTATTTTAATTTATCTGCCTTTCCCAGTTGTCATATTGGAAATAACACCACAGTCCCTTATATAAGTAGTTAAAGCAGAAAATATCAGACTATAAAGTGCTACAGGCCAGAAGTAAATTTACATACAGATTTAGTTAGGGTAAAACTGCACTCCACAATGCTGTTAAATTCTCCATTCTGTTTTGTCAGAAGGTGCTGATCAATTTTCTCAGCACATTTTCTCTGGAAATAGTGCCAGCTCTAAGACAAATCACAGATTTACATTAACGTGCTCCATCTAATACGTTATCGTTTGTACAGTAACAGCTTACAAAGGGACTTGTCTGGTGGACGCTGCACATAATGAATTTTAAAAAATGTATGTAATGCGTGTTCTGGTGACGAGATCTGTAAGGAGACATTCATTTAACATCTATGAATAGGAAGTCTCTAGTATCATCTCTTTGTAGCAGTCACAAATAAAGCTGTAAATTTAAGTTTTTCCATATGGGAATGTCAAGAAGCATTTTCTGTCTTATTAACATCTAGTGAAAGAGGGGGGACAAATGTTTTGTAGTTGCCATGTAGTATGTGGAATCTAACTCGTTTTATAGTCTTTCCACTAGATTAAATGCCACTATAGAAATATAGAAAACTAACAGAAGTGTACAAAAAGAAAAATAGTTAGAATTGACAAACTGTTGGGGTATAAGAGGAATAACACATTTTGCAATGCACCGCTATTGGAAAATAATCAACTCTGGAGTGATAACAGTTGCCCTGCTTCACATTAGGCCCTATTACACCATCACTTCATTGATTACACCTGGTTATGTTTTATTCCTTACTGAACTTCTGAATAATTAGTGAACAATATGATCATGGTCGTGAAAACATTCACCAGCTGGTCTGCACATCCTCTAAGTACACTGCCAGGAATGTTGTCTGGTCCAGCTGCCTTCCGCTGTGTAGAGTCTTCCTCACATCGGCCATGGTTAGGCACAGCACCTGGTCATTGGGAGGAGGGGTGGTCTTCCTCGCCGTCACGTCATTCTGCGCCTCAAACCGAGCGTAGAAGTTGTTCAGTGCATCTGGGAGGGAGGCATCACTGTCACAAGCAGGTGATGATGTCCTGTTGGTGATGGCCTGGATGCCCTGCCACATGTGCCATGTGTCTTTGCTGGACTTGCAGTGGTTGTGGATTCTCTGTGCCTGCATGCGCTTTGTCTCTTTGATGGCCCGGGACAGTCTGGACCTCACTGTTCTTAGGACCAGCTTGTCGTCTGCTCTGAAGGCAGAGTCTCAGGTCCTCAGTAGCACACGCAGCTCTGCAGTCATCCACGGCTTCTGGTTGGAGCGTGTTGTGAGAGATGTGGTCTGAGTAGGCGAGGTGGGGGCGAGGCTACACCCGGTACGCACCGGGGATGTTTGTGTAAACAAGATCCAGTGCGTGCTTCTCTCCCGTTGGAAAGTCCACATGCTGATGGAATTTAGGGAGCACTGAATCAGTATGTAGCCTCATACAGTACACAGAGCGTGTCTTTAGCATTAGCGCTGGTACAACGTTTTCAAAAATTTCAAACTTGATTATTATTTTGTCAAGGAAATAATATTTTAATAGACTATTTGAGAGTACTTTACCAATAGAGAGAACCTCATCAGTACTTAATCAAAATAGAATAGATTAATTTTTTTAATTTCATAACCTTTGCCACAAAATGTAAGCTAGCAGTCTTACAGTATATTTATATGACTTGCATTAGTCCTGAACATAAATGCTGCCATCATCTATGCTGGTTTAGCAGAACACAAACGGAATTTCTTAATAATCATGTCCTTCACATCCTAATGATACTGATAAGTCATCATACGCCTCAAATACGCTGCTTTGAAATGTCCTACATAATCACAATTTTTTTGTACAGTTTGTTGTAATAAATAGTTATGCCTTCAACGCTATATTTACCTCGGCTACTTACGACAACTTTAGCAACAACTTGCTCAATAACACTGCTGGCTCAAAAACATTCAACATTCAGAGTGTAGGCGTAATTAAACGATAAGCTGGCACACTGAATTACACACACATTTTGTGCAGGAGCTTTAGGCATCTCTATCCTTGTCCCATTCAATAATCATTTTCTGAGGCTCATCGGCTTGGTAAGGGAAATATCTGCAATCCTGACTAGATAGGAAAGGTTATTGAATTTATTAAAATGCAATTTACTCATGTTCATGTTTTTTTTGGGGGGGAAAACACTCATGTGAAAGAAATCAGGAACAACACCTATAGTACAAAAATATTTATACCATTCTGCAGGAGGAAATTTTTAAGTGAGTGAATATCAACAGCTTTGAACTGTCAAATGCAAAAAGTCCTCTGAACAGGGAATTCTAACATGCTGAATCTATGCTAATTGGATTTTGCCACCTTTTCAAAAAAGGCTGCATAACTTCACCGATGAAAGCTAATTAAAAAGAATCCATGCGAGAAGCATTTCTGTTTCGCTCCTCACTAGAGCACAATATCGCTTTATTGCAAAAATACCAGCTCCATTTTCTACCACAGCATTTACAAACAAGGTTCAAACTAGAATTATCTCCATGTTCAAGACTGAAGTCTATGAATATCTGTATATACATATATATTTACATCATTCACTTCTTCTTCTTTTTTTTTTGCTGTCTGTTTCACTTCATTTCCATAAAAAATAAAGAGAAAAGGGAACAGACAGCTGACTACTGCATACAGTACTGTATCCAATAAATCTGGCAAAAGACTTCATGTTAACTTCTTGGACCAAAAAAGTGTCTAAAATAGCAAGTGCAATGCAAAAATACTCACTTCCAGACAACAAAATTAGACTTTTTTTTCTTCAAATGTAACTCAGGAAAAACTAGGCAAATTTTTAAATTCAGTTAGATTCATAATGCTTTCATACCGTTACTGAACATGTAAATGCATTTACTGATGTCATTTCAAAGATTACAAATTTTACGAGTAAAGGATCCAGCATTCAGCAGATCCAGCATTCATCTCAGACTGTTTACCTTTTTAGAAAATTTTCACATTTACACCTTCATAAGACATACTGCATAAATCACATTTCTATAAACCAGTGGTTCTCAAAGTGGGGTACGTGAAGCATAGTCAGTTTTTTTTTTTTTTTTTTTGGCTGCATTTCAAATCACAACCCACCTTTATAAAAGCTATTATAGTTATTAAGGAGTTCTTAATTATTAACCTGTTTGATTGGTCACATGAATTAATTGTGTAAAATCCAACCATCAGTAGACCACTGAGTGAGACATGTCACGGACATCAGCCACGCCTCCTGATTGCAAAAACATAGCAGGACAATGCAGTGGTTTTTAAAAGCAAGCCAGAATTTGTTTTCTAAAATGCCGTGTCAGTGTGGTTACAGACAATTAAAAGGGATAATTGGTCTGAGGAGCTCCATGTTTGTAATCCCCATTTCATATCAGCTAAGCAGCTATCTATCATATCAGTGAAGCTGGTTTGCTAACTATGAATGGTTTAACAGACTTAGCTTGCTAGTTAGCTAACATGCCCAATTTCTACTCCTTACACAAATCTAATTAACTCACCTAAATTTTACATCAGAAGCTAGCTAACCAACGCTAGATGGCTAGGTTGTGTTCTTACTGAGGATTTGCCTATAATGGACACATTTAGCTAGCTAACTTTGTTCAGTTTCTGGAATCTGGCTGGGCAGCACTGTGCTTTCAGTGCCACAACATCCTCAAACACATACAACAAAGCTGTAAGCATCAAGAGACTTGCATGCCTACATTCATTTCTCTCTAGTATAAATGCTCAGAGTCTCTATGAGATATGTATATACAGTATATCCAGCCATTGCAGACCTGATCACCGCATCATTTAGCCATTTAGGCTGAGCCAAGCCATAAGGATCATCTACAATTAACAGCATTTGAAAAAGTTGCTTTAGCTGAATAGCACTCTTTTAGTCTGTCTTTTAGTGCCAATCTGATTCCTAAATAAAATACTTGAGATTTTTCATTCAGATTATAGCATAGAAGAATATAAGAGTAGCGTCAGATTACTAATCTACTCGGTTCTTTTTGCAATCAGGTTGCGCATTCGTCTGTTTATAAAGTGTATAAGCCAAAAAACAGTGGGCCTATAAATAATGCCAGCTTGAATCTAATGTGTTCTGTCGGTGGAAGATTCAGCAATAAAACGGCTCCAAAATGGTCAGAATATTACCGTACATAATTAATAATATTTATGTATTTATATTTATCTAATATTTGAATAATAGGATTATGTTCATGAAATAAATCTACTTATGAGGGTGTGTGGACTTTATTTTACAGTTTAAGGAGTCCCTGGCTGCACAACGTTTAAGAACCACTGCAAAACTATACAAAGGCGGGTTTTGGGGCCAAAACCAACAGGAGTCCCTGGTTGCTAAAGTTTGTGCGTCTCTGCTCTCATGTCCCACTGATTGCGAGGACAGAAACCGAACAAGCCAAGTGTCAGTATCATTTCCACAGCCTTATAACTGCAAGTAAGTGTATAATTACACTTTTAGAGGTCATTACTTCAGGACAATACTGATATATATTGAGTATCAGTACAGCATAGAAAACTATATATATATGACTAAATTTAAGATATAGATCTATAGATTATGCAGTTACACATATAAACATTGAAGTATCCCATAATTATGGGAAATGTACATTACAACAGAGTTACACTTTCTAACTTAACACTTGTGAAGTGCACTAAACCAGTGTTAACATAGTTAAAATCACAAAACTCAGGCTAGTATACGGCATTAAGTTATAGGAACACAGGCCTTGCGACACTGCATATACATTTTGTAGCAACTGTAGCTGCACAGTTTTGAAGCATCACTGTATAACTTTTAAAGCATTCATTCAGTGGTTACGGCTCACTAAATCCACCACGACATGCCTGTTAAGTGCAACGTGTTCTGATATGGGACAAGATGAAATACTGAGCTGGATGGGAGAATATTCGTGTGGTGGCCTGAGAAAATACTTCACGTTATGACATTTCTACCACAGAGTTCTGTACACTTTTGCACATGTCCCAACCACAAGTCAAGTCAGAGCATAATGAACAGTTGGTTACTGTCCAAAGTGACAAGAAAATCGTATTTAAATATCTCACTCACTGCAGTGTAGGAGCGTCTTAGATATTTTGACAGCGAGGATCTGATTTTAACCTGAACCGATTAGGCTTCTGTCTGTTTCACTACAGCATGGATCTTTCCAATAACTTGATCAAATCTTGCCGTTCACTGTGTGAGGAAATCACACTAAACTAGTAAGCTTTGAGACGTCTTTAGGTAGACTGACATTTTACTGCTCTGTTTGTTAAACTGGCTTCTTGCGCAACATGATCTTTGTAGAAATCTAAAACAAGTAAAAAAATAAATAAATAAAATTCTACATATTTCCACCGCTTTTGGCTGTTTGCCAGAATTCAGCCACATCTGATGGGTTTTCCCCAGACCACCACACATTTAGAGTAATGTTGTATAGATTCTCTGCACCGGGTCAAAACCGTGTATCGAGCAAAAACTGCAATGAATCAATATGGCATCTATAGATCAGTAAAGTCTTCAATGCAACTTTTCAGTTAAAATCAAACTGCACGCTGAGTCCCAACGTATTGCATCAAATCAGCTGTAAATGATACTGCAATACCTGTTTAAATGTATTTTGTATCTTTTTGGATCTTCTGATCATGTATTAAGATACACACTCTATCCATTCCAATTGAGAAATATATGCGTCTGCGTCCAAGCGATGTACTTAACCCTCCTAAATATGGTGATATGTCTCCTGACCTAGAAGTTAAATGATTTGGGAAATTATAGTGCAATGGATTTGGCTAGTTTGTTAGTTGCAGAGTTATGTCTTTATTTATCCCGTGCATTTGGAACGGAATTGCTCGCCTCTGTCCACTGTCCTTTAAAGGCAACTCACAAGGCATATGTAGTTTCAACAGAGGGGACGGGGTCAACTGGAGAGAAAGGGAAATCAGGTGAGTCTACCTCTCAGGCAGCAGAGGGCTCTAAAAACACTTCTTTACTTGATGCTATTTAAACCATGCGGTTGCATAAATGTACTGAATCTAAATGATTAAATCCTAAATACTGAAGTAATCAGTAGCATCGTCTGGCTGTATATTGTGATGCTGCTCTGAGTAAATTGGCCCGTGATCAAAGTACAGCTTTGTGCATTAGGTTTTTTAAGGAATGATGCAAAATTCTCAGCCTACTTCACAGTTTTGCTTTTGGCTATGCTGCAGAGATTAAAAAAAAAGACCTGCCAGACGCAGTGTAAATTTTTAAGACTGAAACAGATATATGTTTTACTTTTAACAAACTCTAACCAGATGTTTCATCAGCATTAAGGCTGAGAAACAAAGTTTCAGGTGTTATTCTGAACTGCTGTACCTGGCATGTTTGTGACAAACACTGAATTTTTCAGATTTATTTTAAAATATTTTAGAATGCCTTTCCCTGTAAAACCCTCAGATAATAATTCATGTGACAAGTGTTTCTGTATTTTTACACTGAAACAGACAATCCGATTATGTCATGAGTGCTTTTCAGTAAGCCACTTGGCATGAAACTAGAACAGAAAACGAATGAAAATGTTCTCTTCACTTCACATCACAGTGCAACATTTCTACTCCACTGCTATTCACAATAGTTTCTAAATATTTTCTTATAATTTACTTCACTCTGCTTATTCTAGTATGCAAGGTGATGTTCAGAAATCTATAATAAAACGAGGAACTGTCAGTTATATAATCCAGGCCTAGGGTTCAGTAATCCAAAAATAGTAAGATCTGTCTCAGTCTTGTCTTGAATTTGTGCTTCGTGTCCTCATAAAAAATGCACTCTAACCAAAACACTGTAGTTAAATACCAATCACATTGGCAAGGCCATTCAAGGAACGGATTAAGTCCTTCCCATTGGGTTAAGTCGATAAAACACAAGCGAGAAGTCCAAATCCAGAGTCTAAAACAGTCTTCAGCCGGCATGACACGCACAGTGCAGATGTGAAGCATCACACCTTCAGTGAGAGGCCATTCTTCATCAACAAAAAAGTGTGTAAATGTAGGACGCAACCAACGGGACAGGTTGAAAGAGATGAATGCAGTAAGTGGGGGAGGGGAAAAAAAAAGAAGAAGTGGGCTGGTGTATATGACTCCTTCATTCTCACTCATCCTCATGTAGATGCATGTATGTATGTATGTATGTATGTATGTATGTATGTATGTATGTATGAATGGGAAGTGATCATGTACACAAAGCTGGCATTTCTATGAAGAGGTGCGCCACTCTGCTTAGTTGGCCTGCCTGTAGCGATTTCTGTAGGCAATGCAGGCCTGGCAGTACTTGCCCATGGGCTCAGCTGGAGACTTCTGGCACAGGGAACAGAGCTGCATGTGGGAACCACGTTGGGCTCTGAACGCCTGGCCATCCGGATGACCTGTTCTGTAAGGAGAAGTCCTCCAGTCTCCCTCTGGTGGCATATCCATACGCATAGGCTGAGCAGTGGGCACAGACAGTGGCTGTCTGGGTAAGCTGGCACGTTGAGGTTGGCGTTGAGAAATGTTCACAGGTCTGCTAGCAGGCGCTGAGTGGCCTGAGTGAGCCAGGGTGGCATAGCGGGGATCTGTGTAGTTCCAGGCCTCAGGGCGAGCAGCTAGTCCGACTCTGGCCTGAGACACGGAAGGCACAGAAGGAGCCGTTCTCCGAGACGCCCGAGGAAGCGTGCCGTAGTTCATCGCCACATTGTGGGAGCTGTTGCGGGCAAGAGCTTCACCCCGGTCAAGCACAGCCAGAAACCTGTCGACCTTTTGGGGATCTCCTGCAGACACTAGCAAAAAAGAATAAAGATCTCGGATCATTTTTTCAGACACTGTAACTTAATTGAAGTCAACTTGCAGTATCAGCACTTATCAGCACTAACTGACCAGGCTAAATCAGCTTTGGTTGGCTGTTCAGTGAATAAGTGCAGGAGAAGGGAAACTGAAGAGTGCAAAGCAAGAAAACTATCCTGTCAAGAGCTTATTGTTCAACTTCTCAAAGATCTTTGACGGAGATCTCAATTTTATACAGAAATAGGGTTGGAAACTCAACAGGGTGTCCGATCTATTAAAGCTGATCTGCACTTTGCTTTACATTTATGGCATTTGGCAGACGCCCTTATCCAGAGCGACTTACAATTATCTCATTTATACAACTGAGCAGTTGAGGGTTAAGGGTCTTTCTCAAGGGCCCAGCAGTGGCAGCTTGGCGGTGCTGGGGATCAAACTCATGACCTTCCAATCAGTAGTCCAATGTCTTAACCCCTGAGCTACCTCTGAGATGTGATGAGGTCAGACATTAACAGCATCCGGGAGTGACAGATGCCACATCACATGCTCAGACCTGGGTGATTGTGTGTGTGTGTGCGCGTGTGTGTGTATCTGTAGTGTATAGTGTGTGGGGTGATGTGATGTTGCCAAGGCATAGGAGTCACATGGTTACCTGGGTGTCCTCGAGTGTGCCGCTGCAACTGAGGTGGAGGGGGAGGTTGCTGCTGAGGTGGGTGCAGGTACTGGTGCTCAGGGTGGTGGGTTAAAACTGAAGGATTGTGGGTAACGGGTGCGGCATGCAGGGAGTTGTTGGAGTGGCGTGGGTTCAATCGAGGGTCCACATGCTTAATTCTGGAAGCAGGAGGGTCCTTGAAATGGATACAAAAAGAAAATGAGAAAGGCACCAGAGGAGTGTGGGAGAGATCATGTTGACAAGAGTGTAAATGAGATATAAGATGAATTAAATGATGATATACAATCTACATTTACCCAAGGCTGAAACAATTTCAGGACACATTGAACACACATGCCAAAGGTCATATGCACCATGAGGTTGTACTATACTTGGGCGACTTTTGGTTATTTTCAGCTAAATATAATCTGTGACTTGCTATGTGGTGCATCCTCAAATATAAAGAATGACAGACAAAAAAATTATGAAACTGCATAATCAGTATCAATAACACAATCAGTGAGACATCAGATGAATGCATGCAGAGGCAAGATGCATATATAATACACACCTGAGAGACTGTGTATATATAGCATGTTTAATTTCAGTGACTTCACACCTTTATGCATATTTTTGTGTGTGTGTGTGTGTGAATCTTACAAAGCTGCGAGAAGGAACAAGGTTTTCGGCTCGTCCTCTGATGACGTTGCCACTCAGACTGCGAGTGATGCGACGCAGATTCTCAGCACTGTACATCTGATCCTCACCCACTGGTACGTCACACACCGTAGGCGTAACAGGCTGGGGGAAAAAGTTTTTTAAAAAACATGCAGTTAAAATTTTACAGCCTAATTAGCAACAGTGAGCATTATCACTCCTTTCAGTGCCGATTAATGTCACGCATTCATACACAGCTGTATGTGTGCATGTTCACCGACACACACGTGCACCACTCACTCTGTGTGCAGGAGTGCTGATGTATTCTGGTGTCCTGTAGGCACTCCTCTCGATCTCAGCAGTGGGTGTTTTGGAGCGGCCAAGTGAGCCTGAGTGTCCAGATGCGAGTCTGCGTGCTGCAGCAGGACCTGCAGACAGGAGGTCATACTGAGGATTGGCTTTAAAATAACACAACCTTCTAATTTTACATGTACTCCTGTCATAGCACTTAAATGACAAGACAACACTGATGACAGAGCATAAAGAAATATACTTTGGATTTATTTCATGATGCTCGAAATTGCTTAAAAAAGGAATAAAACGTAATGTTACTGTTACCATCCTGAAATTATTTTCCAAGAACAGCATGTTTTTAATTACAGCAGGTGTTTAATTCCTCTTATACCGCAGAGATTTAAGATAGTTCCTGTTGTCATTGACTTTAGAGCAGCTATAAACAACTGTGTTGAAGCTAATAAGCCAAAGTGCAACATCCTCTGTCCTGAAAAACTTAAAGCTTTTCCTCTGACTGTTACAAAGAGCACACACAGGAGACTCCTTGCATAAATGTTTAATAAACGTCTCTTCACAGAAAACTTTGCTATGTCATTGATTATACATTCTTCCTTGTTAAATACCAACACGTTTTTTTTTTTTAATCCATTGATTATTAGGCTCATATTATGTGGAACAAGTCTCTGTGTAAATTATTACTTTAGAAATGATAATACAGGTGAACGAGCATGTTAATATGAACCTGTGATTTGAAAGACAGCCGCCACTACTATCAGAGCTGGTGATGTAGAAAATTAATCAACACCTTCTGACCAGTCAGGTTTCAGAATTCAAAAGGGCTATGTAAATTTACATTTGCACTAAATTGACATTTTTTAAAACACAGATTTTCTCATGATAAAAAAAATCATGATAAATTTTGTTGGACAATATTAAACAAATTTCTGAAAATATAACAATAATCAAAATCAGAAGTGAGATACTAAAATCTAACGTGTGTCTACCTAATTCCTAAATGCGAGCTAGTTTACTAACGGTTGGCTAGCTGGCTCTCTCTCTGATACAGCCATATTGTTGAAGAAGATGGGATTTTTTGCAATTTGCATGTTTTTGCATATTTTATATCATGGCATGTTAATGAGTGTAAAGTCATAGGATGGTGTAACTCCATACCAGAGTATGTGTTTGTACTTTCTAAAACTGTTGCTGTTTTCATAAAAACTGCTCATCCCAGAACACTTTTTCACAATATGATCGAACTGAACATCCTTTCAACACACTTAGTACTGTTTGCCTTTACTCTTCTACACCTGTATACAGTAATGATTTATAATCCCTCTCTCTGGTGTCATGCAGAAGAGGATGTGTTCACGTTTGAGAAAAGGTTTCTCTCTCAGGTTGTTTCAGTCAGTTTTCCTTCCCATAATTCACGCTCTAAATCTATATCTGGATTTCTGTGAAGCTGTTTTGGGGCAAAATTAAATGAAACTGAGACTGAATCTATGGCCGAGGCTGTAGTCTGAATCGTGGCCTAATGGTCCGAGAGTCGGACTTGTAACCCAAAGGTGAACCCGAAGGTCGTGGGTTCGAGTCTCAGGCCGGCAGGGATTGTAGGTGGGGGGAGTGAATGACCAGCGCT
>CM074947.1:9008126-9018154 GCA_037577455.1 Pangasius macronema
GCACTTGGATGGGTTAAATGCAGAGCACAAATTCCGAGTATGGGTCACCATAATTCTCCTCAATTTTGTTTAGTCTCCATACACTTACCTTTTTTCCTAGAGAGACTACATAATGTATTATCCCCTCATAAGCTGCCCCTTCGTTACCCTCCTGACCCTTTACCCTTGACTCTCTTTTCTGAAGTAAATGAATACCTTGTCTGCCGGTGTGGTGTGGACTGGGCCCGCAAGAGCCTCGTGGTTTGCTGGGAGCCCGCAAGCTGGCTCTGTAGAGCGAGTCGAGTTCAGACAACTCTTCACAGGGCGAGCCACAAGGCTGCGAAGCGTTTTGGGAATTGTAGTATCTGGTGACGTTTTCAGCCCAGCGCTCTACAGGCATGGGCCTGGCCGGTGAGGTGGAGCGTCGCATGAGGCAGGGGGATGAAGGGGAAGATGACATGGAACTCTGCGTGGGTGGGGCGGTATTGGGGTGCTGTGATGGCGGAGGGTTGAAGAATGATGACTGTTGTGAGTGGAGCATCTGCGGCTTCTCCTCTAAGCTGTAGTGATCAGAGGAAGAGGAAGAGCGAGGTACACTGAAGCTCCGGGACACAGGTGGGTGATGATCGTGCCCACGCGTGTGAGCTTCGGGTCTGTCTCTGGCTGGCAAAGGCATCTGGGGAGCGCCGTTTACTGTGTGCATAGACACAGAGCCGGCACTGGGTTTATAGGTTGTGCGGGCAGAGGCAGGGGAACGCTCCTGAGAGTCTGAGTGAGAGTGCTGATGCTGTCTGTTATCGATGGATGAAAGATGTTCAGGGCTCTCTCTGAAGTAGGAGTGGGAGAGATCAGGAGTGGATGGAGCAGGGGAATGGGGCATTATGGGGGATGACAATGGTGGGCCTAAGGAAGCTTCTGAGAGCGCATCCACAACCTCCTCTTGAGCATCTGTCAGAAGTATTTGGATCTTGACAGGCTGTTCACTATAAAAAAAAATAAAAAATTAAAATGACTATTTGCACAATAATGAGTACACACGTACTTCCAACTACACTCCAGGCAGCGAATATGGTTCAATCTATTATTCAGTGTTCAGGCCCATTTCCCCTGCAGGAACCCAGGAACTTGAGGTGCAGTTAGATCTGAGGAACCAGGGTTAATCTTTGGACATCGGCCATAATACCCTCAACCTGTCAGTTCCTGTTTCAGAGTTGGTACTTTTCCTGAGAACAAAAATCGGTGTGTATCTTAGTATACTAAATGTCACTGATGAGTCAAATGCAAGTTTTACAGAACAACCAACTCATTTAAAGAGCCTACATTTAGCTAGTAAGTGATTAGGAAAGCATTTTTTTTTATTACTGGCTTTTTCACATAGGTTTCTGCAACGCTCTTGTTTTGCAGGGAAAAAGCTAAATTAAAACCAACCAACGCTAATTCAGTCTTAACTTTTATTTATTTGCCCACAGTTGCTGCATCGCAGTGGAACAGCAAACCAGGAACTTGTCTGTGTGTGTGCAGAACACTTTAGTTCCTCACATTAAAGCGAGAACCTCAGTGGAAACGCGCCTCTTCGTTTACATAAATGATGTAATGCCGTCCCCTGTGCAACCAACACACAATCAACAAGAAAACCTGGTGTCATTCTCCCATTATTCTTCTCCTGTGATCCTACTGCCTGTTAATTAGGCAGCTTGCCTTTTCTTACAAAGGTGCATGTGCAGGCGGTCCGGCCGGAGTGTGTCCATACACACACGCACACAGAGCCAGCAGCAGGTACCTGATAGGCAGCTTTTTCTCCTGCTCTTCCTCCCTCTCCTCCTCCTCCTTCTCCTCTTGCTGCTGCTGCTGTTGCTTCTCCTGCTGCTGCATGCGCTGCTGCAGGCCTCGCGCCCTCCTCATACACTTTTGTAGTCGGGCCTCAGCCACTGTCCTGCCCTGCCCGTTAGCACTGCCCTCATGCATGGTATGCCTGAGTTTGGCTTCAGCAGCAAACAGAAAATGAAAGAAAAAGGAAAAAAAAAAAAGAAAAGAAAGAAATGAATGAAAAGATGCAGAAAAATAAAAACGTTTGTCATGGGATGCGTGCAAACATATATTTGGTATCAAATAAAGTATCACATTGGGCTGGATAAGGAGGGGAAAGGAAGGGAGAATGCCAGAAAATTTGATTCTGTAACTGTGCACGAATGTTAAACTGTAACCTTTCCAGGAAATAATGGTTAAATTATGATGAATGTTAAGTTTGTAAAATTAAAATGAGTTGCATTCAGCCATGGGATGAAATTAAAACAAAGTGTGGTCTGAATCAAAAAGTAATAATAAAAAAAACAAAAACAAAAAGAGAACAGAAATAAGACACATTTGAACATCTCTCCAAGCTTCAATACAAACCTAATTCCTATGTAAGTACACAGACATGAGAGCTCGCTTGTGAGCGCAGAAAACCTGATAAAGATTTCACCCAGTGCACAGGGGAACTTGTTGAACACAGGCGTAGGAGGGTTGAGGTAACACGATATATGAATGAGGAATAACACAGGAGGTTGTGTGTGTGTCACACTTTAGGGATATTATACCTAATACATTCATACATGGAGATAAAACAGGACACACACCCAGCATTAAGATGAGGGCTGAAGCAAAGAGAGACCGGTCACATGTGGACCACAGGGATGACACACAGACACATGTTGACATTTACAAACCAGGACAGACTCAACATCCGAAGAAGCATATAAAGAGGTTGCCATAGAGCTATGCCCCGCCCCCATTCCCATTCCCATTGCCAACTATTGCCTCATTTTATTTATATGACAGCAGAGACGTGAAGACAGTCTGAGAAATTCTCCCCTGTTGCTAACTGTAACATGACATGCTATAAAAGGGTTTACCATGTAAAAGTGAAAGAGCTTAGCATGTAGTGGGATTACTTCTACGGAATTACAATTACAAGATAAAGGAAAGGAAGAAGGAAAGAAATGCAAAAGAAAGGCTGCAGCATCATATCATGCACAGACTCATAAAAACCCAAGGAGTTTCCGAAAGTGAAAAGATAACTTTAGGTTTATGGCAGTGACTCAGCTTCCCAGAGAATTACTATGACAACTAGTGACGATGTTCAGGGAAGATGCAGCTCAGAGAAAGAACTCGAGCAGTATTCTCATTTTAAAAAAATGAAGAAAAGTTATAAAATGCTGCACAAAGATCAGGGTCACAATTTATTTATTTTTTTAAATCTGTTATAAAATCTCTTTAATATATTTCTTTTAATGACTTGCACTTGGTCGCATCCTTAAGACCACCTTCAAGTTTTACAAAAAGTAATACATGCAGTATTCACTGTTAGAGCCGAGTGGCAGGTACCAAAAAAAAGTTCGCAATCGATTAATTAATCTTAAAACAGTGTTTAGTTGAAGTTTGTTAAAAAATAATGTACGAACCTAAATCCATAAAAGAAAACTCAACTTTCTGGATTTCTGGAAAGATAGCTCAGTGGGATTCTCCTGGTAAATGTCCACATTTATGCTCAGTGACTGTTAGATGACAATCTAGATTATGATCTATGTTTATATGTGATGTCAGCTGAGGCAAAGTGTGCTAAAAATATGATATCAGGAGCTTATTAATCAGCAGTATTACAGTCATTTTCTACATGTTTTTGAACACTAGTCTAGTAAGTGTCAGTTTTTTCAGGAACCACCACGGAAAATTTGATCCTCGTTGGAAATGCTTCTGTACACGTCACACAGAACTCTTCCACTGACAAGTATTCGTTAAATGAGTGTGTTTGTGAGTAAAGCCGCATTCATATTACCAAATGACAGACATGCAGCAATTTGTCCAAACATCACCCCAGTGCTACAACATTAGTTTCATAGACTTTAATGAAGTCATGGATCGTTTTTATTCCGTCACTACGCTATAAATGTTCAGCACTAATACAGTTAGCTGAGTGAAATATGGCTTATAAAAACTAGCCAACTAAAAGAAGCCCTAAATATGGTATTTAAAATAAATAAATAAAAATCTATTGTGACTTTCTGCTCAGGACCAATGAGATAAAGATACACAGCTCACAGACAGAACTCTCCAAAACAAGTCATCATTTCTGAAAATGATGCTGCAGTAATGTGTGTGTTGTACTACAGGGACTGTACAAAGGCTGCATTACTTAAACACAGATAAAGGCATCTACATACACACACACAGTATATACACTACACATATAGACAAACAGGTGGTGGAGATGGCACACATGGAGGACAGAATTCTGAAGGTAGGTTAGTGCTACTTACACATGGCTTCGTTTACCACAGAGAGTGCGGCAGCGACCTCGCCTGCCTGTTCCAGTCTCAGAGACTGATCTAACAGAGCTTCAGCGTCCAGCACACACCGCTCAAAGCCGTCCCCTTTACCTGCAGACAACACGCACACCGAGGCACCGCATCACACTCTTCGGGTCTTTGGGCGTGTGGATGTGTTAGTACGTGTCCGTAATTGTACACTTACGTTCGTAGGTGTGTGTGTGTGACACACACACAGCGTAATGTGGTCACACCTGGCTACTGGCTACTCTCACACCCACACACACTCCTACATGCAGCCCCAAGCAGCAGAAAAGCCCCAGAAATGCCCCTGGCTCCTCTCCTCCTTAGCGTTCAGCACCGTTAGATTCTGACCTTGGTTCTGCAGTTCATCCAGGTCCATGAACTTGCTGGGTTTGGGGTTGAAGCCCATGGCTGCTTCTTTCTCTTTCTCCTTCCTCCTCTGCAGCTCCTGCTCTCTTGCTCTGCGTGCCACCTCCTCCTGAAGCTCGTCCAGCTCGCTTCGGCCCTCTGAGGCTGCATACACATGTTCGTAATTTGTCTATGTAGCGTACTTCCACTGACCTGTGTATCATTGTAGCTAAATAATACACCTTCCCTTAACCTCATTAGGATGAGGATTTTTTGTAAAAAAAATATATATATATATAAATAAATAAATTTTAAAAAATCGTCATGGGGACAAAGAAAATGTCCCCACAAATTCAGTTACTTTTATGCAAGTGAATAGAAATAAAGTTCAAGAAACTTCATAATACAACAGACACTTTATAAACTACACACCTAAACTCATATGGCTGGTTCCTCTGATGGAGGCTTTGACATCCTGCAGGAGGGAACTGCTGCTTTTCGACTTCTGGACACTCTTCCACGCGGGGCTGACGCCGGGGGGTGGCTTCATCAAACCTGCGTCTTTTACACTGGGAGAAGCATACGAGACGCCATGATCATAGACTTCTCTGCAGTGTGTGCTGTATTAAATGTGACTGTAAATGTGACTGTACACTTGTGAGTAAAGCTGCATTCATATTAACACATGTACCGGTCTCTACCTGTACAACTACAAGCATAGAAAAGTAAAACTAGCTGAACTATGAAAAGAAATGTAGAAGTTGTATCAGCCCTGTTTCGAGTGCAGGAAAAAGCACTGCCAGATTCTAATAAACCTTATTTCCACTATATAAAACAGTATCTTGTATTATTGTAAAAATGTGAATTTTATATGAACACTTTCATAAGTTCGTGATCAGATATTCAATTTTAGACATCATTGATCATTTAGACAGTAGCCTAATCATTTTTATTTTATTATCTTTTTTTTCGACCTATCACGTACGGCTGTCGTCTCAGAGTATGTGTAGTGTGTGCTGTCTAGACTCCTTAGTCACTAAACACACCACTTAATGTGAACCTAGTTTTAACACTATAAGTAGAATACATTATATTTTAGGACTTCACTCGCCACTGATGTTCTTTTTTAAGGGCCTGCAGCTTGGTATATACTGTATAACTATCTTTTGACTCTTTTGTCTTCATCCTAAAATAATGTTAACACTACTGTTAACACTACTGTTTTTTTTTTTTAAATGTGCTTTACAGACTGACTTTCCTGGAGGTATGTGTGCGAGTACCTGTGTGATCCATTCACAGCTCCCTCATTAATGGGGATGTCCAGGCTCACAGGACTGTTGCTGTTCCTCTCACTGCTTTCATACCCACTCTCCATCCTCTGAATGAGCCGAGGAGGTTCCATCCTCTTGCCCTGAATTGATGGCAGCGTCCTAGATGAAGAACTGGCACCAAAACTCATTTGATCCAATGAGCCTGTCAGTGCCCCCTGGTGGCTGGGATCCTCAGGCAACACGGTGCCCAATGGAGCGTAGCCGGCCTGCTTGCGTCTCTCTCTGCTGAAGATGCTGTCGATGTTGAGAGTGTCTCGGCGTGGTTTCCAGGCTGGCCTGTAGCGTCCTCCACCGGAGCTGGACCTGGACTCGCTGCTGGTGCTGTCGGCGGATAGCGGCCGGTTCAGGATGATGCTGCTCATGCTCTCCTTAAAGTCTCGCAAACGGCTTGAGCAGGGTTTAGAAGTGCCCCGAGGGACCTGCTGCTCTTTCAGGGTCTCGCCTGAAATGATTATAAACAGGAAGTGGAGGGATGAGTGCACGTAGTACTGATAGACAAAACAGAGATCGTGATGACAAACACAACCACCAAGCCTGTGATGTTTTACAGAGAGTTAACTCAGTAAGAGGATGCTGATCTCAGACTGTTATCAGCTTCACATTTTTAAAAAGTGCTTAGTGCTGTGCTGTACTTCCTGATGGATCTTTCCTGCTACACCCCTCTACTGGTGTGTGTTAAGCTGCGCACCCTCACTGTGGTATCCTGCAGAAGACACCTCATCAGTCTTTGAGGCTCGACTTCTCTCATCGAATCGGCGGGGTCGGCTGGCGCTCCTTTTCCTGTCCACGACTCCACTCTTCCTATCTGTGGTCCCACTTTTTTTAGGCGTGTGGCGCTGAGCAGGCTCACTGTCAGTCAAAGGGCCTTTGGAATAAACAGTAAGAACAGAAGTACAGTCATAAATACTCTTTGTCAGAGTTTAAAGATATTTATGACTGTGCTTCTATTCACATGCTTGGACCAGGTGTTTGTACACATGTCCACTGGATTTTGTTGTTCAAGTTGATCATTCTATAAACAAAAATGCCTCTCTAGAACAAGCACGTGAGTATGTGCACACAGTGTTATGTGAGCGTGCGGTTGGATGTACCTGTAGTATCCAGACTGCTGTGTGATGCGGCGTTTTCAGGGTTGCACACAATGGTTCCCTGGGAGTCTGAAGAGAAGTGTGAGGCCATGGACTCGTGGTGCGAGTGGGAGTGTTTATAGCTGTAGCTGTCTGTCGACGAGTCTGTTCGTGTGTCGCTCGAAATGGACGGCTCACGACCTGAGGGGGGANGAGGAAGTCAAGTGTGGTATCAAATGCAGAAAGCATGTTAGTCATTTAAATATAAAATGCCTGAAAGTGATTCCACAGTAATGATGTAAATACATCTGTAGTTATCTCAAATGAGGAACAAAGATTTAACTTTAAAAAAAAAAAGAGAGTCAACTTTTCAGAATTGACCTTATCTACAGGAAATACTAAAGAGGACTAGAAAAATAATGCTTATCCCACTATGTTTCCAGTTATATTTGGGATATAGAACTGCAGTCAGCAGGTGATCTACCAGAGTCCTCGCTGTCGTAGTAGGTTTTGGTGTATTGGTGAAGGTCCAAGCGAGATGTCAGGTCCTGCACAGACACGGGTGTGCCACGGGGGTCAGCGTAGAGCAGCAGGAGTGGCTGGTAATGACCCTTTATGCAACGAGACACCACATCCCTCCATTTCGGCCCGATCTGTCAGAGAAACAGAGAGGAAGATTCAGAGTGCGGCAGAAACGTGTCTGACTCTTAAGTTCGACCTCAGCTCAAACTTTGACATTTCTGAATGTAATAAAAGCACTACTTATGCACAGGAATATCTCAAAGACGGCAAGATCATTACAGAGTTCCGAGGTTTATTTTAGAAGCAGGACAAGAAATTACAGTTTTTTAACAAGACCTTACCCTGAAGCGGATTTCCTAAACTGATTTCCTCTGTGCACCTTCCATAGTCGCACGGAGACAGGATGCAAAAAGAGCCCGGGAGTAACAGACAAGAATGCGTAACATTGCGCACACGCGTGTGTGTGTGTGTCAGTGAGAGAGAGTGTTAGAGAGAGAGAGAGAGAGAGAGAGAGAGAGAGAGAGAGAGAGAGCTCATACAAAAGTATGAGATGTTTAGTGGCAGTGTGTCACTGTGTGCAGGCCACACCCCACTGCTGTCCAGCTGGAGGCGATAAACAATAGAGGGATATCCTTGTTTTGAGTGCACTTTTTGTAGAGCACCAGTTGCAACTCACATGCTGCACTGTGCCCATGAGCTGGCCTGACAACACCAAAAAAAAAAAAAACTGCTTCATGTGCAATTGTCCTGGATCAAGAATGTTATTGTGGAGATGAAGCCCTGCTAGGCCCAAACCCAACACAGGAGAACATTTGTAGAGAATAATGTCAGACAGTGTTTCTTTATGATTAGATCCTTACTACTGTTTTTAAGTCTGTAGTGAACCTATTAATGCAATAAATCTCACTTTTTAGGGATTTCACATCAGTTTGTGGCAAACAGGTCTACATTGGATTTAAGCGATACCATGAATACATGAACATTTGCTCCCCTCTTTACCCCAACCACTTCATCCTCACTTACACAGCCTCTTAGCCGGTGACTGACTGGTGACAGAAACTGCGTCTCGCAGACCTTATAAATATGCTCATTAGCAATATGCACAGAGATCATTGTGTGCTCTAGAGTTAGGGTCAACCCTAGAATGCTGGCAGTTCTGATCAGGCAGAAAATTTGAGTTTTTGTTGTTTTTTTTTCATAAAGCATACAAGGATAGATTTCTTGAATCTACCCTTGGTAAATGCTCAAATGGCAGATCTTTAGTAGCTGTCATTTGAGGAATTTTTCAACCAATGCCAGAAGGTAAAGTGGAAAACATAAAACAGCCCTAGGAATGAGTGTGTGTGTGTGTGTGTGTGTGTGTGTGTGTGTGTGTGTGTGTGTGTGTGTGTGTGCACTGAGCCCTGCACTGATGAACTGGTGTCCCATCCAGGGCGTATTCATCTCTTATACCCAGGGCTCCTGGGATAGGATCCAGAGCCATCACGACCATGACCAGGATAAAGTGGTTACTGAAGATAAATGAATGTATGAATGCATGAATAAATGAACAAACAAACTGAAGTCAATTCAGGGATGATCCATGAGCCATTCAATGTGACCATGCTGTCAGAAAATCCACTTTAGTAAATGAGTCATTATAGCCAGATACTTTTCCACTAACCCTGACTGGGTTGATCATGTTGATCTCATTAAATGTGGTCAGGAGTCCCAAAATAACATTGAGGTGCACAGCAATTACAGTGAGGATTAAAGAGGAGTGACAGCTGTTCGCTCACGTACATACTCCGCCACAGGAAAACATCTTGACTGTGAGTACTATGTGCCGATGGCCATCTGTTAGGTTTGAATTACACCCTTGCTTTTGTGGTTCTGCAGAATAACAGGCTTAAAAGCCCACGGATAACGGGTTGATTTAAGTTTCTCCAAACCACACAGCATGAAGCCGATCAATCACACCGCCCTGCAACTGGACATCTGAGAAATCTGCCCGTGCATGGATAGGGCAATTCTTCTGCTCCATTTCGTAGCCTTTATTCTCAGAATCCATATTTCAAAAGTACAAAATTATACAGAAATTTTTAATGAGATATCTAAAACATTTCCGTTTCCTTCGGACTGGAACATTCAAAGTTCAAACAGCAAAGAGAATTCTTAATGTGAACATTCGTAATCATCCACAGTGTACTTGACTGTAAAGATGCCCCTTTTGTCATCAGCTCGTAATGTTATCGCACTCAGGATTGATTTAAAATTCTTTCTACTGTTTTTTAAAGTTCTATGCACATCACTGAATTTACGATCAACTATGTTTTCTTCTTCTCCTTCTTTCGGCTTTTCCCTTCAGGGGTCGCCACAGCGAATCATCGCTCCCCACCTATCCCTATCTTCTGCATCCTCAACACCCGCACCCACTAGCTTCATATCCTCATTTATTACCTCCATATACC
>CM074947.1:9032606-9057557 GCA_037577455.1 Pangasius macronema
ATGGGTTAAATGCAGAGCACAAATTCCGAGTATGGGTCACCACACTTGGTCACAAAGTCACTTCACTTCACTTCATTCACTAACTAGTTAAATCGATAACTGGACCTCTCCAGAAGCAGCAAGCTAACGTTAATTATACAACACTTAGGTCCAGTTCACTAATTTGAACGGTCAAGTGACATTCCAAGAGTGCGTATATTTCCTATAACCACACAGACGTTTCACTGTGTGTATCACTCCGCTTGTCCACGTAAAATTCCACTTTCTAGCCCAATACTATTACTACAGTAGTGTTAGCGACATCACCGGACATGGCCAACTATACGTGTCAAAAATAGTTCAAAAGTTCTGACTTAAAATATGAAAGCTCGTCAGATGAAGATGAAAAGGAAGAAGGGAAGTCAGTTTTCCCGAAAGCACTTTTAATGGAAATATGCAAATCAAAGTGAGTGCGACTTCTTCGTCATCTATTTACATTAGCGAAGCAAAAAATAAACAAAATGCTTGGCCATATTGTGTCTGAAATGTCAGTTATCTGATACTAATTTCTTGTTTATAGAACTGTTGTATAAAAGCAATATCGCACTCGCAATTGTGCGGTTATACGAAATACTGGCACGGCTGTGATTAGCTCCAGCACACGCCCTATAGCTACAGCCGAAACACAGCCGTGCTAGTTAACATTCAGTAGGCTATTGTACTGCATAATTAAAAGTCTGTTAGCAAGCTAATTAACATTAGGCTAACTTTCCAATGGTTGTCTTTGGTCTTTTGCTCGCTCGTGAAAGCCGTGAAATCTCAAACTCAAACTTTAAGCATTTAATCAACACTTCAAACAGTGGGGGTGTGTAACTATACATTCATATTTATGAAAATTAAAATGTATACTCTTCCTACCCAAATAAATGATGAATAAATGTTCAGTCACACAACGGACTCCAAATTTGTCGTTGTGTCTTACCTACATTTGCGACATGTTTTTTAGACTGAAAGTAGACAAGATCTTTCTTACTAATAGATGACAATAATGGATGACAGCATATCGATAATAGGGACAGCTTTTTTTTAATAAAGGGGTCATATTGCTTAAAACATATTCACTAAATAATAAACAAAGAGAATGCCTTTGAAAATAACAATGTTCACATGTAGGGTTTTGTGTACTAAATGGTTTATAATCCAGTTTCATACTGAATATTTTGGGGGGAAACGTGTCTTAGTAGATAGCAGATGCCTTGCCATATTGTGTATTTAAATCCAGAAGGCAAGTGTTCTTCTAATATTTTTTAATATGTCATCATGACTGCACACTGACTGGTTATGTTTAATTTAAGCTCCACACTTGTTGACCAGGGAAGGGGCTCACTCAGCAAGCAGCAAACATGTCATCGGTCAGACAGACAGTAAACAGGTAGACCCAGACACTGCAGTACTGCGGCGCGTACAGGTAGTCTTACTGAGATGGCACGCTACTCATTTCTAGTTGTTGAGTTTTGATAGAAAGCACAGATGGCTCTTGCATGCATTAGACAGTACGTGATTAAAGTCTGAGAGATTGCAGACGACACAGTGAGCTTGAGGTGACGGTGACAGGAGGAAAGAAATAAACCAATTAATTCATCCTCCCTAGCCATGTGTGTCTTATAAGTGGTACGTATAAAAGACACAGCAAAGGCTTCTACTTAAGAAATCTAAACCTGGGCGTAAAGCTAACCCTACAGCCTCAAATCAATTTGAAATACATTTTCCTTCACACATAATATCGATCAGATCTCAAATATCCACTCGTCCGCACTGAGTACAGAAACCCAGCATGAAAGAAACACACAGGAATATGAACCAAATGTCAATAGTGATTACAAACACTGGGAACGATACACGATTGAGCTAGCCTTTACCTTGAGAGCACAGAAGATGCAAGAGTCCTCCATGCATTTGTGTGTGGTTAGCTGCCGGAAGCTTCTGCGGAAAATATCCAGGTGCCAGAGGACCTGTAAAGGAGGAATAAAACAAAGAAACATGACGTGGCATACAATACAACATTTAAGTCATCAGAGCAGTAATCGAAACAAACTGTAATATGAAAATCTTCAGAGACTCTGGGACATGACTTAAGTCATACATCATATAATCATCTACTGTCCTGCTGAATTTCTGAGCACGATCAGCTATCAAATATTCAACACGCTGCGGAAATACGCGCTGCAGTGTCTTTCCACTCTTTCCGGTTTTTCCTAGAAAGGTCAAGGTCAAAGTCATAAAAACAAGATTTCTATTAGAGTCAACAAAAGTCTAGCTAAGTCCACACAGCGCTATACCTGCTGGACGACAGCACTCCTGTCGTCTAACGTCTAACAAACCTCCGTCTATGCCGAATATGCAGATATACTGCTCCAGCTCCTCCAATAGGACAAGCAAAGATGCTTCACCTATCAGATGTCAGCTGTCTTATGCACTTAATAACACTTGCAGGACCGGATGCCAGGATCAGTGTGGATATAAACGTGAGATGGAGAAAGGACGCGGACAGGCTGACATGAAATTAAAGAAACATGAAGTAAAACCTTGAAGTAAAAGGGGAAAGGAAGTGGTTCTCCATCCCTGCTGGTTAGGTCCGTCCTGCACGCACACACACACACACACACACGCACACACACACACCAGACATCTGACCAAACAGAAAAGGCTCTAGGGTCTAACCTGGTGTGTGTCTGTGCGTGTATGCACAAAATTGTTCATTTCTTTATTCTTACCTCATCTGATGCTTAATACAACAGTAGCTCAGCACTTCCAGTTCTATGTATTGACCAAAAGAATGCAAGTTCAAATCCCTGCTATAAGAAAGAACCATTGTTGGACCCACGAGCAAGACCCTTAACCACCAATCTCTACCGCCCTTATCCAGAACGCCCTTATCCAGAACGACTTGAGTTCGTCTCATTTTATACAACTGAGCAGTTAAGGGTTAAGGGCCTTGCTCAAGGGCCCAGCAGTGGCAACTTGGCAGTGCTGGGATTTGAACTCGTGGCCAATGTCTTAATCCCTGAGCTACCACTGCCTTTAGATAGGAGCGTTTGCTAATCAGAGTAAAATGTAATGCCATTTCTCTGTTGTGTATCAGTCAAATCTGAGATAGACAAATGTAGATCAAAGTAGGAATTCTTTACTTATCCAGAAAAAAACTGACACAAAGTTGGCGGTGAGATTTTATTCAATGAACAGCTCCTGAAAAAAGTTTTTTTTCCTAAATGGTGTGACTCACAAAACCCCACACAGCCATAAAGGAAAAATGAATAAAAAAAGGACAGAACAACCATTTATCTCCTTTAGGTTCTCTTTGATGAAGGGAAGGACAAACAGAGGGAGAGAGAAATAAGTTACCACCATGTCTTACCACCCCTGTAAGGGACCACTTCCTATCTAATCCCAACCCATAAGATCGGCATGATCCTAAATAATAATCCTACGCAACCATTTAAGCATATGGATCGCTGTACGTTTTCAGTCTGGTTCTGCTGTCACAAACAAAAACTGCTGTCTGGTTGTGAGTTGAGCTTGAGTCTTAGAATACATAACGTGGGCAATTTAGTGCTACTGCAAGCAACGACAGCTGATGACCTCAGGAAGGATCATATGATCAGGGTGACGATATAAAAACTTGACAAGGCAGATCAGAAAAGTTGCCAGCTGTTGACATTAAACAAAAAACTGGCGATACCGGTCCTAATGCCACTTTGCCCACAGTAGGGCAGGATTGTCAGACAACTGTCTTAGAAACATTATAAAATGATTACGTGATGTAAAGTTCTACTATTTTCCATAAGCACTACATATTTCACTTCAGTTTGAAGAGGCAGTCACAACTGCAAACAAGGACGTCAAATAATAATTTAGATAATCAAGATTCATGTTTTTGTAGTGACTTTATGTCTAGATCAGAAACAGCGACCAGATCTGATTAACATATTAAAGATCACTGCACCATAGTGACACTAGCCAAAAAAACAACATATGATATCTCCTGAACAAAATGGATATTAGTTCCTTTTTTTTTTCTTCCCGAAACCAGACCTAAGCTTTCTGCTCATAAAAAAAAAACAGGAAAAAAAAATGGCAGGAAAACAGATGATTATGCATTGTGGCATATTAAAAAAAAAGTGTATTATGCAACTAGCATAGATAATCGACCTCATTATCCACAGGATAAACTCATGGGAGACTGACTTACACCGTTTTATCTTTGAAGGTTGCTATAAAAGCCAGAGAGTTTACAGACCAGCCTATTCACGCACTGAGAAAGATGAAAACTCCACGTCGAAAGCAACAGCAGGGGAATAAAGCCGCCATCACGCCACTGTGGTTCCGTAATCATACGGCACAAGTAATGAAGAGTAACAGTACACTGATGACAGGCGAGAGCACAGTGAGCTCAGCCTCAGCTGTTCATTACTGCTGTGCCAGACTGACCCATCTTTCTCAGCCCTGCTCCAGCTCGGCAGGGGAGCATTTCTGCAGGACTGCAGAGCTCAACATGAGCCACTTCAAAGCAGCTGAAAACTGATACCTAATCATTTTAGGTTATTACAGCAGGTTTATTACATGGACAAGATTCATTCCAATCATCCAGTAGAATCATCCAAACTATATATTCAAGAAATAACGTCCAGTTCCTCAGGAACTCTGGATTTCAAACGATTAGAAGTGAATAGAGGAGACAGTAGCAGGCACTGAAAGGGTCAGAAGATACAAAGGGTCCGAGGCTCTACGGCTCAACTAAATGACTGAGAAAAGCTATGCAAATCTTGCACATTGGCCGGCTCTGATATTGCACTGTGGAGAAAATGACACCATTGCGATGCACATTACATGCATGAGATAGCGAGGACAAGAACAGGAAGAGAGATAGAGGGAGAGAAGGAAAGAGGAAGGAACAGCTACAGTCTGGTCACTACCATTAGCTCATTTTTGTTTCTAACTACATCTGGCTTCCTGAGGGGGGTGCATGATTAAATATATATGTGTGTGTGTGTGTGTGTGTGTGTGTGTGTGTGTGTGTATATACCCAATGTTATCTCTTAATGGGGTCCAAATTTCCCTATAATAATAGGAATATGTGACAGTCCTGGCCTTGAAGTCCTGGCCTGGCCCTGCATGAAAAACTACTCTACATCTACAGCCAAAAAAAGACAAAAAAATAACACGTAAAGCCATAGGTGAGAGGGCTCCAAAGTTACCTTTGAAGGAGCTGCAGGCTCTTATTTCAGCCTATTAGCAGCCTATTAACACCTGATAATGCAGCGAAAATGGAGAGAACTGATTAAACAGTTGGAATCAGTGGCCCACAGCAGTCCTTTAAAAATATGTCTTCTGCCTTATACTCTTTACAACAAGCTAGACAATGGAAAAGGATTGCGCTTACAGAAACATTCAAACCCTCTTCCTGGTGTTCTCTCAACGTAACAGGAAAGCGCTGATTAAATATCGGGCCCTCCCATGCGCCACAGCGCATCACTGACTCAGCAGGCGTGGGGGAAAGACTGTATGTAAATATGAGAAGCCTAGACACAACACTGTCCCTTCTCTCACCCAGGCTCTTCCTTTCTTTTCCATCATGATGTGTCCTTGACTGGGTCCTTGGTTTGATATCGGCTCATCTGCAGGTTGGCGAGGAAATTAAAGACATTTTCTCATTCATTTCTGAACGAGGATGTCTCGTCTGTGAAAAAAAGCGTGTAGTTATGACGTCTGTTCCAAAGAGCCAGTCTCACAGTGATGAGCTCTCTTGAAAATATGTTCTGAAGTAATGAATCACTCACAAGACACAAAAGAAAGAATCCTGTGGGAGTCGTGTGCCATGCGCCTCTGAGAAAACAATATTTAATTTCCATTTGTTTTTCGTATGAACCAGGAAAAAAGGGCTGAGCCTATAATAGTGTGCCTCCACAGAATCACCCAAGGGCCCATGTAGAAGGAAATGATACCAAACGAAAAAAAAGAGATAATGTGCAAATAAGCATTGTGTACTTTATGTAAAAATAAGTAATGGAAAAGTACATTTAGTGCAGAATAAACGCCCTGTCGAGATAACTGACTTCTCATCTTCAATATATTAATCAACGATCCAAAATGGACTGGCTTGATGGATCAGTAAATCATAGCTCACCGCGAGCACTGCTCTTCTCCTCCCTTTTCATTCCAATCACCAATCTGTGATGAGCTGAGTTTACATGATTACTGACTAGGTTAGGTCACAGGTATGAAGCGTATCTAACACAACTTACAGCTCTCAGGCTGCTGAATAACCTCTGCTTAGGCTTGAGGACATTAATGCTCATTTGCAGAGAGGGTTTAGTAAATGAATGATCTAAAATGTGAGTTCAGAAAACGCAGTCTCAACATAACACCCAATAGGGGCAGGTGCATAAAAAAAACTTAAAACTATAAGGGCCTATTTATAAGGCACTACGCTGGTCAATTATATACTGTGGTACTTGTCGTGAGGGCCGACTGTTTCAAATCAAGCCACCCGTTAAAGCTATAACGAAAAAATGTTCCTAGAGGCAAGAGTGTGATCATAAAATAGTTTAAATAGTTTCCCAGTAAACATATTTGGAAACATGGAAGCTCACATTGAACATAAGCTACATAAATTATTCAAAGTCAAATGAATGACAACAAAGAAAGAAAGATAACAGAATTAAATAAATCCTTTTCTTTTTAATTTAACTGATTATTAGGTTTATATATTATTTATACTTTTATGAATTTTAAAACTTAACAATTGCCAGAGTAGCTCTAGTCATTAATAACTAATGAAACTGTAATTCATAGTAATATAATTTAATTGAATTTGACCTGAGCTGTTTGCAGACAACAGGGGGTGGGTTTTTTGTTTTTTTGTTTTTTTGGGGTGTTGTTGGAGGTGGGAGGCATGTTTCCCAAATTCATTTGTTACAAATGAGGTTTTAAAAAACACAAGCATCCGGTCTCTGTTAGTCAACTCTAAGCTAGTCCTGTGGCAACTGCCTTGTGCTGCTCTGGCATTTCCTGATTAGTGCTTCTCCTCACAGCATGAACACTTTTCATGGATCCGTAGCTGTACTTAATCGCCCAGGGACCAGTGCAGGCAGAAATACGATCTTCAAAGAGTATATTAATAAAAGCTCATTAAAGCACTGCATTTAATTCCAGACAAAGAAATTACTGTTTTCGCCCCCGGCCTCTCGATTTGCTGTCTCGACATATTGTCGTGCCTCATAGTAGCAGACAATACAATACAGCGGCTCAGCCTCTTCCTCCTCCTCCTTCTCCAGCTCATAACTGACACTAATTTGTAGCTTCGGAGGTATTATTATCTGGCTAAGCAGCTTTAAATCCATATAGCTGGTTATACAGTAATCTAAAAATAGAGGGGACCTAATGGCAGGTTGTGTGCAGGGTAATTATTGTCCAGGCCAGCATGTGCATGACAGTTGTTTGTGAGGTCTCTATTGCACACAGGCTTGAGTCATCGCTGAGCACGAAAAAGCAGGTGAGCTGTGTGTCATGTTGCTCAAGTGAGCAAGAAGCAAAAGTCTTAATCCAGCACCATCATAATAAGCATTATAAAGAAAGATAGCTTCTTCACCTAAAGACTTTTTACTGACGGATTTACACACGCTCGGCAAAAATGCAAATCCTTCTTGTATGTAAATCTGCAACACATAAAAACATCTAGATGTCTAAGCCACTGAACACACTGCTGTGTGAATCATGATGTGATGTCTGAGACTGCACCTTGGCATGTTTTCATGTTGGCAATATTGTTTAGGAATAATGCAACATAGTTTTTACTGATGAATTACTGATGAACACTGGATTTCTATTCATTTTTATTTTTTGTACTTGTTTATGGACACTTTTATTTCATTTTGCATTGGTTCAGGATATTTTTTTTCTTTTCAGACTGGGTGGAAGAGAAATGGGGGAAATTAAAAAGTATGAAAAACACTATTTTTGTGTGGGTAAACACTACTGCGTTGCCCTATAATCACCAGGCTTCAAATGCTGGAATCAGCTCAGCCAAAGAGTGATTATTATAATGTTCCTGACGCAGCTCAGTAAGATAAGCCTAAACCTCACAGAGACTGACACATAATATTTTAGATAAATAATAATCTAAAAATCTAGGCCAGCGAAATACCTGTAAAAATGTAAAAATATGAACTGAATTTGTTACTTAAACATTTAAAATTCATATTACATAAAACACAGGAGATGAAATTTGTCTGTTTATACAAGAAAACCAAACAGTATTCATAAATTTCATAATCATAATCGTTGCGACTCTAAACCTGGAACTTGGCAATACTAACATTTTCTTGATCTTAAAAAACTTTCTAATAGACTAACTGACTGTATTGTGTTGTGAATTTAAAAATTCTTGATTGTTTGAAAAATATTTGCCCTATCATCCAGAGATCAAGACTTTGAATCCAGACGATGCCACAGTCACCTGTGTCTGGGAGTCCAAGAGAGCAAAACTGACCGTGTCTCCCCTGCCAATCATGTCAAAACTAGCCAATCATGGGCAGCTGAGAGCTTGTGTATGCAGAAGAGGGCGGATAGCTAATTTCCTCTGAGTGTGTTATGCCCTGTGCTGCTGCATGAGCAGCAGATCGAAAAAGGTGCAGTTGGCTGGCTTCATGTGTTGCAGAGGAAGCACGTGTTAGCCTCCCTGGGTGGTAGCGGTCATGTGATAAGGAAGAGCTGGCTACTGGGTGGGAATTGGCCAAGACCAAATAAGGGAGAAACAGAAAAATAAATAATTTTTTTTTACTTTTTAGTATTTACTTTCGTTTTTTTTTAAGCTACTTATTTAGTAGGTCCCTGGAGGACTAGAGCTTAGGTCACCGCCTTGGCCCAGGATCGATTCCTGACCAGGGAACCCAGTGCCAGACCCAAGCCCGGCTAAGTTTGGGAAGGGCATCCATATCAAATATGCGGACCAATGATCCGTTGTGGCGACCCCTAACGGGAGCAGCCAAAAGGAACAACAACAAGAGTTAGTTCTTTAGTAGTAGACATGTCAGCCTGCTGAAAAACAGTGAGGCAAAATCCTGTGCAAAAGATGCTTTAGAATAGTTAAAAACCTTTTCACATTGTACACCTTTGCAGAGTTAGTTTACTAAACCTGAAATGACATTCTCTTTCCAATTTAGTAAGGAGCAGTGAGATAAATGGCCGTGATTTTCAGTTGGTAGGTCATGCATCTGTGCTTGCTGGAGTAGCTTACTAGACCATGGCATGATTAAGGTCTGGGTTAAAATGCAGTAGTATATATACATAGAATAGAATAAATCCAAGACACGGTTTTAAATCGACTAATCAAGGAGTGTACAGTCTTATTCCTAAAAATCTGGTGTGGCTGCATGTTTTCATTCCAAACAAGCAGGAACCACACCCGAAAGTTGATCAAGGACCAAGATGAACTGATTAAACTAGTGGCATCAGGTGTGGTTCCTGATTGGTTGGAATGACAACCTGTAGCTTTGCTGCCTCTGCAGATAAGATACCCCTGTGCTAACCATTTCATTCAAACTAAAGAATTACAATTTTGCAGTGCGTGACTAGTGTACCTACTCTGACTTTAATTAGGTTTATTATGTTCATATTATTTCAAATAAAACTAAATGGTTGTTAAATAAACCTACGCATTAACTTATGACTGCTAAACAAGTATTTTGAAGACTCCCAGTCCGCTCCTCTTCCTGGAATGTCTAACATCCCTGAACACCCATCCATGGGTGTGGAGACCTGACACACTGCCACACCATACACTAAAAGAAGACATCATCTCCATTAGCTTTTATAAAAGGTCACTTACTGAGATACAAACACAAACAAAATGATGCTCTGGGAAGCCACAACAAAACAACATTATACAACATTCTGTGTATGCATGTGGATCAGGATTTCAGGGCATAGGGTAGGGGTAGGGTTGAGATTAGTGTTGGGGTTAAGGGATTAGGGTTGGGGTTAGGAATTTAGGACGAGGGTTGGGTTAGGTTAGTATTGGGGGTTGGGATTAAGGGTTTGTAGTTGGGGTTCGGTTGTTAAGATTGGGGTCAGGATTAGAACTGGGGCTGGGGGATTAGTATTGGTGCTGGGATTACAGGATTGTCGTTGGGGTTAGGTGGTTTGGATTGGGGACTGGAACTGATTGGTTAGGATTAGGGATTGGAGTTAAAGGGTTAGGACTGGAATTGGGATTAAGAGGTTAGGATTTGGGTTGGAGTTAGGGTTGGGTGGGTGTTAGGAGGTTAGGATTGGGGTTTAGAAGGTTAGGATTGGGGTTGGGGATAGGCATTCAACACAACAAAAATCCTTCATTTAGATAAATGCATTTATATATGAACAAAATCTTTTTTTATCCATTAGTTTGCCCTAATTGATAATTTCACAGGTTAATACCTTAAAATTCTTTATGCATCTCATGCTTTAATGTGAATTATTACACTTTCTTGATTTGTTATTAGGAATAATAATTTACAGCTATATTAGGGACAAAAATTATTCTGCAACCAGAAAACCATACCTAGGGTTTGAGTAGCTTTTCCAATCTTAGGGACTTTGTGCTTAGCTTCTAAAACACTAAATTCATGTTGACAGGGTGGATTTTTATAGGATTTTTTTATGACACTCAAGACTGACAGCTTATTTGTGTGAAAGTGTGTATTACCTGCAGAGCGCTGTTGAGGAAGCAGCTGTTCTGTCCTGGCTCATTGCTGAGCCCTTTGCTGGGAGCAATGGAGGTCATGGTGCGTGGGGTAAAGATGCCCTGCAGACCACTGCTGCCTGACGCAAAGTAGTTCCTTTTCCAGGACATGGTGGAATTGGCTTTCAGTAACCAGTCTGTGCCAGTAACACCAACCACAGGGTCATACTCTCAAAACAGACAGGACGAGAATAAAATGTCCAAAAAGAGCTCTTTCATGGGCTAGCATGACCTAATTCCTTGGCTTGCTCTGAGTTTCAGGCTTATAAAGCATCACCACGGGGTAAGGGGGAAAAAAAAATGATGAATTTCAATAGAGTTGTCCCAGGCCGACTTACACACTCGTCCTCTACTTTTCACACCTCTCTCATCTGCACCCTACCTCTGAGGCCTTGTTTGTGAATCTCACAGACCTTTGTTCTAATCTCCACTTTGGCCGTCACAGTTCAAACCAGCCGCTGGAATTTCCAGTATATTTTTGTGGGAGAAGAGGTCACCGTCTTGTCTTTTCCTCACTTGTAAACACATCAGCAGGGTGTGAATATTCACACTTCAGCAGATCTGGAAGAAAAAGTGTGAGAGAAAAACATTTTAAGCTTTAAGCATTTAAAAACTTTAAGCCTCTCTTAGAGCTCAGTCTTATTACATTCTCTCAGGAATTCATGTCTCCCAATAGGAAGTTGCTAAGACTATTTTCCACCACTGTCAGCCAAAGACAAAGATACAGTTAACTTAGCTAAGGTTAGGTTTAGTAACCCCCTAGTACACTCCACATCCATGCATGTTTCAGCATATAAAGGTTTTGTGGCATATGTGTCCTTTTGTGTGCATATAACGGAAGTCCAAACACTTGACTATTATTCAAGCAATACCTTGAAAAATCTGAACAGTCATTTTACCTGAAATGCCCATGGCTACCGTCAACACCCATGTGTGCTTTAAACACAGAGACTCAAGGGCAGTGCTCTAGTGAGTACATGGGCAGAGTGGAGAGAGTAAGGAAGCGTCAGGGCTAGATTTAATGTCTTTCTTTAATTACAAAGTCAATTAAAATGAGAGATAATATGTAAGTAAGGAGGAGGAGAGATTTTTTAACAGCTCACAGCTTTGGCTTTGTGAGAGGAAAACAGAAATTAAAGGAAACCTCCACCCAGAAACACATTAAATATGTATGTATTGAAATATCTGCAATGTGCTTGGTGATTCTGGTGCTAATTTGTCAGTTGGTGCTGTATTTTCATTATTCCCTTGAGAAGTTAGCAGCTGTCTGCCACACTGACAGGCAGACACAGCTAGAGCAGTTACGATGGCATTTAATAGGAGAAATAAATTCAATGATCTCAAACTTAAGTAATACCACTCTGAAAATACAAAAAAGCAAAAATATTTAATGTCTTATTAAGGAGAAATCTAATGTAGAATAATGAGACAACAAAAACATCGGACTCACAGTTCCAGAATGCAAGGCATCTACGACACAGTTGCATGGAGTTAAGGTAGAGACTCAAGCTCAGCTAGTTAGTGACCTACGAGGTGGCGTTGATAGCGGTATTAATATGAATGTTGAAGTTTTGGAAACTGTTTGTCCAGAATGTGCAGATGAGGGGGTAAGACAGATGTACAGACTAAAGGATTAAAGCTCTGCTGCATGGTATCCCACTGTTGCCACCATCAGTGGCAGTCAAATGGCAAACTAAGTGAAACTAGACCAACATGTCCAACAAGTTTAAGCCAAATAAGTCAACTCAGAATTTAATAAACTCAATCTTTTACACAACTGAAGATCACATGTTGATTTAAAATACAGTTTCGTAAGTCACAAGGGAGGATTATTCCTTTAAGTTCATCATAACGGCCAAACACCAAAAGCACCTTTTGTCCGTGGGTAGGATAGGTCCAAGTGTCACGTCTGGCCAACAGATTAGCCAGATCAGACGCTGGGATTAGTCTGGCAGGAAAACCTAACCTCATGTACAGTAAGAAGCTCCTTAGCTCCCAGATGGTTGTATGTCTCTATGAGCCTACAGTAAGCCCTTGGAATACAAGCATGGTCACGTGACTTTGGCCAGACATAAAATGCTGGTAAACAAGCTTGTCTCACAGTTCCAAGTAGAGAGGAACGTGTACACACATGGGCTCAGAAATCCACTGAAATGTTTACCGTAACAACTCATGTCATCGCCTTGGAAATGTTTTGCCATTACACTGTATATTCTCACCTCTGTGAAGAGGATACAAAGATATGGTTTTAACCACATTGCTCCAAAAAAAAAAAGCCAGTTTCTAGACAATGTGTGGCATTTCTCTAATGCAAAACAGCCTGCTTTTGACTGTGTCATGCCTCTTAAATCTGCTTCATGTGAGAGTCAGCCCAGCTTTACTACAGTGACTAACACCACCACTGCTCATTTCAATGGCACAGCACTATCATCTATTCACCAACGCAGTCATGCTGTTTACAGACTGCAATCAATAATCTCTTCCAAAACATTTGAGTAAAATTTGGTTCATTGGAATCATAGTTGCTAATTCTTGCACAGCCCAATCAGTCAAAATCAGTGGAGATGACTTTGATGGATTAATAGCAAGTCAAAACTCTTGTAATGGCATTAGGTTAAAGTACCATTTATCTGCACTGCCATTAGACTGAAATCCATTAAGGAACTGAACACATTTTAGAAACGCCAATTGAATTTGAATTTTTAATCTCATTAATGTCTCAACAATTACATGTCCCAGTAAAGCCCAAATGGCTTCATACTGTTTTCAATATGGTCATATGAATCATGCAATTTAGAAGGCAGAGACACACACCTCAGTCGTGACTTCGCATCACAAAGTGGACCAATCGCAGTTTTACGTCTCCCTTGTTTTCAAGTGCTCTGATGGGAGTGCTGCTCTTAACAGTTACACTACGTAACAGTGCATGAATGGCTTCCTCCCATGGTACATTATATGCCTCTAATTATTTCTGTTGTCTCAGTCTGAGCTCCAATACCATACTAGTGTTACGGACAGCCAGTTCACAACTACAGGCCCAAAGCGCTGGATCACACCAGCACTATAATCCAGATCAAGAGGAAAGGAAAAAAGCGCAAATACTCAAAGAAAAAAGCATCACTGGGAGCTAAGAAACAGTGCAATGGCAGTACTTCTGGGAAAAACTGAGGTTAAGCCATGGTAAAATTACGACCTTTTCCACCGACATGGGCCAGAGCTTGTGCCAGAGCTAGTTGTGGCTAACATTTTTAAGAAGTAGCCTGGGTTTCCACTCCTTTGAAAGCTGACTGATTATGTAACCAGGGGGTGTAACAGTTGGCAGATCCCAATCCTGCTGACTACTTTGTATAGTCCAAACACAAAGCCTTATGAGAAATCAAGCTTTAGAACAATTTAGTATTTATGATATAAAAATACTCTTGGTATGCTTGAACAAATTAGATGTTAGAGATAAACCTGTGCAGCTGAAGTTGAAAAAGTTACCATACTACCATATTTCCAGATCTCACAGGTTCCTTGGGTCCATATTTATGAGCAGGGCAGCAGGTGCTGTTGCATGGGTTTCTGGTTGAATCCTGTACTGTGAGTTTCGCATGTTCTCCCTGTGCATTTCCTCCAGGTTATCCAATTTCCTTCCCCCTGCCACTAGCTGGACTGGCTATGTTAAATTGTGTGAATGTGCATGTATATGACACAATGCAATGGGCTGTTGCCCCATCCAGGGTGTATTTACCCTCGCTCCCAGTGTTCCCTGTGTGGCTCTGGATCCACTGTAGCCATGACCAGGATAAATGAATGAATTATATGGAGATAACTTTCTTTCCATTTTCTTGCAGTGCAAACATGCAAAATATATTGCCAATAGGAACCATCTCCAACCACATATGAGTTAGGGGAGAGAGATGGGGGAAAAAAAAAACAAAAAAACTTGTGCTGAGTGCTTAGTTAGCAGTAACAAAGCCCATACCACATGGCACCACTAGGGATGACATTTGCAACTCTCTTGTCGCTGATCAGTTGGCCTAACCATTGAGTACACCACCCTGAGCTGGCAAAGAGCAAAGATATTCTTGGATTAATAACATAAGAAAAATTTCATATTTCACAGCAAGACTGGTGCAAAAATCATCAGAAGACGACAGTGAGAAGACAATCTTAAGTGGATTTCGTAGGAGAAAAGACGCAGAACAGGCTGAGAAATGAGCTCCTGCTCCTACGACATCTGCCTTTAAATAGCTACATCAAGCCATTAGTGGAAGCAATGGGTTAGTGACTAATCAACTCTGCTTGGAAATGAATGATGGCTAAAATCGTCAGAGGTGAGAAAATGCATTCCCACCCACCCTTTGACGCCACAGCCTGACATTTTCTCGCTGGCACAGTGCATGTGCGCTACTAATGAAATCTTACCAACAAGCAGTTTCACACTCCGGTCTAACACCAACAGCTTCTACACTTGCCAAAAATGCACTTGAAGCAACAGTGAGAAAATATCCAACAGGGACAAAAGCTTGACTCAGACAAGTGGATAAATAGCTACAGTAATGTCTGGCAGACGTCAAGACAGCCACATGTCTCCTCCAACAGACTTTCACTGAACACTGAGAACATAATGTTGGGAACCTTAAAGCTTTTTCAAATCAACCTTCCAAAGTCAAAGTTCAGAAGTTAACATATGTTCAACAGCCCCAGTTACTATAAGACTATTCAAAAAAGCAACAATCAAATATTTTCAACATCCCAGACATTTACACACAATTTCTGCAGTCATACAGGTTATTATTATAATGATATGTTAAGAGTCCACACGTCACATCTCTAAACATGAATCAGGCAGCCTTGCTGTGAACAAATTCCATATCAGCCAAATATTCTGGTTCTTTGTTAAAGGGTTTTGATTTATTTAGTTAGCAAGTTGTAATTAACATGATTTCAAACCCCCATCCAAATTTGATTAGACATCTTATTCCATAAAAAAAGTATACCAACACAAGAGCTCTTAATGCTTCCCATGCCAAGGACCCCTTCAATAAGGTCCTGGCAGGGATCCGTGTAATTATTCCAGGGGAAGTGCTCTTGCCTGCACAAGTCCACATTAATGGAACCTATAATTCTGTGATTCATGGTGGACCAGTCCTGAAAGTGAAGGGATACAAGGTCTGTTCAACAGAAAGTGTCACATGGCATAATAAATGGACTACACTTCTGGCTGCCATCAAATGAAACCAGAAAAAAACCTCTGCCCCGGAATTAGCGAACTTGTACCATCAGCTGGTACAACCTTAATTTCAGTGTAACAAAATGATTAAACTGTTAATACTGTATATTATTATATAGTTGACACCATGCCATCTTTGAAAGGGTAACAAACACTAGGGATGTCCTTTTCAGTTAAAAACTGTCAAACTGCAACTTAGCTTACAATTTAGACAGAAAAAAAGTTAAAATATTTCTATAAATGTAAATGCTAAAGAGAATTAGAGAGTGAATAAAAACACTGCTTGCGTCCTTTGTTCTCCTGCGCTGGCCAGCTTGAGCAGCAGCAGTGAAAATGTTGGCCGTGTGGTACCATTTCACGCTTTCTGTCAGGGATGTTACACAAGCCATTTGCAATCACTTTTGGTTTTCTCACCAAAAAGTGTGTCCTGAATTTCTGTACACATTACGATCAAAGTTTCATTACAGTGCATCACTACTGGACGCTACAAAGTGCTCAAGAATTAGAAAACACAATCTGTACATCCCTACACACATTTTAATAAAATCAATCCAAATTTATTACAGAGGAAAACACAATATGAGCAACGAGCTCACTGACAAACATTGCTTTATTCTAGAAAAAAAACTGTCCTCTGCAAGAGTGTAGGATCAACCACGATGTTTTACATACACACAAATCAACATAAGTATGGTTTAGGCCATCTGAAAGGCCAATATATGAGAATTACTTTACTTTTTGAGAATTTTAAAAACAAAAGCAAGTTTGATATGAATTAAAGGGCAATCATTTTTATTATGCCCATACCCGCCTCTTCTAAGCCTCACGATATTTCCATCATGGCACAAGACTGTTGCGCTTCCTCTTAGCTGTCTTATGCTGTATACATTCTTTTATTCTCAATGTCAGTGGGGGAATGTGCCACAAGTTTTGGAAACACATCAGAGCCCAGAAGTAAATAAATGTCACATGTACAACTACAGATCGCAGGGATCATGTAACATACGATGGCAGGGAAGTATGTCCTGAAAGAGATTACTTTAAGCTTAAAATACTACTTTATGTATTACTATTACTGTAGTACTATTACTATTTTATGTGATGTACAAAGGTAAATTTTGGTACACGCTTAAAACACACTGCCTATGTGCCATCTGTAATGTCACACTGTTTGTTCGTGTCGTAATATCCTATGATTAATCCTCAGTACACAGGACAATTCTCATTCACAAGTAAAAAGGCCTCTCTGTAGGGGCCTGAAACATGATATAAATAGTCGGGTTGAATGAGTGACTCAGTCAGTCAGCAAGAGAGATCTGAAAGAGTAAGTAAGACCTGGAATTGGTGAGCTACAGATAGAGTGAATAAAAGAAAGGTAAAACCGACAGCAAACTGCTGCTACATGTAGACACGCAATTTCATATAAATTACAGTAAAGGCAAAGTTACCTCCCCCACACAAGTCAACATCCACTGGACATGAATGCCTTTTAACCTGGAATAGTAACAAACAGGACAAAAGTGCTCTCAGAATCTCAGACACTATCTTTCTCTCTCAGTGTGCTGAACAAACCCACAACACATTTCTGTGATGTTCTGCAGAGCGAGCAAAAGGAGGATTTACGTCACATTGCTTGTTCTCTCAAGTGTGCCAAAGCCTGTGAGCTGGATCTGTTTGATCTGAAGTCAACCCAATGTAGATTTAGTCTGATCATATGACAAAGCAATTAAACATGTGACTAACGCCTGTGGCTCTTAGAGGTCTATGGGAGTAATTTGGTGAGGCTTCCTACGATAATGTGGACATTTATTACGAGAAAATAGATCATGCGAGATGCAACAGCTACAGCACAGACCACAGCTTTTAGTTTCCACAGCAGAACATAGCACATTTCCCCTAAGTGCATCTGATTTGTGCTAACTACAGAACCTTAGAAGATCAGATCCTCTTTATTCACAGACAATCCACGAAATCTTCGCTTCACCCCATTCCCAATGCTATTAAAATGTTGCACACTTAAATGATGACAAAACAATCCAGTTGCTGGAAGCAGCAAATCAGTGTGCTCTTTTTAAAGTCATTTTCTAGATGCCCGTATCTATTAGATACAGTTACAGTAATAAAGAACTGTACCAGACCTATGACCTACAAAAGATTCAATACAAGGAAATGGGAATTTGGGGAAAAGGATATGGTGAGCAAGTTCATTCTTGGTATTCAAAAAGGATGCTTCTTTTTCACCCTTAAATTGTGTATATAATGTCTATTACATTGTGTATATAATGTCTGTTACACTATTAAATTGTGTATATAATATCTGTGTATAACAGAGGGGGGTAACTCATGATTTGATTTTTTTCAAAATGACTATCGTCAAGCAGTATTATTCATTCGCTCCTAAACAGCGGCAAAAAAAAAAAAAGGAAAGAAACACAGTTGCATTTATTTGTGGTGCAGAACCTTTACCACACAGACACTTTGTGCTTATGCATTAAAAGCAGTTAGTCTAATAGTTTTCAGGTAAGTTATAATATTAGAAGACTGAGACATTGAGTCCATGATAAAAAGACAAATTTTATGTCCACGCTGAAGGACATCTGGATTTGCTTTTACTGAGGCGTCCTTGAATTTTTAGAACTTTGGAAGTCCTGTATATAGTCTTAACTTAATACTAAAATTAAATTACATGTTGCAGGTTATGTATGCATTACTCCCTCTATACTAACGATACTTGGCAAGTATCATTCCACAACAGAAAAGCGTTTACTCTGGCCTCAGGACATTGTGACATCCCAACAATGCCACAGCCATCCATTTCCAGGAACCAAGAGAACCAACTCCCCAGTTGGTAGATGTTGTGTGACAGGGGAGCACAAGCCAGTGGGTGGGAAATGGTAAAAAAATGACCAAACTGAGAGAAAACTTATCTTTTGTTTTAAAGACAGCATCACTCATAGTTTGACTGACTGCAATTCAATACTAGCACATATCCCTTCATGCAAGTTCTCAATCTTAAAAAATGTGCACTAACATCCTTTACGAGTGGGAGCTTTAGAAATCATTTTGATACCAGAGTTTCCAGTTATTGTGCATTTTATCATGGGGGAGGAAACGACCAACGTCAGCAGTAGGAAATTCTCAAGTTTTTACTTTCATGCAGGCGTGAATGGGCAGTCAGACATAAGGCTTGCGAGACAAACAAACACCAAATTCATTAACATTAACGTGAATGTGCGGCAGTGGATGATGCACTTACAGCTTTCGTTAATTTTCCTTCATCCTTAGTAACTGCCTGGTCTGGGCTACGGAGGTTTTCATTAGGCTACAAATTTGTTAATATTCTGGGAAATAAAACCAATTAAATTCATTAGAAAAACCACATGCAGTTACAAACAAAAATAATAACTCCAAGCAGAATTTTAAAAATATTCCAAGTTATAGCTACATCAATAATTATGAACTCGAGTGATGTAGCTGAGGTTGAGAGCCAGAATTCACAGACTATGCTGACTGCTAGAAAGTTTTTAAAGGTTACAGTTCCGGATTAGGTCACGCCCACTTCGGGTTTAAATCCGAACACAAACAGGGAGATCTGGAGCATTGAACAGACACTGGTAGTCCAGTCGCACGTACATCACGTCACTTTCTTTGATCTGGTTTTGAATAAACGCGCCTAGTGAAGCATTCGCGTGTCCAAATGCAGACGGTTACCTTGTAATCTAGTCTACTCTCTTCAATGCAACACAGCCACAAAGCTGTGCCGCAGAACACACGGCTAAATCATGATAGCACCACTGATATGCCAATTAACCGTCTTGTTCTTTATCTTAACACAGCATTAATCCCCGGTTTCAAATTACAACATTGTGTGACTTTCTACCGTGAAAACATGTGAACGCAGCATATGGGCGCGTGCAGCAGTGCAGGTGCGTCAACGTAGTGGGATGAAACCGGGCGCTGATTTGCCGCTGTTTACAGACTTCACACTCAAGTCACCAGGAAAATAACTAAACGTGAACATATTAAAACAATAAATAAAGAAAAGTCAAGTCGTTGCTATGAAACGCTCTCTCCACAGCGCAGAAAGGGCTCTGTGTGTGTGTGTGTGTGTGTGTGTGTAGTTTGCTCGGTAATGTCGGAGAAACGGAACATGGACAAAGAGGGAACTTGAGGCGACTGTGTGCGATTCCTGAACACCAGATAACTCCAAGCTAGCGTGAACTCTGCTCTCTCACAGAGCGGAAAGTCTCTCAGAAAAACGTCTGGTGGTTCGCTCCAAACTTTCCGTGTGTGTGCGTGTGTGTAGTCTCTCAGCTGCTTGGATGAAGCTTCACTAATGAGCATCGCCTACCAATAAAATCCCTTAAAAATAAATACTTTATTTTGAACCAGTAAAAATTCATCTACTCACCTGCTGTATTTATTAATCTGTTAAGATCACTGATATGTGACAGTAGTGCAGTCACAGCGGGTCGCTCCCTCACTGCCTCCCGTTAGTTTGTGTCCCTCAGCGCTTCTGAACACATTTCAGCACTGCCACGCGCACACACACACACACACACTCTCCTTGTGAGGACCTTCCACTGAGTTGCTAATTGATGCTACGCTAAACATAACCCTAACCTCACTAACCAAACATTTTGGCTCATTTTCCAAAAAAGCGGTAGTTTTTGTTATTAAAAAAAGAAACAAAGAAAGAAAAGAAAAGTTCCCACTAGGTCAAAACTGTTAGATATTCCTAGCATTGTGAGGATTATTTGGTCCCCAGCAAGATATAAACACACACACACACACACACACACACACACACACACACACACACACACACACAAGATGGGGGGAGGACAGGCGCCACTCACTACCTGCGGTTCACACCACAGACCACATTCACTGGAAACTGGGTCATGTTATCAGCAAAATAAAAAATAAATAAATAAATAAAAATCAGGAAAATGGCGTTAGAAACCCTACTGTGAGGAGGAAAAAAGTAATGCAGAGCAACACCAGTAAAAGTACTGAAGAATGTAACAAAACTTCAGTCTGATACTTGTCTGAGTCTAACAAAATGAACATTTGTTTTACAAGTGTATCTTCAAGAAAATAAATTAGACATTAGAGTCATGCCTGTGACATCAACCAGGGGTATGGCTTATTTCATTGACAAGATGTCAAAACACATCTTTGTGTTCATTTATCCAACAACAGCTAGTGAGAGAAGAGCAGAAATAACGCTAAATATGCATACTGTTGTAGGGTGTTGTGTAGTGCTAGGTGTAACTAGCCATTATAAATGAGAAACCAGAATATAATTGTCAGCTGATAAAGATTTTCAAATATAGTTTTTATCACAGTACAGACAAAATCAAACAAAAAAAAAACAAAACACCTTTAATACTTGAAGACACACAACTTGTTGCAAAGTTGCTACACATACAGCCATGGGGTTAAGAAAAGTGGATCAGCCTTAGTAGGTTTTACTTTGTTTTCCTGAATGAAGCGTGAGGTATACGGGGATTGAATATCATGCAAATCAAGAAGTCATGGTCACTCCTGTTTGGGGCATGACGGCAGGAATATAGGTTACTGGAGTTGCTGTTCATCAAGCACCACCATGTAGCTTATGTTAGCATTAGACAGTTCTCTTCAACGAAGACTGAGTGTGAGAAAAACATGTGGCTTGGGCCACAGCTAGGACAAACCTAGCGTTGTTTCAACCGTACCGTTGTTTCAGCACTTCATCTAGTTTAATTTTTTTTCCCTCCCCATCAAAGTACAGTTGGCTGGTCGTTAAGTTTCTAATTATACAAGGGACATGGGGAGAATATATTGATTTTTCATGCAGGAACTCGAAAAATCAATACATAGTCATTCACATGTGTTTGGGCATTCTTGATTTGATGTGATCTGGTTTGACAAGCTGATCAAGGGCCAAGAAACCAACAAGCCAAACAATGTATTATTTAGAGTTTTGAGCCTAAAGTTAACTCTATAATAATGAAAATCAGCTTTTGTTATTTATTATGAGATGCAACCACTACAGTAATCCATATACACAGTAGATACACAGCTGGCTTGAGATGAATAGAATACATAAGTAATTTAATAGATCTCAGAAGTTAATATTTCTCTCCTCCAGCAGGCATAAGGAAAGCCCAAAAAGCCCAGAGCTTTAAGACAGACTCTAATCAAGAGCAAGAGCAGCAATTTTCAGAGACCCAAACTGCTTATTGGCCCAGTGATGACAGAGTGAAAATTATACTTTGCGCCACAACCTCACTCTCCACCCAGAAATAATTAACTATCTGTTCCCGTGTGTTATAGTTTAACTTACAGAGTTGCCAAACTGGCAGCACCAGTCTAGCCCACATGTTTGAAAACTTAGACATACATGGTTAAGAGAATAGAATCATCATTTCTATGGAAATGTTCGTGTTACAGACCTGAATCACTGCATCTGGGAAAAAAAAAACTTGGGTCTTGAGTCATCATCATCATTAAGGCATTCCAGTGCTACAGAGGAACAAATGGTTTAACGGATTTGGTTTATTTTGGTGATCTACAACCATAAATTCCATGTTCTAACACACTTTACAAAAGGTACACCCTAACACTATAAGGGAAGGATGGTATGGAAGCGCAAAAAAAAAAGAAGCACATTCAGTGGTTCCCATATAAAAGCCGTTACCAACAGTAGACGAAACACTTACAGTAATGGATAAAAGAGTACAAAGCCGCTGTTCGAGTCTGAACTGCTGCAGGCCAACGCTGCTGGCTTTCAGTGAACTCATGGAGGAAGGAAGGGAGGGAGGGAGGACAAGCTCATGTTGAACTTTACATTGGCAGATGTTGAAGGGTTTTGTTTCAAGAAACAGAGAGATTCAGTAACTTTAATAAACTACTAACAAAGACATACAGCCACACCAAAGCCTGAGGCATCAAAAGGCATGTGAAGTCCATTTCCAGACTATGTCAAAAGAGATATCTTTCTAAGCTTTCAAACCACAAAAACAAGAAGCCAGAGCCAGTCCTGGATTTATGCACATTCCTGTTCCCTATGGGACTCCAAGCAGCACCGACTGCAGAATTTACAAACAGATTCCTGTCTTGGAAGGACAAATATTAAAACCACAGCTGAGAATTTTAAGCACCTCGACTCCACGGCCACTTGATCTGCATGCTGAAACTGAGCCCATTTTGACCCAAAGTCTGAAAACCGTGTCTGCTCCATACAGGCCGAATGCAGCGAACATCACAGACACCATGAAAACAACACAGACTGCATGGGGGGGAAGCCTGCTTCCTGATACAACACAGAGTAGGAAGAAACAAACTGAAAAACTGAAATCAAGCCAGACATGAACAATTTAAAAAAAAAAAAAAACAATCACAATCACAATCACAATTTCTTTCAATAGTGTTACTGAGAATGGAGGCAGTGAGAACAGTTTCCCACAATAAAGCTATTCACCCAGAAAAAAAAGCTGATGCTGGAAGACAAAAGGCCTTCCTGATAACAATGCATTCCCTCTCCGCTCAAACACTGACTCTCTCCGCTCACCCTGAAAAGGCCAGGCTGAGCTGTCTACTAAAGCCACATATCTGTGCTGATGAATGAGGTTAGCGTTCTCTTCTGAGAGCTTCAGAACCATACACAGCGTGTTTCTTGCTATGCATCTTGTATGTATATTCGAGTATGGTGGCCCGTTACACAACACATTAACAAAGCCAAAAAAAAAACCCAGCAAATCAGAAAATACAACAACAAATCCAAAACACAAAAGCAATTAACACAAAACACAAAAGCAATCAAAACACAACAGCATTAACTCAAACGTTAAACTAACTTGTAGGTCCTACTGAACATCACGTACTGTTGCTGATTGGCCACAGCTCATGTCAAGAGACTCTGGAAAATGGAGCACTGGGGGATATTTACATTAAGAGGAAATATAGTCCAAATAAATCTTCTGATGAGTTTATTCATGGTTATAATTGACAAGTGCATGTTATTTTAGACATTAATGCACTGCTTTAACACAAGCATGCAAATGCTGAAAATCGGCCTAAAGGAAGCCAGATTCTTCTAAAGAATTACTCTTCAATATAGTAACATCGGTAACTTTGCACTGAAGCGTCGTCACAAAACTAACTATACAAAAGACTGGAAAAGTGCAATTCTTTTCCCTTGTGATAGTCAGCAACAAGTGATGTTCATGATGACCTACCGTTTCTGTTCAGCTGTTGTGTTTCTTCAGTTCTGTTTTCTAATTTGCTGTTGCATTTTTGATTTGTTAATGTGCTTTTCGCTTATGAGCCACTGTAGTGTGAGGTGAGAAAGGGTGAAAGCTTAAACGCTGCACAGAATGGAAATCATAGTTAATTTTATTCACATTCACAAAATCCCCAGATCTCTCCCACACACAGTTCAATTCACTGCGAATACAAACAGAAGAGGAAAGCAGAACTTCCAAATATTGTCACATGCTAACCTCAAATTGCTTAGAACAGAACAGGGGTTTTACAGTGCACAGAACAAACAGACATTTGTGCTACTTGGATGATAATGATCATGGCTAAGTGATCAGAATATGCACATCCTGGTTCTTTGGTTGAGTGTGTGTGTGTGTGTGTGTGTGTGTGTGTGTGTGTGTGTGTGTGTGTGTGTGTGTGTGACCCATAGACCTGTTCTTTACTAGAGTTACTTCCTACATGACATCATCACCTCTGAATGACGCCTCCCCTGAGCATCAGGCTTTGAGCTTTACTCACTGTCATGTCATTAAACCTAAACACACACACACACTATTAATCCTGTACAACTCCATGACAACAGAGGGGCAACAGGCGAACTCAGTACACACACACCCATATGCTGACTAAAGCTATACATCCTACATGACCAGGCCTTCTTTTTACAAAGCACAGCAGGGAACAGATATTTTTGTTCCTGTTCCTAAAACCTACTAAGCCTAAGAGT
>CM074947.1:9057657-9132887 GCA_037577455.1 Pangasius macronema
TTGCTTAGAACAGAACAGGGGTTTTACAGTGCACAGAACAAACAGACATTTGTGCTACTTGGATGATAATGATCATGACTAAGTGATCAGAATATGCACATCCTGGTTCTTTGGTTGAGTGTGTGTGTGTGTGTGTGTGTGTGACCCATAGACCTGTTCTTTACTAGAGTTACTTCCTACATGACATCATCGCCTCTGAATGACACCTCCCCTGAGCATCAGGCTTTGAGCTTTACTCACTGTCATGTCATTAAACCTAAACACACACACATACTATTAATCCTGTACAACTCCATGACAACAGAGGAGCAACAGGCGAACTCAGTACACACACACCCATATGCTGACTAAAGCTATACATCCTACATGAACAGGCCTTCTTTTTACAAAGCACAGCAGGGAACAGATATTTTTGTTCCTGTTCCTAAAACCTACTAAGCCTAAGAGTTTGCAAAAATGTAAGAATGGTTTATATGGACATTTACCCCTGAGTCATCTTCATTTTAACTTGGCTCAAGGGAAGCATTATTCTGAACAAGTTATGCTGCAGTAAATGATGGAAATAGTGAAGACCGACGAGGTAACACACTGTGTATCCTTACGTCCACATAAAAGGAGCAATGACATCAAGTGCTTAGTAATAAAACTTACAGTGAAGCCAATTCAGGTAAAAGTCTGCTATATATCTTACACTGCTGCACAATGAGGCGGTGTTTTACTGTATTTAAGCATTATCAGCGATATAAACTGCTCATTGAAGCATTTTCAACTGAGCAATATAAAGTACAGAGAGCACTTTTAGCTGAATTCGTATTGGTAAGGTTACATCTCAGGAAGGTGAAAACAAACACACTCATCAGCTTTAGATCCTGTACTCCAACAATAAATAATGTATCCAGTCCTAAAGAAATTACACAAGTAGATAAAGTTACTATACTCACAGCAGGTTGGCAGGTGATCAGTGTCTAGCAGCTGTCTCGTGTGTGTGTTACCAGCCAGCAGTCTTCATGTAAGTTTTTCCAGGTGATCCAGAAACAATGACATCATCCCTATCGACACACACCTGTTTCCTCAGGAAGCTCCTCCCACCTTGACAACTTTAAAGAGACAGGCCCACATGGCGAGTCGTTCTCTGTTGCCCTGATGCAAATCCTGACACACCACAATAAACGCAGTGTGTGACGCTATACTATCACACTGGCTATACATGAATATACTGTATTTACAAAAGCATAAGAGACATTCATATATCAGCTTCTCCCATTTAACAACACTGGAATAAATTACTTAAAACAATGGGCATGTTCAAAAAGAATGGCAGCAGTCCAACTGACTGATGCATGATGTAATCTTATGAATGATCATATCGTTTCAAGATAGATTTGTAATAGCTTATTATTTAATTTCCTTTAATAAGAGTGGCAGAGTACAGGGTATGAAAGACAGGAAGTGATTTCAGCTGCAGACTAATATTACTAAGCTCACTGTGAATACCTGTTTAGAAAAAAACTGCTAGATAGAGCATAAAATTCATTAAGACTATTAAATTATGCAAATATATTTATATAAGTCTTAGACAAGTGTTGAAGCAATCTCACCTAGACATCTAGGGTATGTTTTATATAACAAACACAATAAAAAAAAGACACTCATGTGATTAATGATCTTCTGAAGGTCCCCAGGTAAGAACCCCAGAACTAAGTAGAACAGTGTACAGTCAAGTGTAAAAGTTTGCATACCCTAAGGACAAACCTCAGAACACAATTGTAGACCAACAATACATTAAGTTTGTTAGGTATTACAGATGGTTCATTATCACAAGGAATAAAAACTGTCAGTGTGTGTAGGCTAAGATATTAATAGTGAATAAAAACACCATGAGATAAAGTAATACCTGCTTGTCATTACAAAATGTGATTCAGTCTTACCAATCAAACTAGTACTTCAACTACTGAATAATATTCAGAACCTACAAAAACACACATGCCTTTACTTATTTTTTGAAATCACCACATAATCTAACAGCATGAGGTCATGTCATCGGATTATAAAAGCTAAGCATCTTTTCAGCCTGCAGAAATTTAAACAGATACGGTTAAAACAGAGTGCTCATACACTAATTAGGCTTTCTGTCTGTCATGTGTCATCAAGCATCATTGGTAGCGTCACTAAAGAGAATATTATTCTCTCTCAGCCATGGATAGGGTGAATAAGTGGTAACTGGGCATAACAGGAAGCGACGCATGTGCTGCACGTTGTTCTGCATGCCTTTTTTTCCTAAGGACAATAGTCCATCTTTTCTGCTAAACTGTATGGTCTGTTCCAGTGTTATTTTAACTAATTCTCTTTATTTCTGATTTGAGATTTCTCTCTTCTTGAAAATGTATAAATGTACAGTCTATAAAAGTCCTGAGTTCTAACATATGTATGGAATAAAACATAATGAGGCATGCTATTATAAGAAAATAAACAACATAATAAACAACAACGGTGCCGGTGTGATGCACCCCAATCCAGAGCGGATACCTTTACCACCCTGAAGTTACTTTCCAATAACAGCATGTTTTATTTCTCTTATACCACAGAAATTTGCCAACAGTTACAATTTTTATTTATAAATGAATGACATGACAAGCATTTATAATTACTTTTAATGCTGCAGAACATCGACGAAACAAGTTCCTGTTATCAGTCTCTCTGTTTTCATGCTCCTGAAGATAATAAGCCAAAAAAGCAGCTTGTCATGTTACCATGGAACAAGCAGCTGATTGTTCCTATGGAAACAAGAAAAAACTAACAAAGCAGTTTGTCATGAACTTACATCTTCAACACCAACCACCATCCTAATAATTACTAAACAGCTGATCCATTACGAGACTGCAGTGTAAGAACAGTGACAACAAACAGAGGCCTAAGGCGGTGAAGGTGCATATGGAGAGTAGCTCAACTGTAACTCCCACCATATGCCATCAGCTTCCTCAGGTGACCATTAGGGCAAAGGCATAACCACTGACCCAAGTGAGAGATGCTTCCATTATATCTGCTTTACTTCTGTGGGGGAAAAAAAGCATCTGCCAAATAAATAAATGTAACTCTAACTGTAAGTGCACAGATTCCTGTCCTGGGGGATTTGAAATAAATATAAAGTGTTCCAGGTTGGTGCTTTTCTTCACAATTTGACCTCTTTTGCAATGCTTAGTTAGAGTGTTGACAATAGATCGGTATAGTTGAAGCTTTATACATGTATAAACCATATACTCACTCCCTGTTAGCATATAATGACTTCTAACATTAGGTTTACGCACATACTGACTGATTTATTTAGTATTATCTCATAATTTACATGCCAGCAAGACTTTTAAAAAAACTTGCCTGTTTGGAGTCATGCAATGCAAATTGTTTAGTCAGATTCATACAACCCTTGCTGAAATTTGTTTATCGTTTCATTAGGTTGGTTTTTCTACACGTATTAGAGAATGTTCAGAGAGAACAGACACAATTTGTTTTAGGTAAAAAATACATCGATCATGAATCCATCGAAAACTCAATGAATGCTGAATCAGACAATAATTATAAATTACAGTGAATTATTAATTATAAATTATAATCAACTTGATGAAATTTCTGTCTAACAGAATATTACCATGTTCACCTGACTAGAGGACATTTCCTAGCTAGCATTAGCTAGCTATCTGCCAGTGTCAGGTATGTGAAACTGAGCAGGATGTGATGAGTTAAAGGTAGGGAGCAGTGGGCGAGGGGACTAGACGGTATACACACTTTAGACTGGACTACACCACTGTCCAGAATATCGCCATATTTTCACACATAAAAAAACATTATATGAGTTTTTTAGTGCCAATAGATAGATTGTTTAGTTAAATGCAAAATTGCATTGCATTAGGCTGTTGAAATGGACATGTCTGGTCCTTGTGAATAAAACAAACACCTCAAGATCCTTAGGCATAAACAATTTTATAAAAATACACCAAAGCGTATGATGAAGACATAGCAAAACTGAACCAAGACACTGGAGGCTGCAGTTCAGTGACTTACAAACATAATGGCAGGTTTTCAGGAACTGTAGCTAAAAAAAAAAATCTGCAGATTCACTGAAGGCTAAATCACACCCTCCACAGGTTTCTCTCAGAATCAGACAATGAAGTATGCTAACAATTTCGAACTATGGAAAGAGTAGTGCTATGCTTGCATCTGCACGTCACATTCACATTTCATTTTTAAACTGTTGTAGAGAAACATGTTCCAGGCCATAGTCTTCTGAGTTTGACTGAAATTAGTGTTATTTGGTTTAATCCTCAGGTTGTACATTAATTAGAAATGTTAAATACCATTTGACCTCAGGACTTACTGAGGTCTACTCTACTTACTTAATTATGAAGGCGTGCCACTATATATACACATAATATCATATACAATGGCCTCTAGAATTATTGGCACCTATCATGAGCAGAAAAAAACAAAAATGGTTTGTATAAACATTACACACAATAATTCCAATTTTCCAAAATGATTCACCTTTGCTCTAACCAAAATCATTCTCATTAGAACTACTTTTTTTTTAAATAATAATATTTTCTCTCAAAAATATGTGCCAAAATTATTGACACTCCTATGGAATATTATTACTATATTATTTTTCATATGCTGTCGGGTCCCAGGAAGTCTGCAGTTGCCTTTAACAATGTCCTCTTTCTCTGGGGCATAAATATGAAGTTGCACACACATAAAATCCCTTATCCGTTAACACAGAAACAACAAAGAACCTTCAACACAAAAAGGACAGATGGTTATCGATCTGCACAAATCAAACAATGGATTACAGATGCTGATCATTTTGAATCACATGCTTAAATAAAACTATGCAATGTTTCTGTATTTTTGAGCTCAAAACATTATTTGCATGTGTTATTCGTTTAATATATTAATTCTTGCTCATTTTCATGAAGAGCAGCAGTAATTATGGAGGGATCTGTATCTTCCTAGCAGGGCATAGTGGGCATATCCTTATTTTATTAAAATAATAACTAGAAGCAAAGCATTTTTATGTAAAAAGAGAAAGTCTAACAGAGAGGGACAGATGGAGCATAAGATATGGTTCATATGTAATTACTGGTCAGCTGGAGAAAATATTTCATTTTCTCACAAGATAGTTTGCAAAATCAATGTTAAAAACAAACATTTTGGGACAGTCCCAATTTGTAGTTGTAAAGTTTTATGTCATTTGTGGGTGGAACTAAAAAACCTTTTTGTTACCGGTGAGTATCAGAATCAGTAAAACATGGCTGAGTTGCAAGATTTATTCACTCACGCTGAATGAACATGAAGGGAAAATCAAAGCGGCTGTTAGGTTATGTAATTATCTAACTTGGAACACACAAACACACACGCAGACACAGACACACACACACAGACACACACACACACACACACACACACACACAAATACGCACACAGAAACACAATGTTTCACCAGGTGAAACTGGCTGCATCAAAAGGCTACAATGAACAAGGTTTTTGGGCTGTTCTCAGATTTTCAAAAACACATACACACTAACACACACTTTTATTTATTATGCTCTATTTTAGTTGTTTTGATCTATTATCCAACAGCTCACACATGCTTCACACTGCTGAGTGAGAAAATGACCAGACGTCAGTGCAGAGACAGTGTGGAGTTCATCACTAAGAGACGGGGTAGAGACAGAAGCTATGTAGGCTGAGCCACAACTAAAATAAAAAAAAAAAAAAAAGATTTCTCTCACTCTTGGCTAAATCATCTAAAATAAACTGCGAGTGTTTTCACTTTGTTTACGCTCAAAACAGCAAAGAGATGAAAATGAACAAACCAAGGCCCAGTTTAACAAACAGGCAGTGTAGCATTAAGACGATTAGTGAGATTATGTGTTCAAAGCGATACGCACTCTGTGATCTCTACATATCTTACTAGGTTTTGTGAAATGCAAGCCAAAGTGGAAAGCTGAGCTGCAGAACAATATCCTAGTGAATGGTGCCAAAATCGTTAAATAATCTGATCCACTCTTCTATATACGCCTGGGAGAACCTGCTGTTTATTCTCACAGAATAGCTCTCTAACATTTCATTTAGTTAGTTCGTCCATAATTATGTTTAAAAGTAGGAAATCCACCAGCACAAACACAGGAGATATTGTCATCCTAAAGGTCTCATAAATGCATTGTCTAGTTTTGCTTTCTTAAGATGATTGGCTTTCAATCTCTTTCCTAAAAAAATGTTCATGCCTTTGAGAGCCAGCCCTTAATCTGACAGCCTTGTCATATAGATGCATTAATTACATCACTTAAACGATAGTCTAAAATGCCCAGCACATTATATATAAGGAAGAAAACATGAGGGGGTGTACTTTTACAGGAAAATACTCACTGACAGGGTGGTGTGATGCTGAAATTGACTATTTTTCTATAATAGTACTTCCCTTTATTGAAGAATGACACCTCATACTTTTTTTCTCTGTATAGTTACATTTAATGTTGTGGGATGTCTGTGAAATGATTTCCTGTCATCACTTACATGACAACAATAAACAGTGAACAGTACTTCACTTACTGTCTCTTGAAGTTAATAAGAAAAAAAAATGCTGCTTTTTACCAAGAAACCACAAGATTCTTCACTAAATTTAAAGGAACAGCTTCACCTCTGACTGTTACAAAGCACTGACACTGGAGACTCCTTCAAACGAGACTTACAGAAAGCTATAAAGCATTCACCAATTTAATGAATTACAACACTTTTTGACATTCGTTTATCATTAGACTTAGACTGTGCTGTGCGTTCCCCATACCATTCCCGGTGAATTAGAAATGTTACTATAGAAACGTCACTATATAAATGATAACGTATTAGAAAGAGGATACCGTCAGAGCTGCAAATACAGAAAATTAACACCTTCTGACCAATCAGAATCGAGAATTCAGTAGCGCTGCAATATAAATAATGCTATAAAGACTAAAACGCCAAAAAGTCTGGAGTGTCTTTGTGTAACCTTCCCACCCCCTCCCGAAACTCTCCAAGGCCTGAAAGTAGAACTTAGCACACAAGTCCACAAGCACTGACCATCAGTATGTTAATGTATTCATCTCTGATTTTTACATAACAATCCGTGCCCTAGTTTAGCATGCATACCAGAGCTCACTTTTACTTTTCACTGTGAGATGGCATCAAGAGGAGGAAAGATGGGCCTCGAGGAAACTACATTTTAATTTATTCTCACTTAATTTGTGCCAAAAACAGCTTTTCTGCGTGTTCATATTTGTGATTATGATAAATCAACTACATACACACAATATTCCAGATATGTATTCCAAAAGAGACAATGGATAAGACAGCATGTCCATCATTCTCAGGATTTTAGTACACGAGAAAGTTTTACTGATATTATGGCATGTAAATTATTCTGCCTGTTCAGAAGAAAATCTCAGATGGATTATTCCCTAATTGTTTTATACACTGTATGAGGTACAGAGCTAAATAACATCCAGCAAATGAAAGTTCTGATGTATCATCAACTTACAGATGTATAGCTATATATTTACCAGGAGTTTTAAAATACATTATAATATTTGACACTCAATTCAGAATGTGAGTTTGAATGAAATAATTAACCATATACTCAATCAAGCAAACAATACTTTAGAGCACTTATGTTCTTTAACATTAACATTCCACACTTCAGCTATTCTGTGAAGCTGGTTATTTATAGAGGGTGTTACAGAGCCAAGCCATGTTGTATATATCAAGTGTGTGACGATTTAGACATGCAGTTTGCACAACGCAACTGTCGGCTATAAGCTTACAACGCTTAACAGCTCCAAACAGCCTCATAGCTTCAGCACAAAACTGAAGAGGCAAACTTCCTACACCAAACGAGTGTTAGTTAATGAACAACATCTGAGGTTAGGAGAAATCTAAAACTGTACATTTCATTACAATCTACGCTTCCTGTTTAACCAAGGAACTTCGATTATGTAAATATAAAGTACTTAAAAACTGAACCAAAACCCAAAGTCAATCCTACTTAGCTATCGTATGTTTCTGCTTTGCTGAATCTTGTCAAATATGTAATCGAGGGAGGGTAAAAATTGATTTATGGAGTAGCATAAGAATTCTCTGTCTTAGAAAGTGCATATGGAGGTTAGCCCATGAAAAACCCTTTTCACTTAGCATAATCAGCTGTAATGGCACAAAAATTAAACATACTGTTCTTTGAAACCAGTATTATACCTTGAATTGAAATTGTATTGCACCTTCAGGCATGCAAATTTTTCTGAGCCAAATAATTAGATCAGAGATTTAAAAAAAAAAAAAATCCTAAATCATGAAAAGAAGCCAAACTATTAGCAATGTCTGAAGAGCTACTATATTCATTACAATATATTCCCTCAAACACTTACTGTTTAATAATTGTACATCAGTGTAATCACTGAGATACATGACTGTGTCCCTTCGTGTAACTAGGTCATATGATTCACTGGTGAATTCATGGTATTGGTGGAATTTAGTGGAGCTGGGTGAATAAAGTTCACTCCTGTTATTACTAATCGGGTCTGTCATACAGGCCACATTTTCCTGGGGTTTCTAAAGAATAGATCACATATTTGCTTTAAGGGAGGCTCAGTTCAAAAGGAAGTGGAATGTAGGATGAGAGACAACATGTATGTTTGTTCTGTACATACGACTGAGCTACACTTGCCTATTTCAGCGCTTCCTTGTGCTGATCATGGAATATCTTTGCACTTTTTGCAAATAACACGCTCAACTCAGCTGTAAGCATGTGCACATAATCATTAAAAAGTGATATTTAACACACGGTTTAAGCACCATTACCACCACTCTTGTGTTTTATTTATTACGACAGGTAACAAGGCAAGATATTTAAGATTTTGGACCATATATGGTTGAATTTATGGACATGATGGTCTGTTATGGCAATGATCAGGGAACTGCTGACCAAATGTGGCCCCACTCCAAGCAAAAACGGTTCGCTAGAATAGCTCCAAGAAAGTTAATGCTTCTGCTGTGTTTAAATTCTGAACTCAAAGCTGCAAGTTCTGCTTCATACAGTATCTGACACACAGTCGTATGAAGGCTGAGCTGTAGCTGTGTCCTGACAGTCAGATTCAGACGAGTTCATTACCATTATTCCACAGCAGTATTCGGGCCAGAGGAAGGTGCCAGCCTATGTGTGGGCCAGCACTGAGTGATCACTGCTATCAGGGCAGCACTTTGGCCAGCAATTATTTCCAGGATAAAGACAATATGTGTGTATTTTGTGTAATGCCACATTCAGACTAATGAAGCAGTTCCTAAATGTAATGCTGCTTACGTTTAGATAACATGCCACAAAGTAACAACCAGTACCAGTAACCAATTACTAATTTTTTAAATATATTATAGTGATAATATCACAAATCAAGACTGAACTGAAACTAGTTAGATTTACTGCTTACTGTATGTGGCTATTTTATACATTTTTATTGAATATATTTCATTTTAGGTTTTAGCAGATTAATAACCACCTTGGACACAAAAACTCATTTCTCTGAAATATTATCGACATGTAGCATGGTGGCATAGCAGGTAGCGCTGAAGCCTTACAGCTCCAAGGTCCACGTCTCAATCCCGAGCTTGGGTTACTGTGTGTGCATGTTCTCCCCATGTCTGTGTAGGTTTCCTCTGGGGTTCTCAGGTTTCCTCCTATCACCAAAAACATACCAGTAGGTGCACTGGTGACTCTAAAATGCCCCCTAAATGTGAGAACGTGTGTATGCATGGTGTCCTATGATGGACTGGCATCTGTCCAGGGTGTGTTCCTGCTTTACACCCAGTGTTCCCAGGATAGTATCCGTATCCACCACAACCCTGACCAGGATAAAGCAGTTACTGAAAATGAATGAGTGAATGAATGATTGGATGATTGTATGAATGAATGAATGGACGAACATCATAATAAACCCTGCCCTGCCATCACTGAGAGACAAGCAAGGACATTGTCCTGTGGGACCGGGAGGGGTTTAGTAGTCCACTGATATGCAGAATTAAATGATTTGAAATAATTTAATCAAACTATGATGGTAAAAAATGTTGACATATGCATCATTTGCAACTCATCTCTCTCTCTCTCTCTCTCTCTTTTTTTTCCAATAATCACTTTATCTTGGTCAGGGTCACAGTGGATCCAGAGCCCATCCCAGTTACAATGGGCATATGGTGGGAGAATTCATGGGAAACTATCGCAGGGTAGCATTTCACACCTGGGGGCAACTTAGCATAATCCTCCTAATTCCATGTTTTTGGACAGTTGGAGGAAACTGGAGAATCCAGAGAGGAGTTTGTGTGAACAGAGGGAGAACATGCGAAACACAACATGGACAGTAACCTAAACTCCAGATTGAACCCAGGACCCTGGAGCTGTGAGGCGGTAACACTACCCTGCTGTGCCACCCTGTAACTCCCTCATATGTCCCCTATTTTGGAAAATGGATTTGGCCTGCTGCGTTTTATGGTATGAGTTTCCACACCCACTGAAACCATTGTGGCTAATTACAGACCTTTTTCCATATGTAGGGGGTCCCTGGCGCTTACTTTCATTCACATGTTTGCTAACATGACACACAAGCCCGGTGCACAAAAAAGAAATGAAAAATGAAAAAGAGAAGAGGTTAACTCATGGACATGTACAGCAAAGTTCCTAAAGAAATACTGAATATTGCATTAGAACGAGTTATATCCCTGAGGGCCCTTTTTAAAATGGTTTGCCCCTAGCCTGGGCAATATGCATAGCAGGCCTGCATAAACCATACTTGACAGTGCAACAAATGTCATATGGTGATATGGGCTGGGCTCAGCCTTAGAGATAGGGTGAGGAGCCCGGACCTTCGGGGGGAGCTCAAAGTAGAGTTGCTGCTCTTATGCATCGAAAGGAGCCAGTTGAGGTGGTTCTGGCCAGAATGCCTCCTGGACGGCTCCCTGGGGAGGTGTTCCGGGCATGTCCAATGGGGAGAAGACCCCGGGGCGGTCCAAAGACTAGATGGAGAGATTATATCTCTTGTCTGGCCCAGGGAGATGGAGGTCTGGGTATCTCTATTTAGACTGCTGGCCCCATGACCCGGATAAGCAGAAAAAAAATGGATGGATGGATGGTAAAGGTCTTATCTGCACATGTCCAGATGTCCAGCAGCTGATTAACAGTCCATTCGTGAGGTTAAAAGAGTGCAAAACAGCTCTTCAAGACATGCATTGAGAACCATGGATGACACTGACTTCTGAAGGGACCAGTACAGGAGTAAAAGGATCTACTACAGCAATGAAAGAAAATGCTGAAAAGAGAACTATGGGTTCATGTACAGAGCACACAGACTGTAGTAGAGGCGCTCACCTCTAACAGCAGCATATCTGCAGATACCTGCAGCATTCCTGATGCACACTGAACTTCACGGGGCATGTCAAGCAGTGATCAGGTAAAGCATCCTGACTGGAACAAAAGACTCAGCTCGCGCTCCAGCTCCAGCTCTAGTAATGTAGAGTGAAGTGGATGCGCAGTGCTGTTAGCTGCTAGCTGAGCACCGAGCAGCTTCGTCAGCAGCTTTACGATCTGCGTTTAACGTGTTTCCAGATTGTCTCCTTCATGCACATGAACTCTCTTCCATGCAATACGCTGTTCATCTGGACAATGAACTATTTCACTTAACGCTTTGACAACAAAGATACATTTAAAACTAAGCAAAGCATCTTTTACTCACATTGCACGAAACAGCAGCTCCGTCACAACATGCGCACTACCGTACTATACAGTACGCCGTTATGCTACGCCTCCTAGGTAACTATGGTAACCTTATAGTAATCTACGGTACGTACTTTCATACTGTGGAGTAGGTTAGCGCGCGGCATGGAACGTAACCAGCAAACGTCACTCATTCTTTAAGACCAGCACATGTGTGTGGATGTGTGCGCGCGCGCATGACGCTACATCTGAACTTCAAACCAGAAACAAACACAGAATTTCTGACGGAAGCGGCGTGAATAAGTGTTAATAGTAAGATTTTTTTTTTTAGTCTGCTTGCCTGGTTCGAGTCGGTGTCGTTCCGTTCCCTCGTTGTTTGGCTCACCACTCTTTACACATCCTCCGGCGTCACTGTGTGTGTGCTGCAGCCAAGGTAACCAAAATCTCGCGATACTCACTCAGGTGGTGACCGTGCGAACAACTCTCGCGAGACTCATTCAGGTAGCTACAGTGCGACAAATTCGGGCCTGCTAGTTAATTTTCTCCGTAACTGATATACTGTACAGTGTATATTATTCTGCCATCACATAGGCGGAGAACTGTGTTGCTTAGTTCACTTGGACTTAAGTGTATATATAAATATTTATGTGTAAATAAAATGATTTCACAGTTGACCCCACCCTCCTCAAAATAAGCATTTTGAAAAGCCCATTAGATCTAAAACACCATTTGTATCAGTGGACTGTTAATTGCAGCTTATTTCTTTGTACTTTGCTATTCGTTTTGCTAGTGAGTATGTCTTTTTGTACATAATCATCTATTTCCCAAGTTTATATAAAACATGCTTTATTTTAAAACAAACAAACAAACAAAACAAAAAAGCTTAACACATAATTACCCATAATCTGGCATCATATCCCAGCATGAACATTTACAATATTTTATCTATCAGCTTTATTCATTTATTCATCTTCAGTAACTGCTTTATCATGGTCAGGGTTGCGGCGGATCCGGACGCTATCCCAGTGACACTGGGCACAAGGCAGGAGAATACACTCTGGATGGGATGCCAGTCCATTGCACCATGCACCCTCTCATGCACACATACGAGCAATTTAGTGTAGCCCACTTACTGGCATGTTTGTGGGAAATGAGAGAAAACCAGAGAAACCCATGTGGACTCTGGGAAACTGTGTGAAACTCCACAGCTCAGGATTAAACTAGGGAACCCTGGAGCTGTGAACCAAACCTATGCTCAGAGGAAAACATACTCTGAAACATGATAGGATACTGAACCTCCATATGGGCTATAGAAGAGACTGTATCTTGTGGTGCATGTTGCTTTTTAGAGTTTTTTTTTATATTTTTAATTTATACATTAAGCAGTATACAGTGTGTAGCATATGAACTAACACCTGCTATGCTGATGTGTATTGCATTTAATCCTTATCTTGCAACTTTGACACATGTAGATGTATACCTGTTAAATTCATAGACTGTGATTCTTCATATATTGCATTATATTTGGATATAAGCAGCTGGACACCAGGAGATACAAAATCCAAATTTACTGTACTTGTAGAGTGACAATAAAGCTATTCTATTATATACTACAATTATCACAACTATTATTTAAAATAATAATAATAATTAGAATAGAAAATGCAATATATTATAGCATATCTATTTTTTCCATTTATTTGTTTTTAAACCTATGAAAATCTCAGCCTGTGACAGAAAGAACAGAAAAAGACAAAGTGACAATCATCAGCTATCAAATATTTATTAAGTAGGGGTCATTTTAAACTCTTATATATCATCATGCCAAACAACAGTAGACAAACAGGTTGCATACTCACATCATCATCATCATCATCAACCAAGATGTCTTTCACTTAATTAAACAGCTTTAAAAGTAAATACTTTCCTCAAGTTCCAGTGAATATCAGGTGCTAACTAACAACAGTTTAGTAGTGGATGTTCTGTACTAGAGCTCTCGAGTGATAATTTGGCTACTCACGTATCCACACATAAATCTCATTCGAGCACATGTGCATAGCAGGATTTTGTATTTAAAGGCACAGGCAGACAATAGATATAGGTCAAATTAGTACATTAAGACTCTAGGACTCAGTTTGATTGTAGCCATAATAAGTTTGTTGGCTGTTTGTACATTTTCTTTACTTACACAGAAATTTTCAGTCTCACAACCACGTATCACACTTTGAACAGTGGATGGATCAGGACACATGGTCACATGGATCAGGGCTGATTTCACACACAGTGATCCATTGATGTTGAAGCATATATTAAAAATATATTGTATTGAAATGACATATGGAAGCACTGTGTGTGTGTGTGTGTGTGTGTGTGTGTGTGTGTGTGTGTGTGTGAGAGAGAGAGAGAGAGAGAGAGAGNTGTGTGTGTGTGTGTGTGTGTGTGTGTGTGTGTTTGTGTGTGTGTGTGAGAGAGAGAGAGAGAGAGAGAGAGAGAGAAAGAGTGAGAGTGAGAGAAAGAAAGAAATAGAGAACAGGTGGTTAAGAGGCAATGCAAAGCAGATATGGGGAAGTGAATATAGAGTTAGCTTTTTGAAGGATTAGGATGTTCACTCCTCACAGCTCGTCAGTCTCCCCATCGAATGGCATGGTATCAATTTGCAGGTGGATGTTGCTTGTGTCTCCGCTGCCCACCCAGCCAATGGGAGTGCGGTTAAAGGAAGGTCTTGAGTGTGCGTCATGGTGGTACAACACTGCAGGCTCCTGAACCTCTGCTGCTGCCTCGATATCTGGCAGCTGGAAGGTCATCAGCTGAGCAGCTTTCTCAAAGCCACCAAAGGGCATAGCCGTCCTAATGGGGAGAATGGGTAAGATGGTTTGTGTTTGCCTGAAATAAAAACAATCTGATGCTACCTTCAAATGAGGATGTGTTCCACTTTTTTATAAGATGATTACGGTCTTCTGGTATTCAGAAGAAAGTTTTTAAATTTGAGTTAAGTTGTGACAATTTAAAAAACAAAACAAAACAAAAACATTTCTTAGTATGCTGGAATCCCTGAAAGTTTGGTTTACATCAGTGCTAAATGTATTTACAGTGAAATTGTACTCAAACAAAGTCTTTTATTTTAATTTACCCTACAGTTTTTCTTGTTTCTACTGCTTTTATGTTCTTTATTTACTCTGTGCTAGCCAGCTAATTCATTAACCTCAGTCATTAGCTAGCCTCCATATTTCCCACAAACATATGAATGTGTCATTCACAAAAACGAGTTGACTCAGGAGATTTTATTGAACAGTTTAAATTGTCAGTAGGCAAAGACCAAAAACTTTGGCTGGTTTTGAAAGGAAAGAAAAAAAAAACGGAAATGAGTCATGTGGGAGCTGAAAGAATTGGCTCTTACTGGGTGAACTGAGCTAAATGTTCTCACTCACTGGAAAAAAAAGCCAAAACGTCCATCACTAATGCGCCTTCCCATGTCGAAAGTTTTATTTGAGCTCCGAATGATTTTACAAGAAGGTAAATTCTCACAGACAATTTTTGTTATTTATGAAAAGCTCTATAAACATACCTAACATTTGTCAGTCGTCATGACTTGTCTTGGTGAAAATCCCTACTAATTAAATCTGTTTGAAAATATTGTCATCAGTAGCAATTTTGAGATCCTAGCCAGTAGTGTGAATAACAGATATGTAACGTGGCACCTGTTAAAACTCTTGTATATTGGCAGGTCTCCATGAACACAGGGTCCTGGCATGAATGTCTTCATAGTAGATATAAGCTCTTCATTGCCCTTCATGGCCTTTTCCCAGGGTGATACATACGTCTTCATATGTTCCTTTCTTTTCTTCTCTTTTGCTAAAGCAGCAGCCGTAGTGCTTTCTGCACCTGTGGAGATATTCAGCCAGATAAAAACAGAAGCCGTCAAAAGAAGGCAGGTTACTGCCCTAGATGTTAAATACTGCAAAGCATTACTACGGAGCTGCTGCAATTTATTGTTTTCTCAACTGAATCAAGTGTGTAAGCGTTCAGTACAGAATCAGATGTGGCCTTAGGCAAGTACACTAATGTTGCCTACATTATTCAGACAGAACCTGTAGCCACATATTGAGAGTGGAAGTGAAGTGAGTACTGTATAACTGATCTGGCTGATGTATGGAGGCCACCATCTGGATTCTTCTCTACTACTCACTCTGTGAGCCATCAGCTGATGAGCCAGCACTTCCGCCTGTCCCTGCACCCACTCCGCCAGCTGTTCCTCCTGCTCCACTTCCTGCCCCTGTACCCCGGCTTCCTGGTTTGGGAGGAGGCACAGGTGCATGCCCACCTCCACCTACTATCTGTCCACCTACTATCTGTCCACCTACAAGACGTCCACCAACAAGACGTCCACCAACAAGACGTCCACCAACATCGACCATTTGGCCCCCAATGCCAGGGACAAACTTCTGGAAGTTATCCTGGGAGAAGAGATCACAGACATGTAAAGAGGGGTACAAGTGAATGCATTCAGTACATAGCATGTACTCTGTGGAGCATGATTATTCTCACCATAGAGTCACTGTTGAAGACATCAGGGTTGTTCTCATAGATGAACTTCTCCACACGCAGCTGCCTCATTTTGAACATCTTGGAGCCCTTGTTTTTGAGCAGGGACAGTTCCTCCAGCATTACGTCTTTCGGTGTACTGATCTTCGTCCCCAAGTCAAACTCGGAGGCCTCAGGCTCTGACTCATACTCTGGGGGAGCAGAGAGAGATGAGTAGTTATATCCCACTATTCTTTGCCTAATCTGCATATAGCTAATATTGAGCATGCCCTGTTTTCTAAAATCTCTCAAACACTACAATGTTCTAAAGGTATTTACCATCTAGGATGTTAGATGTTAAAGTGATCAACATGGCCAATCATTGCAATTGAAATTAAATTGATAGTCTTTGTCATAGCCTCTGTGATCAGCTGACTGTTTGTATAACCAGTTTTTCATCCCTGTCACATGATGTGCCTAAAGTCATGTTTGTTCACATATTTGACCTTATATGTTTCCTTTTTTGCCCTGTATATGAACTTTCCTGGAAAAGCATCAACTAGGATTCAGTGTCATACAAAGGAAGCAACATGATATGTAGGTAAGCAGGACCTTCCAGTTTTTAGCCATTTACACATCACTGATCTAAAAACAGGCTAAAAACAGGCTCATACATGATGGAACTGCAAATTAGCATAGGAAACCGAGAGCAGTAATCTTTTGTAATCTATCTACTGATTCATCAGGCACAATATCTACTATTCTCCACAGCGATATCATTTCATCACCTAAAATGATTTTGCTCAAGCACAAACACAAAACAGACACCTAACGAATAATGAAACACTGATAAATGCTTCAGTGAAAAGGTAATCCCATGTGCACTTTTTCCCTCTGTATTCATAACAGGAATATATTGTAACAAGGTAGAGAAAGAGAAAATTATTTTTATATATCATTTTAACGTCCCAGTGGATCTTGTTTAAAGTATTTTTGGTAGGAGTAAAGCCCCTATGTGGATTGGAGAGGCACTTCTGTGATAATTAAAAAGACAGCTGCCATTTCTGCTGTGAGTTCTGCAGGCTAAGTGTTTGTCTGGGTGGCAATCTTTGCCTCATTAGGACATATATGGTATAGCCATGCAAACCCTCAGTGACAAGAGCTGAAAATTTGAGTGTTTCCCACAAACTAACATTATTATAAATACATTTTTTTTTTTGGTCTCCCAGTTTGACCTGAATGTTTAGTCATGGAGAGACTGTCTGAATTGCCACAGAATCAAAGGCCCTGTGGTTAAATACATCCTCTGCTCTGTTCACCATGTCGGCTCTCTCAGTGACTGTTTCACAAACAAGGTGAGCTGAACAAACATACACTATATTAAAAACCTTTCAACGGGATACCACATGAAATTGACTCTTCACTGACCTCAATATTACTCACTGTAGATTCAAATTAAGAATACATCATTTGTACTACTGTACATTACTATCATGGAGAGTGTTAAAACTTTCCCAAATATTTTGCAAGCTTTATACTATGTGAAATTACATTTGAAATAATATGTGGCTCTATTGCATGAATGTTACACACTTGTATGTTGCTCAGTGTGCATTACAGTCAGAGATGATGTCTGTAGGAGCCTCACCATTCTGAGTGATATGTGACAGGTCGGTGATGATTTTAGTGGTTTTTTTCCTCTTGTTGGGAGGGGCAGGTGTTCCAGCGAGGGGCATGACTCCAACCTGGGGAAACGGACCAAATGAAAAGGGTAAGATAGAATGCAATTGTTAAGTAGGCAATACACAGTTTCATGTTTAATGACATTCTCTTAGGAGTTAATTACTGAGAATTGTTTCCCTTAATTTAATATTAGATATGGTGGAACTAGGAGTGTTTTATATGACACAATATTCACACACTATCAGCTTGTGAAATCTGAGTCAATAAAGTGAGATACGATGTTACCATCTCTCAGATTACAACAAAAACTTAAACACTGATAGAATAAATGTATTTTGTTTTTGTCCTGGTTTCCTGTGTTGTGAAAAAACAAGAAAAGTCTGATCAAGTTGATCTCAGCTCATCTCCAAGTCTCACACTAGCCACCGTAAGAAAAAAGTTGTTAATCAGGAGTGCTGCACCATCTGGTGACTGCAGTGCTGCTGTAGTAGTATAACCGCTGCAGTGCAGGGTGTTGGACACACGTCATGTCTGTGTGTATATGACCTCACATTCCACAGATTCCACCCTGAAGCCTGAGAAAGGAAAATGTATACCCCCCCTCACCCCCACTGCTTTCACTTTTTTTTTGGTCTTTTTGAACGAAAGAATGAAAGTCTCATATATAATATCTGCACCCACATGTTTATGGCTGTATATTGGGAGTATCGCCTTGCGTCTTGCATGGGGCATATTTCTATTTCTGTGAATCTTATACATATTTTTTAAAAATCACAATTTTATACAATATAAGAATTTAAATTCATGTAACATACAGTATCTCTGCCACCTCAAGTGAACATTGCATTCACTTGTCTGTAATTCAATCTACTCCAGCTATTTTTAAATGCCATTTGAAGACCTTTTAGTGGTGAGTGGTGGCATCACAGATGTGACGAAGAGTTTCAGTCTCTCAACAAACTCAAATGCAAAAATGCTTATCTAATTCTACAGAGGTGGCAAATTCTGATATAAAAGGTGGGCAAATGTGTTGGAGTCTAAGCCGGGGGATATGGGAAAGCTCTTGGTGTTCTTGTGAAACACTGGCAACCTGTGCACCACTCAGCTCAAGTTGCCCCAGCTGGATATTCCAGGCTTTACACTCCATATAAAATCAACAGCCGGGCAATGTAGAGGGCGGCTCAGCACATTCTCACCGCCTGTGCCTTTAAACATGGAAGCAAAATCTGATATGAATCCTTTCCTAAGGTTGGCAGTGAAAACTTTATAAGTTTTAGAACACATATTGAACACTGCATGGCTGCCTCTAATCATGATACTCTTTCAGAAGGAGTACTATTGGTTTTGTGGTTTAATATAATCTTTGCAGCTGATAAACTATTAAACAGTGCATGCAAAGGCAGAGCCCACACACTGTGAGACACTCACCTGAGTTTTAAACTCCTGTACAGAAGTGGTTTCAAGAGGAAAAGGCAAAACTTCTGATTCAGATTCAATCAAAAGTTTATAAATCCCAGGGTGTCGCTGACCTGTGGCTGGACCAAGATCCTGGGGAGTGCAAAATCCAGTCAGGACTTGGATAGCAAATTGTAGAGGGGGGAGGAAGACGTGGAGTGTATGACAGAGTAGGGGATGGAGGGGGGTCTCAGGCTGCAAGCGTTGATGGTCATATCAAGAGGCTAATATCTTTCTTGCAGATGCTTCATGCTCTAAATATAGCAGGAGAGAGAGAGAGAGTGTAGTTATCAAATAGTCTGACAGGGCAAGGACTGCTCCAAATATCGACGGTGGGAGTTGTCTTGTTTCCTCCTGCATTAATTATCTTTTTCCCCAGGAAAGATTTTCACCTTTTCACATCCATAAAGCAGGCCATTGACCTGTGACCACAGTTCTCTAAATATGTTAATAGTGTTTTTATTTGTCTGCATTTCTAACTCTGCCCATTACTCCATTATTCACAGTCACATCAAATCGGTTTTATTGTCATTCATCTATACAACTTGTATACACTGGAACAAAATAACGTTTCTTCACAGCTATGGTGCAAGATGCAACGATGCAGTATCACGGTACACAGGGCTACATGAAGACACACCAGTGTGAGGCAAGTGCAAATGTGTACAATAAATCCACAGGACAATAAACAAACAGGACAGTGCACGCTAATTAAACATGACAACAGAACAGTAATGTATGGAAGAAACCAGTGCAAAAGATTGAAAACTGACAGTGTAAGATGTGACCTACATCTTTATTCCTACCACCATGAAGCTGAGAGAAAGCGGATTTCTACAGTTATAATAGAGTTAAAGTAGTAAAGAACTATTCTTTCTTTAGAGAGTTCAGAAGGTTAAGTGACCATATTCAGATATAACCACACTGGTTTAAAATAAAGGGAAAGCTGAAAAAGTAGATGAACATTAACAGCCCTAAATATAGAATGAGAATGATGCCAGTTTATGCTTCTGCATTTAGCACTTTCCTACTATGTATTGTGCTGACCATTGGTCATAGACAAAGAGCTTTAGTTTGTGTACAAATAAAAGTTTTTTTGCATATACTGCAATTCTAACACATTCCAGCAAAGTTACCATGGCTATAATAAAACTAGGCGTATAAGGTGTGTAAGTGCTCATTTCACTGTGATGTTACGTTTGAACTGCATATACAGTATTTGGTAATTTACTCTACGATCTATGAGATTATGGATTTTTCCTCAAAACCAGAGAGATCTATTTTTAAGTCTTAAGTGTATCAAGCCAGGTTTTGTGTGTGTGTGTGTGTGTGTGTGTGTGTGTGTATAAATATAAATATATATAATAAATATATATATATATACGATCAGTAGAAAATGGGGAAAGTTCTCCTCCATGTGGTCAGTCAGGGTAGTTATCTGTTTATTGCTGTCTGTGGAAATCTTGATGTAGTGAACTGTAACACCAAAGCTGCAGCTAGGGGCCAATGTGGTGTAACAAATTAGAGTCTCTGAGAAGCACTGAAGTTTATTTTTATTTCTTGAAAAATACATCTTTTCATCAAAAGTCATTCAGTCTATCACTGCAGCATACATATCTATGCACACACACACACCCATTTACCCAAGATTCTACTAATCATATTATAGCACATACAAACAATCTGATCCTCACCAGTCTACTACGATTAATCTGATGACCATTCATGAAACTGGCAAACGTTTGTGCAACTAATTATTATAAAGATTTACATGCATAGTTTACAGAAGAGTGCATAAATCAAAAGAGGCAGTAAATAAACACAAAGCTCATTGTATGACATTCAGAACTGTATCTAATTTTTTTTTGTATGGTTAGTCTGTTAAAAGTCAAATATGCCTTGAAGAACATACAGTGTATCCATAGTATCTCATCGTTTATTACATACATTCTCATACATTCAGTAGAATAAGATGCTCCTGTAATGAGTTCCTGTACTACTTGCTACTTTTTCCTTCAGTGCTACCTTGATAACCCTAACACACCATCTTCGCTTTCTGTTTTCCTTTCTCTCACTAGTGGTTTTGGGAGCTCACACTCAAATATCACTTCAAGTTGCAATCAACTAGCTGGGAATTTATCATCATCTCAACGCACCCAAATACAACATGACTGGCAATAAGAACCTTATTCCAGTGATCTAGTTAATAACCATTTAAAAGTCCTGAGAGTGGTCACTACACATGCCTGGTGTGACTGCACATATAAGAACACAACTAGCTGGAAGGGTCGGTCTTCAAACCCATCCCTTGGACTGTCTTGCCCACATACCCTTTAACACTGCTAGTTTAAACTCTCACAGCCCCATGTTAAATAAATGAACTAATTAAAATTTATTTGTTTATTAGAATGTGAGTGAGACATATGTGCTGAAGCCCATTTGGATGATGTTGGTTTGCTGTTTACTTTGCTCCCACAAATAGTCTGTGACACTCATGCACCTGTTCCTTCCAGGGTCTGCCAGGACAGATATAATTTCTGATTGGCTTATGAGAAGCAGGGATCCAGCTTACCTTATTCCTTTAGCCAGCGCCTTGCAGTCCGCTTTCATTTTCAAACATTAATAAAGTTTATAAAGTCCCAGCAAAAAGACCCAACAGATAGTAGGTAGAAAGTTTACAGTAGAAAGTTTACCGTCACCTCCAGAATTTTTGGCGCCGTTCATGACAATTATATAAAATGAAGTACACAGTGAGTGATATTTTTAGTTTTCACACATGAATATGCTGTACAGCACCACTAGCTATACAGTAAAATAGCCTGACATCAATAATCCACCATCGTATTTAATAGTGGATATTAGGGCTTTTCAGTGTTTTCACTGTGATCCCCTTTCTTTCTGTTAATAACAGTGCTGAAATTTCTGAAAGATTATGTTACATGAGCTACAGTGTGGAGCACATCTCCATTATGAGATGCATTTTGAAAGGCTAAAAACACTGTGATGGAGTGACTTGGTTATAGCCAGCTTTATAGGTACTACGATGAATATTTTTAGGTTTTGTACCTGAGTATCAAACAAAGGATGATAATTAAATAGAGCATTGTGTACATTCTGTATAATGGTACAATTATACAGCACAATTATACAGCCCTGACTACAATTCTGAATACTCAAATGTAAGTGCTTTTAAACAAGTCATGTTCATAACTAAATATACTGTATGACCAGTGTTTTGTGGACACATGACCATCACACCCAATATGTGCTTGTTGTATATCCCATTACAGATTTAGTCTCCATTTTGCTGTGATAATAACCTCCACTCTTCTGGGAAGGTTTTCCACTTGATGTTGCAGCCTAGTTGTGGGAATTTGCCCATTCAGCCACAAGAGCATTAGTGAGGTCAGGCATTACCGTACTATACACATAAGAATGCCTGAGGCACAGTCTATTTTTGCCACAATTATTTGTCTGTTTTCATATTGCTCCAAATAAACCAATACAATTGTTGTTATTCTTCTTTGCCCAGTATTTGTATCTGAACTGTTGTTTGTATGAATGATGATAAGGATTGAATTTATCCTTTCTTTAATGTCATACTCATTTCTACAGAGCTCCAGGCCTCCAGACATGAGGCTGTATGCCCACCCGTGTAGCAATAAAGCGTGGCTTGGGTGCCTGGACTGTAGGCTTCAGGGGGACTGGTGGCAGGGAGCTAAGCTCAGGAGCACTCTTGAACTGTTTGGTAGCCTGGAGACCATGGCAACTTATGCTTGACATGCTGGATAGAGAAGCTGGGGGTGAGTATGGAGTAGGAAGAAATATGGGAGTGGCAGAGATTTTAGGGAGGTCTGGCAAACCTGGAGCTCGTGCAGACATGGCTGTATTTACAGGTACAGGCTGAGGTGGAGGGGAAGCAGTGGCTGGGGTAGGGGAGGTCATGTCAGAATGACACAGGGGTTCAGCCAGACTGGTTTGTGCACGTGGAGCAATCACTGTGGGGCTTATCGTTGGAGCTGACATAGGAGTAGGAGTAGAGAAGCGTTTGATCTCATACACACGTGCCGCCTTCACGGGTACCTGCCTGGGTTGGGTTAAGGTGTGACCCACCTGTGGCTGCCTCTGGTATGAAGGACCTAAGGACTGTGTGCTTGAGTCACCTCCAAACCTGAACATGGCTGAGTTGAGTTGATAAGGCTGTCGCCTTATAAAGTCTATGGCCCTGATACCTTCCTTCTGGAATCCATGACCACTCTTCCCCACCTTGGAGTTTCTTTCAGAACTCTTTGCTACTCCACGCTGTAATCCCAGGGGACAAGAAGGGGACAGGAGAGGGTTATACCCAATGGGTGGGGGAGCACGAACATTTGGAGAGTACTTCCAAGGTGAAGGCTCACCTGGATGTATCATAGCCATAGCAGACTGGGGCTGTGTATACTGCTGCTGCTGCTGCTGCTGCTGCTGCTGCTGAGTGTGTGATGGAAGAGAATCTATCACAAAGAGATCTCTGCGATTCTGTCTTCGTGCAAATAGCTCAGCACCTTTACCTTCTGCCTGTGGAATCTGAGACATCCCTGGGATTATGCGTGGTTTAGGAGCCACTGGTGGTGCAAGCCGTCCCCTTCTATCATCGAAGTTGTATGAATCCTGAGCAACAGAGACAGGCTCTGTGTATGCTTGCTTATGCCTCTCATCCAAATTCTGCACCAAAGACAGCAGCTCAGGATTGGGTGAGTTTTTCTTGTTGTCAAACACCTTGAACATTGGCTTACTGGCACTACGGCGGCGAGCCTCCTGAAGGATGCCAGTTTTCCCACCAGCTGCAGGAGCTATCTCTGTGGTTTTCTCTTGATACACTGCAGGAGATAGAGGAGTCAGTGAGCCAACAGGTGTTGCAGGAACTGCAGAAGTCATGGGGGCATCAGGTATAATTGAAGACTCAGGGGCAGTGGATTGAGAGGATGCAATGGAGGTTATGGTAGTGGGATCTGTGAGACCAGCAGGAGGAGTAGCTGTAATGACACAGACAGGAACAGAGGAATCAGGCACTATAGTCTGTGGGATAGAAGGCTGAATATTCTCCATTGATGAAGGAGGATGTGGAGTAAGGGAGGCTGCAGGATCTGCTATAGCAGAATATGAGAGAGGGTCAGTGGGCACAGAGACTAATGTGGAGGACACCTCAGCAGGAACAATAGCACTCATCTGGCTCACTGTGAAACTGGCAGAAGGTACATCTATATCTTTCTCATCAGATGGTGTTGAGAAAGGATGAGCCACCACTGCCACTGAGACTGGTCTGGGAGTCGTTTTAGCAGTGTTGGGGCGAAACACGACTGGTGCTGTAGCTGCTCTGTGGCCGATGAAACCAGGGGCAAATGGACGAGCTGTGCGGTTCAACACTGAGCTAGCTGGCAACTCAGGCAGAGTAGCTGTTGGTGGAGGCATCTTAGCCAATGCAGCAGTTATTGGTTGGTTTGTTACAGGCACCAGGCTATGGACTGGTACTGTTATGCTGGCAGTATGCTCATTAACAGTGAAAGGGGTTACTTGAGGTGGGGATCCTGTGATTTGCGTCTTGGTAGCACAAGCCTCCTCTTGCATCATCAGCTCTGTTGGTTTGGTGGGCTTTGGTGCAACTGGTGGTGGCTGGACACTGAGTTTCACTTGTTTTTTTACCTGTACAGACAAATTTGATGGTTGTGTCTGTATTCCTTGTGTTTGGATTTCAGGCTGGGATTGGCTCTGCATCAGACTCTGTTGTGCCTGAGCAATAGAAATCTTCTTGGCATGCTCCTTGGCTCTCTTCCTCTGCTGCTCAAACAGTTTTGCCCCTTTCCCTGTGGTGTCACTCAGGCCAGTGCTCTGAGAATCCTCTGCTTCATTTCCTTCCAGGCCTCTAGATGCTGATCTCTTCTCTAGAATATCCAGATAGCCACTGTCCCATGTGGGATCAGGTGCTGCACTGAACTCCTCCTCATCCACCTCGGATTCACTTCCAAGGAAGTGGCTGTCCTCCTCTTGAGAGTCTTGTTGCATGTCCTCATCCACACTACCGTAACCAGTCAATGTATACTTCTTGGAACGCTGGCGGCGTTTTTTGAACATCAGGACACCCTTGGAGTGGGGGTTAGGTGCATCAGTCAGCAGACAGGCAATGGTGCGACACTTTTTCCGGGCCTCCTTCACCTGCTTGTCTTGCAGTGTCTCACCACGGTTCAATTCTAAATGAGACAAAGCATCAGCATATTACAAGCAATTATATAAAGACTATGTTATCTCTTCTATTGTAGGAAATGTATCATGCGCAGTGTGCATAAAATATAAGTGGATTACTTATTTGAATTAAAATCTCAGATAATATCACTGAAAAAGTTTCTGGAGTGTCTGAAAAAAAAACCCTTCCCTTCATGTAGTACTGACAGACTGAACTGAACAGATCTAACCCAGAGTTATTTTTTTTTAACAACATCCACCCTTTCACGTGCTACTTGTGACCATTCAATAAGCACCATGACAATTATGCTTTGCAGGCCTGTGGTTTATCAAATTATCAAAAGAACAATGACAATTTTCGAGGTTGCTATATTGGGTAGACTTGAATGCATTGGTGATAAGCCAGAATTTTTTTCCTTTTTTGTTTCCTGAAACAGTCCTTGTGCAAATAGGCATGGACATGAGGTGCTACATTTTCATATATAGCATTGGTGGCAGTAGCACATGTGTGTTAGGATTTTCTTTCTTTTTCTTTTTTTTTTACTTTTATAAACTGAACTGATGATGATTACTGTTTGCTTTGCATTCATAAGCAAATCAATTCTGCAGCTAGGCCCTATGATCAGTGTCATAACTCTGCCCGTCTATTGAATCTGTAAGGTATCAACATGCACATCGTATACATAGTAGTGCTTGAATAAATGACTGCAAACATATCTCAGTATTGTAATGTTGCATCCTGTAGACACCACCAACTTTAATAAGTATAAGGAAATGAAACATTCTAACACAACAATAAAACAAAAAATAAATAAAAAAAGTGATTTGTTCATCTACATAAAGTGATTGTAAAAAATGCAAGCTCTAATCTAAAAAGGGAGATGAGATGACAGTGTAAGAGTAGCAGAGGGGGAACTCTGCTCTTTGACACCAGAGAGCAGCTGGAGATGCTTTGGCTAGTCCTATCGAAGAAGTGCTCAGGTTATTCATCAACACAACCACAGGACAAATATAGACCCTTGGCCTAGCTCAAAGACCTGGCTCTTTCCTCCTAAAGTGGTTAGCTGCAGCTTTTCCCACTGTCGTTTAAAAACATAAGCTAATGGCATAGAGTCATATTAAATGCACAAACAACACATAAAAGAGAACCAGTTGCTCTAGTGGTATTTTTTAATTGAACCAGATCACAATGTCCACAATGCCACCTTAATGTCCTTGCTAAGATGCAATTAATTGTCAATAAAGAGACCCGCTTCAGCCTTTCATCCATTTCAGTTATATGAACTGAAATGGTTATCTTGAAGCAGAAGGATCTTATAAGGTCCTTTAGTATATTAGAGTATTTAGATACTCACTGGCTTGTTTTGCTTTATCCATGTAGGTCTTTGTGAGCTCCTCATCCACTGGTTTATCAACTGGCCCCACCATGGGCACCAACTGGATATGGGAGCTCATCCGGAGTGCCCCCTTTGCTCTCTCTGGAGACACCAGTGGTACGTTAGCAGGCTCCTGAAACCCACTGTCCTCCTCCAATACCAGGTCCTGAGAACTCTGCTCATCTGCACTCATGGATGAGGTCTCAGTGGAGGTCTGGGAGGACCAGGCTCCAGATGGAGGGGGCTGGTACACCACCTCTCGGCGAACCACGCCAGGCAGGGTCCCCTCCTGAGAGCCATGCCCCATCCTGGTGTAGCCCTGGACATCTGGTGCACTGTCATAACCACTCATCTCAGAGGCTTCTCCCATTTCGGGAGACGTGTAGCCTGCTTTTCCTGGGAGGTTACTGGGACTGCGGCGCTTCTGCTTACGTTGACGGTCATGGGCTGCCACATCTGCGTCACTATCTGTCTCTCCATAGTAGGCCTCACTGCCAAACGGGGAGGTGACGCCACTTCGGACAGTCTGGGACATAGGTGAACTGTAGTACGCTTGTCGAACACTAGACTGCTGTACTTTGGAGCTGGATGGGGATTTGGCCCTTAGGGCAGCACGGTACTCTTTATCGATGCGGGGAGAAGGAGCTCGAGCCACCAGAACCACTGACTGGAATCCAGCCGGTGCCCTGACACACATGTAAAGAAGTAAAATAGAGTAAGTAACAGCACAACAAACTACCTGGAAAACCTTTATGTACATAAAACTGCCTGCTGTTAAAATGAGTAATATCACATAAATATAATGCCAAATGTTTACCTAATTAAAAAAACATATTTTGGTGTCATATTTCAAGTGCCTTCTACATCATAGGGCCAAAAGTTTGTGGACACCTGACCCATACATACGTTTTGAACATCCTATTCCAGGTTTACATTTATGGCATTTAGCAGACACCCTTATCCAGGGTGACTTACAATTATCTCATTTATACAACTGAGCAGTTGAGGGCCTTACTCAAGGGCCCAGCAATGGCAGCTTGTCAGTACTTGGACTTGAACTCTCAACCTTCCGAATAGGAGTCCAACAGCTTAACCACTGAGCTACCACTTAGTCACTTAATAATTGCCACTCATCTAGGAAGGCTTTCCACTAGATTTTGGAGCATGGCTGAGGGGATTTGTGCTCATTCTGCCACAAGAGCATTAGTGAGGTCAGTCAGTGATTTTGGGCAAGAAGGCATGGGCTGCAGATGACATTCCAGTTCTTCCACTCCATAATTGGCAAACCACGTCTTCATGGATGTTGCTTTGTGCATAGAGTCATGGTCATGCTGGAACAGGTTTTGGCTAGGCCCATTAGTTCCAATGAAGAGAAATTGAAGAGAAATTGAGAAACAGCATACAAAGACATCCTATACAACTGTATGTTTCCAGCTTTGTGGCAACAAAATTTGGGGAATATCCATGTATGGGTATAATGGTCAGGTGTCCACAAAGTTTTGGCCATATATTGTATCTTGTAATAATACATAGCACTTCAGAAAAGCTCTTCTCTGAGCTTGTCAATGACAGTCCCAGAAGATAGAAGGTTTTACCTCTTTACCCGAATGCGCAGTGATCCAGGGATGCTATCAATGAAGTTCATGACCTGAGCATGGGACATATGCTCACAGGAGTTCTCATTGATGGACACCAGCTCATCCCCCTCTCGCAGTCCTGCCCTGCATGCCTTGCTGCGCTTGCGCACCTACACCAGTACAGGGAGATGACATCCATAGACAGGACACCTGAATATTAAAAATCAGCTTCCCTTGGTTTGGCACTGACTGAATCCGTTCTTAGCAAAAAGGAGAAAGGGGTTTCCAAAATAGAATAATATACACAGGGTCACTGTTAGACAGATACAGCCTTTTCCCTCCAAATCAGACACCTCAAGACAAGGAGCACTCCCTGAATACAAAAATACTAGTATTTTTTAACAATTACATACTGACGTTATACATAGCACTTGTGTTTTATTGTTGTTCACTTCCTAAAATCATGTGAAGGTGAGCTCTCTTTACCTTCACAGAGTTCATCTTCAGGTGGTTAACAACAGTGATATTCAGTGGATTTTAATAAGCTACAGCAATAAGACCTGATGAAAAGTCACCTTAGAAACAACAGGAAATACAGAACTACTTTCAGTTATTTACTCTCATGTAACGTATACAGCAAAAATGTTTAATAAAAACAATAATATAACTGTTACCTTCTGGCTCTCCCTTTTATTTATGCTGTCATAGCTAGTATTCTGCTTGCACTGTGCAGCTTCCCTTGGTTTGGCACAAAGTATGTTGTCTTTAACCATTACGTGACAATTAGCAATCTCTCCCTCTCCCTCTGTCAAGTTATACTTGCTTCTCCTGAGATACTAGTTATCCTGACCCCTTCTGCTCTCCGGACCTGCCTGATCCCTCCTGGTGCCCTACTTCTGGTTGGAGTTCTCATCACTTGGAAATCACTCACTGTTGCGGAGTATGGCCCCACATGGACAGCCTAAAGATCAATGAGATTACTGAGGATGGTACCATTTTGGGGCAGTCGTGGCCTAATGGTCTGAGAGTCGGACTTGTAACCCGAAGGTGAACCCGAAGGTTGTGGGTTCAATCTCGGGTCCGGCAGGGATTGTAGATGGGGGGAGTGAATGACCAGCGCTCTCTGCCACCCTCAATACCACGACTGAGGTGAGACNGTGTGCACTTGGATGGGTTAAATGCAGAGCACAAATTCCGAGTATGGGTCACCACACTTGGCCACAAAGTCACTTCAGTTCACTTCATTTAAAAACCATGAAGATGAATTGAAGATGATATGATTTTGAGTTTGAAATCTCAAGATATCATATGATCCTTTGAGTGATTCAAAATGACATGTATCATCACATTGTCATTATTAATTTACTGATTTGTGCTTTGCAAACCTCGTTCAGCACATTCAGGCAGTGTGGTATGACTATGCCACATTAAAATACCAGTCAGAGAGGACAGACATTCCCTCCAGCTGCCATCATGAAAACTACACTTGAGGTGATTAGGTCTGATCTCATGTCATATTCCCAAATAAAACCAGGGAACATAAAACCAGTCATTTATACACTTTCTATCTGAGTAGATGATGCATAAGAAGACATTAATGACTTCAATGATGAGTCTGAAAATACGAAGGCCTGACATTCAGACATGTAAATCAAATCTAATCTCACCTGAGAATTTTCTCCTAATTGCAAGTGGGACATTAGTCTGTGACTCAGTCCACTCAGGCTTTGTTTAGATTATATTTCAACACACCAGAGGCACGGCTTTTAACAGAATAGCCTGTTTACAGGTGCTCTCTGTTCTGACTGAGGAAAAATAAAAGGAAATGGATTAGTAACTTAAGATATAGAAAACTCAACCAGTGTCGAGTTTTAGAAACTCCCACACAAGCAGAAAACATCACAAGATACATCCTAGAGCCAGAGCCCTGAGTCAGAGCCTGGGATCAATTGCTCAGATGCAGTTCTTGGATTATGTATGGGCAGTTTTTCACATAAATCTGGTGTTGTATTATACTATAGAGAGGATTTCTGCCAAGCATGACCTCTTCAGGATAAAAAGAGCGTAAGAAAAACATTAAGATTGAACAGTTCAAAACAATTTGACAGGACATAAATTATAATATAAATATTAAGAAAAAGTTCTTGGTTGATCCGTCATTTCAATGGTTTTTAATAAACTAAAATATCTCAAAACAAGTAGATTTATAGAAAATCTCAACTTAGATAATGACAGTTTTAATAAAAGTTTTAATTAAAATGCTTTGATCCAGTAAATAGTCAGAATATTATTGTAAACATATAAATAATGAGCATAATATTTCAACATCTTTGTAAATACATTTTTAATATAAATAAAGTGAATAAAATAAATAAAGCATTGACAGGGTCAGTAAACATTTTTAGTTTATAGTTAAAGGGGTCCATGGCTACAAAAAGCTCACGAATTCTGCTCTATAGACAAAAGAACCACTTTAATAGTCTTTACAGAATGAATAAACACAGCCAAGGTGATTTTTGTTTACGAAATAAATATCTTTCTTGACATTAAGACGATACCCTCTGGGAAAGCTTCTTTGCATGATATTCTCGAACAGCTTAGAATAGCCTGCTATCAAATACAGTTCTGCATGGTCAACACAGGTCTGTGTGTGCATAGTACAGGAAATCAAATCCTTTGCTCAGATAGGACACCACCAAAATGGGAGAAAGTGGTTTCCTCTCAAATATACCAGTAATGTGGAGTGATGCATTGCTGCAGAAAGTTTTGCAAAATGTTTTAATGCTTTGACATGTTAGAAATGTTACTTATTTATTATAAGAGCAATTGGTATATTCTCACGTATAGGTCATAAACATTTTTTTCAGGCAAAAGGCTCTTTAATTTTACAATTATTTTAAAATATTTTAGAATGTAGTATATTCAAATAGAATGGATATCATTTGTAATTTACTGTGGGACTGCCCTGCATTCTAGGAGATTAAAAGTTGCCTATCAGTCACTTCATCGATTCCAGATACAAAACACAAATCTTTCAGTCTCTCCTTTGGCCTCACATGGATTGTCCAGAGGATGAAGTTTAGGAACTGAAAGCATAAGCATGAAGCATGATGTGCACACAGACAAATAAAAACAGATGTCTAAGGACATACTTTGCTGGGATCATAAATCACGCTAGGCCTCAGAGGAGCCATACCTTGGCAACCTGCAGTGGTCTCTGGTGCTCCGCGCCTCCCTGAAGTCTGAAGCCCCATGGCGCTCCACCGGAGAGCGTAATGGTGATTTCCTCCACCACCATGCTTCTGTGTTGCCTCCTGGATTCAGGGTGTAGGTCTAGGGGAAGAGGGTGCTCACTTCATCTTTACATGGTGCCCTCAGGAAAGAGCACTCGCTCTACTGCTACAGTAATATTCCTGAGACAACTTTCTGTTTGCCAACGTGAGTCACACAAAGTCACACTCAGGCCCTGCACTCATTCGCGGAACTGGAGCTTCGTGATGGGGCGGAGCAGTAAAGAGATGAGAAGGAGGGAGAGAGTTGCCACCAATGTCTGCTTACATGGTGGAATTCTCTGCTGCTTAAAGGGAGGGCCTACACTTGTCCTTTCAATCAAGCCAGACTGATGTCAAAGATGCAGAGAGGGGGTGAAACAGGGACACATTACCATACTAAAAATAGGATCCCATTCCTAAATGTAATGGATGACACACACATTAACACAATATTACTACAAAACTGCTTTTTACGAGGTGAGACTACTTTTGACATTCCTAAACTTTTTAATATTGTAGTTGTCTTTCTGTATAAAATGTTATCAAAGTGTCAAATCGTGGATATGTAGCCAGGGATTGTTAGCATAATCCACCATCCCACCCCTACACAAATTCCTTCTTAAGGGGCTTAAATGTGACAAAGTGATGTATTTTTTTAAAACTCTCTTTTAACAGATTAGAAATGCATTACATGGACGTTAATGACTATCTAAATGTCACAATAGGTAACAACTAAGGATGCACTGAAACTTTTCATCAGACCAAATAGTAGAACATGTTTTTGATATTTGTCGATACTGACAACAAAATGAATAACCTACTTAGTATTAAGTAGTCAGGAGTGTCATAGAATATTTTGTTTAGCTGTTTATGTTGGTTGCTGCCGTTTGCTGCTGAACTCCTCGTGCTGAGGAGTGCTTTATGTTCAAGGTGTTGTACCTTTTAAGCAGTATCTTCAATAGAGAGCACGAGGGCGGCCCACATGAGTGCACAGAGCAGCATCAGCAAGCTTTAAAAATGAGCAGGAGAGGTCATGAATTGCACCTTGACTTGTGAGCAATGTGTAGACCCTGGTGAGCAAGGGAAAATGTCTTCGTGCTCGCTGACGTGAAGTGCTTTCATGCACAACAGTTCCTCTGCATACTACTTTACTTGCTCCACAATTACAAATACCTTTATGTGTGCACAATTCAGGGCACATTGGACTCATTGTTAATGACCGTACTCACTGATACTGCTCTGCACACTCAAACATTATTAAAGATCCTGTGTAAACATGATAATATATTTTAATCAGGTTATTTGTGTTGTAGGAAGATGCTGTAGTAGCTCTTGATATTCTCGCAGAACAGTTTGCGGTCTGCTTTGCACATGGACACGAGACTTAATCACATGGTATCACGTGGTCTAATAACCCTAAATATATGACTCAATTTGCAAAATTGTTTATATGCTCTTGCTCTTGTTTCTTCTTTTGGCATTTTGAAGAAGTACAACCTGGTTACAATCCACTAGTGCAAAGTGTGAATACTTGTAATATTTTCCCTGGTCTTACGATTTTGTTCAGGTGTGTGTGTGTGTGTGTGTGTGTGTGTGTGTGTGTGTGTGTGTGTGTGTGTATATATATATATATAAAGAAACACGCACACAAAAAAAACAAAAAAACACACACACGCACAGGGAATTCAATGCAAAGCATTCTAAAGCAGGCCTATGCAGGTCTCTGGTACATCTGCTTTGTACGCAGGTTGGGCGGCTTTTGAGGAGACTGTAACATAACTTTGGAATTTCACATCCTTACAAAAAAATAGGAGACCAAATGTAATAGTCATATTGTTGAGTCGGTTTCAGTCCTTTAGCCCTCAGCTGTGGTCTTCAAACCTGAGCATGGTGTTGTGTTTTCTAATCCAGGGTTGCTAACAGAACAATTTGTGCAACGGGCCTCTGTGTCATCATATTAGAATAGCAGGTGAAGGGAGAGGGGGAAATGTTACTCGAGTGTGGCTGTAAAAGTGCATACTGTTCCTCAGTTCATCCCTGTTCCATTACAAAAACTATCTATGTTGCATGTTCAAAGCACTGAAAGCAGGATTAAGAGAATGCAGGCATTGCTTATGTTTAAATGTTTTTATTAAATACTTTCCAATGTTTCAATAATAACAAAGCTATCATGAAGATCTACAGACATTCAAACAAACACTTGATATTTTTAAACTCTTTTTTCATTTTTAAATGGTTTTATTAATTGTATGATCATGCAAAAAATCCAGCATCCAATTAAAACTCAGTATAGTCATATGTAGATCCATCATATGGTTATAATGCAATAAATTGAATAGAATCTGGGGAACATACCAAGCTAAGGCTTTGTTAATCTTTTTTGTCCTTTTTTTGTTTGTGATACATCACTTCATTTTAGCATTTGAAACAGAGCCATTTTCAATTATCTCGAGAATGCAGGTAACATACATATAGATAGATAGATAGATTTTCCATTTTTAAGTAAACACAGACAGTGAAAAATATTACCAGAGTAGACATGCATATTTATCTCCTTCTGTCCAACTGCATATATGGTTTGGTTGTTAAAAGTGAGCGGCCTGTTGGAGCTATTTCAGTTAGCATATCAAAGCTAACCCTCATTTTGCAAGCTAAATACACAATGTCTAACAGGCATCTTTTCCTATATCTGAAACACCGTCATCCATTTCCCTCCTCAATTAGTTAGGTTTTCTGCTTTTATATTCAACATGGAATAAACCGGGTTGTGTTGTTTTACATAAACAATCCACATGGCTGTGTGGACGCACAACGATGGGCCTCAGAACAGACACTACAGAGATCCAAAACGTCACCATACTGGAAATGTATACACACTGCACCAGGGCGCAAAACAAAAACAGTGTGACAGGGTGGCACTGTGTACTTTCTGGTGTGTTAAGCTCTGTGTGACTGAGGACAGGGGATTTATCTTTTTCTTTTTTTTTTCCTTCAGTCTGCCAAGTATGATGAACAAGTGGAATTGCTTTGAACAAGGTGACGGGGGTCTGGCTGTAAGCCTTGGCCCTATTAAATCACTGATATTCACACATAAACCTACATTACTAAATGTCACACAGATGATGTCACACTGATACACACACAGATATGCCTTAAAGACAGCACACTGTGTTTGAGCAGTAACACAGCCACACCAGTGTCAAAACCTACACATGACAATTTGCATTTACAACATGATTCATTTAATCAGTGCATGATTGAGTGTGTCGAGGAGTACGTTTGGGTGTGTGTATACGGGGACGATGTACGGACAGAGAGGATGTGCAAGCTCCACCCTTCGTCTACAAATGGGCACTGTGTAGATATTTACAGTTTAAAAAATATATGATTCAGAATAAACATCAACACTAAGAACACTAACATTAGAACAGTACAACACAAAGTGTCACAAAGGGGACCTACAAATCAACTGCCTTTAGCTTGACCACTTTCTCCAATCACAAGTCAGCCGATAGTCACGTGATCACCAGTTAATCCACCTCGCACTTCCTTTCTTCTATTAAACATGCTCGAGCGTCACTCACAGTGAGTCCGGAGACGGAACAGGGAGTGGAAGAACAGACAGTACGTCACAAGTAGAACACCACAGGCAGTGTGCAGACACACACGCACGTATGGAGGGAGTGTACAACGGCTACGGGCTGGTGTCAGGGTGCGTCTGATGACTGGCCCCTGGGGAGGGATGTTCTAACCTGAAGTTGCAGAAAAGTCCACGCAATGTGAACGCAACAGCACAGCGTCTCAGGCTTATGTGCAAAACAGTACAGGCCATTTCTATTCGATTCAAACATGCTTCATAAGAGTCTAGAAAAAAGTATAAGCACATGTAGGCAGAGCTCTAGGAAGCTGATCCAAATGTGGAAGAGAGAAGAAGTGATCTGAGAGCCATGATGAGGTGAATAGTGTTTAAGCTCCTCCTATTGGTCAGAAGGAGATTATGAACACGCTAATAAAGTGAAGTGAGTGTTCTGAAACTTCAGGTTCTAACGAGTAGGACATAATATAGCTGCAAATAGACAAGCAGGTAAGTAAACCGACTGAACACGTGTCAGGCGTGAGTGCATGTGTGTGTGTGTGTGTACACGGGCTTCTTAAAGCACAACAAATGAGTGCCAAGTGAGACCGCATCTCACACACAAACACAAACACCCTTGCTCTTTTCTTTCTCTCTATAAATATCAGTGTACAACTATATTGAACGTGCCTTGCTTTTAAAAATCTGTTTTTTTGTTTTTTTTTTTGAAAACACAAAGAACTTCCAAATACAGCATCATTCAGGAGATAAAAACAGAGTTACACAAAAAAACCCTACAAGATACTAAAAACATTCCTACACTCCTCCAATCTTCCATCAAATCATTGCTAAGGATTGCTAAAACAACTTCATGTCAAAAGTCTAAATTCTACACTTTGGTGATATTTTTCTGATATTAAGTAAGAATTTAGTTTCTCTCCTCAAATATCCCACCCATACCATTGGTTTGCTGAAGTCAGCTATACACATATTAACAAAAAAGAAAAGAAACACCACCAGCCACTGAAAAAGGGGGGCTTCCCTTTAAAAATTCACATTTCTGATTTTAAACCTCCATCACTTTCAGCCCTGTTAACGGTGTGAAGATTGACAATCTCAAAAATTTACAACATATTAATACTTGAAACACTCTTGCTGAACGACGGGCAGAAGAGATGGGCTCATGGGTAAAGGACGAGACAGCGCCCCCTGTGGGCATCAGAAGCATGCAGCATTCAGAGGGCGGGGCCCCTGCCATCGCTGGCCTCCACGTCTAGCTACGGTTGGACTGAAGTGGTGCTGGCCTCAGCTGGCTTTAAAATTTTTTTAATTTTTTTTTTAAACTTTGTTGCGTAATATTTTCCCCCTTATGTTTTCTCTTCTGGCCGGGCCCCTGGCACCAATCCGACCACTGAGAAGACATGCTCCAATCATACAGGCAAGCTGAGAAAGAGACAGTTTGCACCTTAGCTGATACACAAGACAACTACTTTTTGCTAAGAAACATACTGAAAGGCTCGTATAAAGCAAATTTGGATTTCGTGCTGTACCTTACAGAAGAGAATTCAATCTATAAACTATTTAACTAAATGCTCAGTCCAGGTATTCAGGTACTATGGCCGCTGAGCTAAAGGGCTTCACAGTTGGACTTTACATGTAATAAAGTGTTGCTATTATTTCTACAGAAATGACTGCTTCTGTTGAGAGGTACATTTCATTTACAAGTTGCTTGCATTTTCACACAGTTGTCCACATTCCCAACACTGAAACAGCCCAAATAGAGTAGATAGAAAGGCTTCCTCCCAGGTTAAGGACAGCCGTGAGCATTCACTTTCTGTTGGACAACTGTCGATACAATGTGGACTGCTGTGTGTGTGGTGTACCTGTGCCTGGTGTAGTTCATTGTAAAGGGGCAGCAGGTGCTCCTGAGCAGTGGAAGTGCACATTGAGCCACTTTGAATCACGGCGGTGCCACACGCGCGTCTCCTCTGACTGGCAGCTGCGCGGGCGGCCCTGGCTGTCGATGTACTGAGTCAGGCGGATGTAAGCGATGCAGGCTGCATCCTCTCCGATCAGATGCACGTGAGGATTTAAGATGGTGGTGTGCACTGGCTTGCTATTCTTACTCAAGACTACAGAGAGAGAGAGAGAGAAAGAGGGGGAGCAATATTATAAACTTACGTTTTCTCAAACATCCCTCTAGGGTCCAACTGACTATTTTTACTTTGTTTTCGTCAGTTCATTAAATTCTTGAAGCTGTCCAAGACAAAGTACAACTCCAAACAGAAGGTGTGGTCACTCACGGTTCTCAAAGTAGAACTTGTGGAAGTCCATGCCTTCCACTAGATTGCCCAGTGCCTCAGGCTCAAAGGAGGTTAGACCAGGGTCACAGATTCTCCTGAAACAAGAGACACCAAAGAACTAGGCTCAAAAAAATTAGATGTAGATTTCTAGGTTGAAAAATACAATACTACATGCTCATAAATACAATACTACATGCTCATAATCTCCATGAACCAAACACAAAACATTCCATCACATATGCTGTGACCACAAAGAATAAACACAAATTAATATCTGAAGTAAAGGTTTCACTAGTGTAATTTAGGAAAAATTCAGTTAACAAGAGTGTGAACTTACGTATAGGCCTCAAAGTCCCCATTGTTGATGGCTTCAATCAGCTGCTCAGTAATTTTGATGATTTCCTGCTTGCGCGCTGATGCCCAAAGAGGAAGGACAGTTATAAAAAGAGGTAAATTAGAGATCCCAATAATGAAATTAAAATAAATAAATAAATAAAAAAACAAGCATGCTAACAGATTCCACCCCAACCAATCATTAGGCTACACAATCACTAATGCATGACTACTGGAAGCATCTGAGCCACGTGTGACTAAACACTTAATTTAAAAAAAAAACCAACCAAACAAAAAAAACCTTGTTGCAGGAATTTATACTCGATATTCTGGAAGCTTCACAACTTATCTTACAAAATGTATCTTACATTTTTAAACATCACTAATCATCCAAAACTCAATTTATTCACAGTTGTTTCTAGACTTGCTGGAAAGCAGCCTTGAGATGTGTGGTCATAAGTGAATTTTCATGAACTCCTTTGTTGTGTTAGAATGTGTGAATAGCCCAAGATCAGTGATACATTAAGACATGAGTTTGGATAAATCATATTGTGCTTGGCAGCAGAAAGGCACCACTTGCCCTGGCTGCATACTAACATCGGCTACAAGAAAACTGAGACAAAAATGCATAGTGGGAAGAAACTGAAACACAGATAATTCTAGGACTTTAGGGATTTTAAAGAAAGTATAACTTGTGCTGTTCCAGTTTGGAGGAGGAATATACATACATAATACATGACACATTCCACAAGCCATTATTCCCCTTTCTTAAGCCACTTGTGTGTCTCACTAATTCTACACTCTGCAGTCTAGCACTTACGCTGCTGTGAGCTGCTGCCCCCCACTGCTGCCACGGAGGCCGAGGCAGGTACAGCAGGGCACGAGCTCTGCCCTCTACTGCTCCATGCAATGCGCTTTGCATTACGCTGAGCGCTGGCTGCAAGGCAATGAAACAAATCCACAAAGAGGAAACTACGCCACACTGCACGCACTCGCATGCGCAGCCACGACAAACCAAAACGGTCAAGTGGCGCCATCTATAGACACTCACTAAGGCAATGCATAGAAGAAAAACACAGAATCCAACCGCTATTCACAGCAAACCACAGCACATCTCTGAAAAGAGCCTGAGAGAGTTCTGGCATATAGACAGCAGTAGGAGTAATCTTCACATACTGTAAGGCTCTAAAAACAAAAGCATGAAATTTCAGAAGAGACAGAACAGTACACGAAGCAGGCAGCAGGTGGCAGCAGTCACCTGTACATTCTCTCTCACTCACTCACTCACTCACTCACTCACTCACTCACTCACTCACTCACTCACTCACTCACTCTTCTACAGGAGTGGCAGGGAAAGCAATTTAAACTAGAGGCTGGGGCTGCACATGGTAGACATTAGCAGAACACTGCAGCAACAAGAGAGAAGAGTTATGGATGGGAGCAAGGGAGCTTAAACTGGAGGAAAAAAAGACAGCTTGAAAAACCTCAGCCTTTGTCAAATTTTGTCATTTTGATTTTGTCAAATTGTATATATATATATATATATGAGACAATGTACTTTCAGAAAAATTAAAGGAGTCTAGGGAAAGAAAAGGAATGTGGCACATTTCAAGCTCAAGTTTTCCCCCCAAAAAATTGTAATGGTCTATGATTGACCTGGATCTGGCACCAAGCATATTTATTATATTGGTCTTTTTTTCTTTATCGTCAGCATGGGTAACTATTAACAGAGCATCTACGGCAGGCCTTTAATGTAAAACTTATGTCAAACCATCAGGTATCACTGAGGGCTGTGCATCTGCAATCTTCTCTTGCAAGTGCGTCTTTACTAACAGCACATTGATGAACTGGGAAATGTTAAGATTATTAACTGTTTCTACTTCAGACAGGATCATGTGGATGCTCAACTGAACTAGCAGCGATTAAAAACTAAACCGAAGCACCATTTCTATACAACTTCACTTGTAAATCTGATCAAAACATTTAGTGTTATCTTTATTTATATATATAAAAAAGGGTTTTAAAAATCTGATTTTGGCCTTTATTTTTGTCGATACTTTAAGAACCATAAATATATTTCACCAAAATGAATGGTTAAGGACAACCCATTCCTCGGTTAAATTGTTGGTTGTTTTTTCACTTCAGACAGATTACTACCGATTTTGGAGTGATCGTAAGTGTGCTTTTCTCACACACGAGGAGAAACGCACAGGACAGGCTTAGATTAAGTTGTTGGATAGCTATGTGCCACAGTGAAAGACATAAACCTAATCAGATACTGGCCCTCAAAATGTCCATTATGCTCAAGCGCCGCAGTGGGAATGATGGCTTTAAATGTTCAGAATCTTATATGCGACCTTCTCCCTTTAGGAGTAAACCAGACTAGAACTTTTGACTAGAATTTGTGATTGAGATAAGTGCATTTATTTCATCAGCTCAGGAAAACTTGTAGTTTTCAGAAGTATATATATATATATATATATATATATATATATATATATATATATATAAGACTTTTAAAAATTTTGAGGTGTTTTTGAACATGATGGACATGAAGGAACAGGCACGTCGTACAGTTAGGAGTCAGGAGTAAGAACCACATGGAGGAGAAATTTGCTAGAGACCACATCAGGGATCAGTTCTTTGTCCTGTAAGGAGACTTACTGGGAGGTGGGATCAGGGGAGGAGGTAACTCCTCAGAAGCACTGCATTGGCTGAGCACTGCGCTGTCACTGTTAACCCTGGCAACTGATAATCACAGCCAATCAAAAAAGAAAAAACAAAAAAAGATATGACATCCTTGTTGCCCCATTTACTTTTATGGGAACATGATACAAGTAAAGCTTTTTAAAGTACTCAAATCATTTGTTTTGCATATGGACTGTGCATAGCCACTCGTACATGTCCAGTTTAAGAAAATAAAACAGAATATACACAGTGATAAGATGATTACAAGTTTCCTCATTTCATTTAACGACCAGAAAACCTTTAAAATGCCGAATGGAGACATTTAGGATTCGACACTGGATTAAGAGAGACGTAACATTGTAGGCTTTGTACAAGACCGAACAGCGTCGAGTGGAGAAAGTGCATGAATGGAAACTGTATGAATGGGTTTTCAAAGTCCAGTCACAAACCAGCAACTGGGCATCGTTCACATTCAAAACATAGTCAAAGGACCAAAGGTTCTACAGATATAGCCTACTGATAGCAGTGACTACCAAAAAGAGACCAGGCAAGGTGGGACCCGCCTACAAAATGGACGATGAATGCTGTGGTGGCTCTTCACACACCCTACTGCAAATATCTTAGCTTTATTGTCAAAGTGGTGGTGAGTTCTGGTACAAACAGGAAATAGGAAACAACAATCACACTAACAAACATCTACTTGATGTTATTATTACTTTAGAAACAAACTACACTCTTCCAGGACATGAAGGTGAGTCTGGTGTACGGCAGGAATGTGCATTAGGAGTGTAACACAATGCCACTATCTGTATCTGTTTAGTGCTCCAACAACCCATATCTGTATCTGCATTCAGACCTAAAGTGAGAATGCTCATACAACCCTCGAGAGACAGTAAAACACTGGACAAAAGCCCAGAGATAAAAATGCCAGCACTGTTAGCAAGGTGTGTGAATTCTGGCAGACCGAGGAGTTGGAGTCGACGTAGTGAACTCAAAAATAAATTAGAACGAGTGTGTCAAAATCAAACACGGACGAGGTGATATTTTCGAAGGAATTTGGTTGGTTCCATTTTTCAAAAAAAAAAAAAAAATACAAACTAGTAGGCAGTTACCTAATGTTATAAATCCAGCGCCACACTTTAATGTTAATGAACATGGTCCTTCTTTGTCTAATGAGCGTCATGAATGTAGAAACCTCCTGCTCTTTCATGGAGTATGGAGTCCCATGAAATACCAGTTCTGCTGTACACCCGATCAGAGGTCGTCTACGGGAGACTTGGAAAGACAGTTCGACAATTAAGGTTTATTACATAAGTATAAGCCAATGTTTCCTAATGTATATGAGGCTTGGATGACACTCACCGACTTCAGTTTGTAATACAGCAGTAATTAAAATTCTCATAAACAAGTGTGAAATGTGAAGATGCTACTGCAGTATTTTGACTCTTCAGTGCATATTACCTTACTGTGAGAGACTCAGCAAGTGAGAGCAGAGTGCAAGGGAAAGTGTGTGGGATTGTGGGAGTGTGTGATGCAAACTGAAAGACTGCTCTTTCCAAGTCCACATAGTCTCACTGCAGTACAGAATGTGGGATCTTCGGGCTACTCTGCCATGACGTGAGCAGTATGGCTGTTTTGGCTGAAAGAAGTGGCTGAGTGGGAAGATGAAATTTACACTATTTTTCCTGTTGCCTACTTTACTGACCACAGATTTAACAGGTAGAGAGGTGAAAACATGACATCGAATGTTCATTTTGGAAAATTATGTTTATCAAATCACAATCACTACAAACTGGCCTCAAGAAACCCTGCCTATGTAAAGAGAAAACATGGGCTTATCTTTCAGAGATGTTTTTCTGTTTGTCTGAGGTCATTCCTTGAACTACACTACATGAATACCTTTGAATTGTACAAATGTTTATATACACCTGGGATTAGAAGATTTTGTGTCTGTGCTCTTACTTTTTGTTTTGTTTTGTTTTGTTTTGTTTTTTTATATTAGAGGCTGCCTGGAAGACAAGTAGGCTCAACGACCAGAGATACGAAACAAACCCTAAATGTATAGCAGAAAGTGTTTGTTCTCTCAAACATACATACAAATTCTTATATAATTGTATATCGAAGTGTGTAGTAGATGCTGTAACTATACTGAGCTCTACTTGTTCTGAATCCCACCACCTGCTGTACTACAAACATCATCCAAGGAGTGATCTGGCTGACAAATGGTTTTTACTAGCTGTATTAATCAATGTGTACGGATTACAGATAATCTTTTCAAAATCATGAACATGCAGGTATGTGGAAACACTGACAAAACTAAACAACATACAACTTTCCTGCAGGACCATACACTGTCACCCCATGGTTATACACATCCAGCGATCAAGTAAAGACACTAAACAGGCTCAAATAATATCTTTTACTTGCAAAGCAGGGAGAGAACACTGCTGCTCATAGCCAAACAACGTGGTGAAACATGCAAACACAATGTGCTACATCAGACAATAAGGACTATGGCTACACAGTCATCCCCTCCCTAGAAATTCATACACTCTTTTTCCTTAGGCTGTATTCATGCACTTAACTTACTAAGTAACTGGCTACACTTTATTACATTATGCTAGCTGCCACTTTTTTAGTCTATTAAATTAAGTTTCTCGCCAACAAAAACATGGGATATGGCAGCACCCTACAGTCCACTTACCTAGTGGGCTAGCTAATAAATCTATCATTTGTCAACCCTGGTAAACTGCATATCACTGCTTGAATATATAATGATTGTTGTAAAGACATGATAAAAAATAAACAGATCTAAGAAGCTATCACACTGGTTGTGACAGCTGTGCTTACAGCAGACTCAACAAAAGAATACGTCCTCAGGATCACATATCCAGGCTGTCTATGGTTTTAAACAAAAGTGCTGGATGTTTAATGTAACCTAAAATGTACTTTTACAAGGTTGGACATATAGCTGAACCACAGTGCCTTTTGAACATCAAACAGAGTGCGCCCTAAACCCCAGGTCCTGCACCTACAGCTCTGTTCTCTCTCAACACCATAGTGCTGATTCATGATCATCATCAATCAGTCTGACCCTGCTTTATCCTCCACCGTAGCCACACTGCTCTACAGCTGCTTCTGCTGGCCATCGTCATCCTGTAAAACTGCCAACTCACACAGCATCTCTCATCGTAGCTCAGACATATTCCTGCACAGACCAGTTGCTGGACTTCCCCAGTGCCAAATAAAATAATAATAATATTAAAAAAAGGTGTCAATGTTATTTTAAAAATGTTTCCATGCATCATAACACACTGTCCATCCCAGTCCAATATCCATTTATGGGCTAACCTGTCCAGCTGTCTATCTATGCTAAAAAGAAGAGAAAAGACATGCAGATTACGTAAAAGGTTGATGATGTACCTTTCCTACCTTTCATGTCCTCCTCTTCTGTAGTGTTACAACTCTCCATGGACCCCTGTAACGAGACAAGAGGAGGGGAAAGAAAACAAAACAAAGAAAGCTTAAAAAGGTCACTTAACACATAGAGTTTATCAAGTTTGGCAGATACACAGGCAGACAAACGCGCACACACGCACATACACGCACATACACAGACACCCACATAATCATGGTCAAACACACTTCCTCTGTGGAACACACCAAACCCTGCACAAACCAGCCATGTCCTGAGAGAAGGCAAGTTCAATAAGCCAAGCACCACGGCACAGTTAGTAAATGGGACCTAGACAAGTCAGGGAGAGTGAGTTTGGTTTTGTTTTTTTCTTCCTCTAAGTCTATATTCATCAGTCAGTGGTCTCAGTAGGTGAGTGTGAAGTTGGGTTCCTTGAATACCAATTCAGCCAACTGGACAAAAACCTGCCTACTTAATTTGTAGATATGAAAAAATCCATTGTTCTAATGTATTTATTCATTGAATTGGCTGATTTGCAATTCAAAGTGAGCTCTGGATGGTTCGTTCCTGAGAGTAGTGATGGTGCAGTATTAGTGGTGTTAGTGGTGAACTGCAGGGCGCTGCGGAGCTGGCAGCTGAAGCCGCTTACCTTGACGCCGTCGGCTGGGTTGTGCACGACAGTGGTCTGTGGTTCCTGAGAAAGGCAGGAGACAGTTTACCATGCAGAGGAGGGGGCAGTGGGGGGATTAGATAGAGCCCCAAACTCCGAAACTAACAGCTTAAAACTAGACCACTGCTAATACTAATGCCAAGTGCAGAGGCTAGAGCACGCACAGCAGGAGATGAGGGACACTGGAAGCTGTTGAGAGCACTATATGAGATCTATCTGGACAGACAGGTGCTACAGCTGATGAAGTTTTCAGTAAGTAGTTAAGCGAATATAGGAATAGGGACATATAGTCATGTAACCCCATTCACTAGGCTCAGACACAACAGACTGACACAAAGCACTGTATAAGCACTGTATTGTTTCACAAACAGTGAACACACACATACACACACACACACACACACACTCTACCAAGCACAAAACAGCCGAAGATGCAGTCCCAACAAAGAACTTTCTCTAAATGTCTCTTAGAAGTTCAGTCCCTTTATCCATTTTATCCAGATGTCATAGATGCTATCTCCCAGACTTACACAAACAGAGAACGAGAACGCCGCTGCAGTGGACAAACAGGCGTTGATGAGAGCTGTGATCCAGTTGTGAGCTAATTCTCTCTGATATAATTTTGTTCTATTTTAGTATTTTCCTTTTTTCTATATAACTAGCTTATAGCATTGATTGCCACAGTCAAAACATTTTCACTGCTGCTGTTGATATCCTTAGAAGCACAGTAATGTAACTAATTGTAGAGAAACGTGGAGTTCTACTTCTTCCGGTTTCAAAAAGTTATATAAAGTTGACTGCAAAAGTTTGCATCACTTACGGTATCTCAGTGGGGGGAAAAGTTACAAATTAACTAGTGTAGCCTGCAAGAAGAGAATAATCAAAAACAATAATAAATAAATAAATAAATAACGGCTGTTCTGCTGTGACCCTCCCAGTCTCCAGACCTGAAGACGGCAGAGCTACTGGCAGAGTTACAACTGATATGTCAAAAAACACGCGACAGACGAAACTACTATGCTTTTCGTACCTCTTCTTGTAAATACTGCGTAAGTCTTTGACTTTACATTGACAAATGTCCCTGAGGGCATGCTAACTCTTGCAGTCAGCTTTAAGTTGTGGGTATGGTACAGCTGTTGCATGTTACAGCTGGAGAAATAATAAGGAACTGCATCTTCTAAACAAGTTCTATTGTTCCACTTCCTAATATAAGTGAATCCTGTTTCACCTATACCTTCTGTCAAGGTACTAGATATTAGCACAAGCTTATATCTAGCATATTTATGGGACATATGCTTTGTTTTGTACCAAAGAAATTAAATTGAAAAGGTGAAATTTTAGAGACAGGGCGTTCATTTGAAGCAAAGGCATTAAATATTTCATTAAATCTGAATGTGTGAATTTCAAAGGTAAGGTAGAACAGGTAGAACAGGACTCAAGGATGAGATTCAGTACACTCATGGTTTTAGTTTAATTCAATAAAAACATTAGCAACATCACACATCTCTAAACCAAGGGCTGGAAAGGGGGATGATTAAAGTTGATTAAACTCAAAACAAAACAGATGAGACAAGCTGATGGAAAACCACTAAACGGAAATGTGTGGACTGCTAAATCAAACATGAGGAAAGCAACAATGAAGAAATAAAGAGATGAAGTACCATTGGTGCTGTGGATGATATGCTGCTGTCTTTGGTGCTGCTGCTTACTACACTGTTTTTATTGTTGTTTGTCTGTGGCTGGGGCAAAAAGACAAAAACACAGTGCAAAAATGATTTCTGTTCAATTGACTTCCAAATTAAATTGGCCCAAAGGCCAAGGTCACAGTGTATATGGGGAGGCCAACCCTCTGCACAGGAGCTGCTTAAGTTACATAGCACATTCATATATTCTCCACTGCCGTCTGTTATTACACACTGCAAAACGAATGCAGATATAAAACAAGGTGACTTCAATGTGCATTCAGCAACTTATGTATTTGCACTACTGAGATCTATTCAGCGTATATCCATGTATGTGAAAGTCACAGGTCTTTTTGTGTGCGCTCCTTTAACATTCACAAGCTACAGAATGACTAACTTTGGATCATGCACAATGTTAAAACTGCTCTAGTGATTAGGACGTTGACAGAAACTTAGCAGGCTCCATTAGCATTCAAAAACAGCATGACGTTTGAAGAGGTTTTCCTAAAGCATAAGGGGAAATGTCAGATTAAATAATAAAAGGATCATGCTCCTGCAGAGAGATAAACTGGTACCTACGGAGACAAAAATAACTTCACATCAGTTACATCTACCAACACACTTACAAGTCTATAATTAACAACATTAGACCGGATATCATGGAAGACATTGTCAAGTCTCTGTAGAGGAAATGCTACAGGTCCCTGACAGTCCGCTGGTGCATGCAGTGAAAGATTTATTACTTAAAAAAAAAAAAAAAAAAAGGAAAAAAAAAAAAACGTCTTTTCATTTACATATTCAGGTTCAGTGTTGAGTTATACAGGTAATGATTCAAATTAATAAAAAAAAAGTTAAAGCTGCTATACGTAAACATTCGAGTGGACTTTTAAATGCAGTACAACAGTCCAATTCTAATAAAAAAGCAAATTTATTAGAATACATATTTTTCCATTCATTTGTTTCATTCTTTCAGGGAAGGGATTAGAGTAAACACCTATCAGGTACTTAAATAGTTTAACTCTTATGTGGATCCTTTAAGTACTTTAACATCTAAGGAAAGTTTGTGCTGGAAAGGAAAACACACAGACCTGGCCTGAACTGAACTGCTCCATCAGCAGGACTGGGGTTTCCATATTTTAGGACATGACTACATGTAATGCTGAGTGACGCGACACAGCCCATGCACCGAATGTTACACATCATTTGTAAATTGACGCTTATAGTCTTTGCTCAGAGGATTTTTAACATTGGGTCAGTATCTGTAGTCAAGCCATATGGACTGGTGCATTATTAATACCACCTTTCCAGTGCAAACACTTTTGAAATCCTTATATACTGTCCTGCCACGTTTATCACACACAGTCACATACTAAAGGAGGATGTCTAAAACAAGTGAACTCAAAAACAGAGACAGAGGCACAGCTTCCCTTTTATATTACAGAAAAAAAACAAATATATATAGTGTACCATGGTCTGTTCATTTGTATGAATCAAGCTGTACAGTCTCAATCAATACAGTCTCTGATAAACATAAAAAATTCATTATATTATCGCATGATGTCGCAACCTAACTAAGCCACACTCAGTTTGTGTGATGGTGGGAAGAATAGCACCAAGGAATAAAGAGAGTAAGTGTTGGTGTTTATGCGTGTGTGTGTGTTGGGTCAGGCCTGATCTCGTGCAGTTGAAGCAGAGGTAATGGGTGGTGTGCATTGTGAGATGACCGCACATGCATAGATAAAAATCTGCGCCTGGCAGAAAGCCTGGAACATCAGGTTGCTGTGAGAAAGGCAACTCTGACCAAGCGTGATGATCTAATTAGTATTCCTACATATTCGCTGTTTGGCACGATTAGTCCAAGTGCACATCCAAATATCAATGATTTACTACTACAGCTCCCAGCGCCACATACAACTCCATCTTTGCTTAAAAAAAAATAAAAAAATCGGACACCTGACTGAGTCAGATCTCATCTTAAAAAACAAACAAAACTCTACTAGCTGTCACTGAATGCTGCTGCTGCCTATTAAATTCAACCAACCAAAGACAGAACACCAAAGCATGAGCAATGTCCCAATGTCCATATATGCATGACTATTCTTGTAAATGAGGAAAAATAAATCAAGTATAACTACGACAAGTATTAAAATGCCGATCTTCACTTTGGCAGCATTTCAGCGTTCCCCTGCTGCATGTGGGGTTGGTGCTGTATGGTTGGGGGTGGTGCTATACAGTGGTGGGATACCGGGTGGGTGTACGATGTCCTTTGCTAGTGAAGATCAGCAGGGTGTAGTCTATCTGAAGGCCAGGTGAAATTAAATAAAAAGAGTAAAATATTATGATTTCTGCACTTCTGAGCACTCTGCCACAGAAGGCTCTCAGATGTGCTGGTTACAGCATGGAATGCTAAAAGGTCCACTAAGTAAGAAACTAAACGGCCCTGGATCAAAACTAGAGCTCCGGCATCATAAACAGGACCACAGTGCTTTGCTGCATCAACTGGGCACGCTGACAGGTTTACTCTGCCTCAGCCTTCTCTAGCCATTAGGCAGCGCTGGTCTGCTATGACAGGTGAATAGGAAGCAACAGCAACATTCGTCTTAGTGGACCTTGAAGGATTATGTGGTGTGATATGCACAGATACATGCATGTGTGTGTCTGTGTGTGTGTATAAAACCAAAGGGAATGGCTGTGATGTCTGATCAAACAGAAAAAAAGTCCAATGAGAAAAAAAAAATTACTAGCATCTCAACCAATAAAAGAAAAAAAAAAAGAGGAACATGGAAAAGCAAGGGGAGACATAGAACAGATCTCACCATCAAACAAACACTGGAGCTTGACTTCCTTTTCTGAACAGTGTGAAACACAGAAAGTAAAAAAAAAACAAAAAAACAAGATAGCATAGGAGCACAGGGGAAAAAACGAAGCCAATGAAAATAGGGATAGAAAAATATAGCTGTGCATTAGAGGATCTTTTAGAGAAAACAGGAAGAGGAATAACCACAAAAACCTTCAGTGCTGAGTGATGGATAATTTAAAAAAATAATAATAATTTCAGGAAAGTGTATATCTAAAATATATGCAAATCTATAAAAACAAGTCTCTATACATTTCACTAGGAACCAGCTATTCACTGCATGCACTGAGACTAGTACAGGGAAGAGTAGCCTAACTTACATCATCACACTCACACCTGAGCCCATTTTACACTTTCAGCTATTTTCAGATATAGAAAAGAAGGAAGAAGGGCAAAGGAAGGAAGGAATGGATGGAAAAAAACGAGGGAAAAAGAAAGGGAGGAAGGAAGGGAAAAAAGGAAGGAAAAGAAAGAAAGAAAGGAAGGAAGAAAGGAAGGAAGGGAGGGAAAGAAAGAAACCGAGGACGAAAGAAAGGATGGAATAAAGGAAGAGAGGGAAAGAAAGAAAGAAAGAAAGAAAGAAAGAAAGAAAGAAAGAAAGAAAGGAAGGAAGGAACCTTACCTTCCTTCCTTACCTTTACTTCCTTGCTTCTTTCCGTCCTTCACTTTCTTTCTTTCTTTCTTTCTTTCTTTGAAAGAAAGAAAGAAAGAAAGAAAACTGGAAGCCCTGTAAAAATGCAATTTATTGACCACATAAGCTTATTCGTAATTGGGTCTTAACAAAAAACTCCTACTTTTTTTTTTTAAATGACACATAAGCATATAAACTGGGATAGAAATTATTATGAATGTCTTCAAGGGTGAATAATGTATAAAAGTGTACATCTGCAAGAGGAAGGGGTAGGAGCTAAAAATGAGAGAGAGAATAACAGAAAGAAGCTGAGAGAGAGAGAGAGAGAGAGAGAGAGAGAGAGAGAGAGAGAGAAAGACACATAAGAGAGAGAGAGTGAGAGTCATTGTCTTTTCCTTTTTTTCCATCACTTTCTTTCTCACTCTCACACACTCACTCTCTGTCTCTCCTTCCCACCCCCAGGCAGGCCTACCTTCACTCCATCAGACTTTTTGTTCAGTAAACTTTTGCATGCTGAAAAACAAAAGACAAAACACACTGTTTAGGACACATCTTTTAATGATGGCAGAAAAGGCTGGAGCAGAAGCACTGTGAGGTAATGGCACTGTCTCCTGGAGAATAAACTGCCAGCGGACACTGGAGATGTCCGAGCCCACAGCGCTGTGTCTTTCAGATCGCAAGGTTTCATTACAGCTGCAGTATGCCCAAGCTGCTGTGAACTGAAGAAGCTGCTCTCGAGTCCTTGCCTCTATCTAATATAACACACTATACTTTATATAGTAGCATGCATATATTAAAATGTTCCCCTGAAGAGACACACACACACACACAATATATATATATAGAATGTTTTCACAGACAGATGTGAAACACACAGACAGATACAGACACACAGGCAACACTGAAATGTTGCTGACACGAATATGACAGAAAAGAATAAAGAGTCTCCTCACAAACATATTACAAAAATATTACTAGACTTCCATTTTTTTGTGAATCCTCAAATTCTCTTACCTTCCAATTGGCAAAAGGTAAAAAGAGAGGCAAGAAAAAAGGTTGAGATTAGAAGCAATCACTGAATCACTGACTGTTTTGGGGAAAAGCTGGTAGGAAAAGTCTTTTTTTCATGCTTGGTCCATGCAGCGAGGAAGCTACTGCCTCGACATGCAGATCTGGAGAACAAGCAGATATCTTTACTGCCTCCAGTGGGTCGACATGTAGACCAACAAAAGGCCCCTGTAATCGTACGTTATTGGTCCGTCTTCAGAATGACTTGTGGCTCTCGATTGGTTCACCTTCAATGTCCAATTCCAGTTTTAACCTCTTTCGAGTGTGAAGACTTAAAGTTATTTAAAAAAACAAAAAACAAACAAACAAAAAACATATGGCCTGTGGTACATTTCTAATCTGGCAAGGTTCTAATCAAATAAATGTAACTTATGTTTTAAATTAATAATTACATGAATTGGGGATAAAGGGCTAGTCTCCATTATTCCACTAGGAGAAAAATAGAGCAATAAACTCCGTGTCATATTCTGAGCTACTGACAAAATGTGCTAAAGATTTAATTCTTCCTTAACAAGATAAAAATTCAGCACTGTAACCATGTCTGTTTCACAGCAAAGGGGATAATACTTGCACAATCACAACTTTTATGCTTTTAATTTGTAAATAATTTGGTTATTATTATATTTTGGTTTTGCCCCTTCTTCAACAGTATTCTCTAGTTCCAGGTTGTACCTCTACTAAATGTAGAAAAGTTCAAGGGGTGTGAAGACTGATCCAAGGCACTGGCCACATAATGTCATAATTTTTTTGGTAATGAATTGCAGTGTGTTCATCTGTTTACCTCTATACAAGTTAGGTAAACACCCGAGTCTCAAATGGAAAGTCTATTTACCACTATTTACTTGGGTATTTCTCTAGTAGTTGATGTTATTGGCCAACTACACAGACTTTTTGGGTCCAGCAGACTTGACATTAGACCAGATGTAATGTGGTTTGTTACCTCCAATGAACCTGACACTCCTTCACAATAAATCACCATTAGGCCATGTTTACACTACACTGCCACACCCCTTACGGTGTCCTGATCATAATACAGCCAAAAAAAAATACTGCACTGAATTCTCTACACTGGATTCAATTCAAACACGCCCTCAAGCAGACTTTAGCCTCGTGGCAATGGACCAGCAGGCATGCCTCTCGGATACTGATGCAGGAAATAGTGCATCCCGTTTTCCATGCACACATACACACATACACGCACACACACTCCTGGACACATGCTGAACAGCACAACATGTCTGCTCAACTTAAACATGAACCCACTGGCCCTCTCTGGTCAGTGTATGTGGTCCGACACTATACAAATGAAAATGCATGCTGACACATGAGCATGAACACGCACGCATACTCTCATACACACACTGTTTCAGCGTATAGATTCGTAACATTTTCTATACAAGCAACACTGTCGTTGCAAGGCTGCATCCAAACCCAGTTCTCACAGTGTGTATTGTTGGTGAGATTTCCAAACCCGGAAAACACACCGAGCTAAGTATTTACCGTAGCATGCTAAAATCATGCCAATGGCAATGAAGTAGATATTTACTAAGCTTCTCAACAGTGTGGTTTGGACAACGCCCCAGGACAAGAGGTTTAAGTAATCACCACACATCACCCCGCCACCTACACACGCCCATTCTCTACCCTCACGATGCAGAATGCATGATGATTCCTTTAAAGACAATATGAGGAATGCAAAATGCATTCGGAGGACGTTCCCTCTTGGGACAACCTGTTTGCAATAATACAACATCTTTAACAGGTTTCTAAATAACTTGTTTATAGATATTGCTGAGGGCTTTAGGTTTCAGTTCAGGCCTGCTCCAGCTCCAGCTTGTGTATAACGTGTTGCTCACACATCGATATTGACTACAAGCGAAGTCAGACAAGTCCTTAATTATATGTCCAAACCGTCCGATGGGCTCACTGATATTTCATGTGAATTTCCATTGACTTGTCCAATATAATCTCGAAGACATTTCACCATTCATCAGAGGGGAATAAAAATTATCCATTAAATATAATGCAAAATATTGTCTAAAGTAAGTGTTGTATGACTTAATGTTTACTAGTTGACCACTAACTCAAAAAAAATAGTCAACTAATCTCATGGTCATTATTTCCATAACTAAAGCATAAACTGCTTCAGCTCAGCTGAAATTGTTGATTCTGGAACTGAGACTGCAGCATGGAAGTTCATGTCCATGAATGGACATGCAGGAGAACGCAGGAGGTCTACGGCAGTGACGTGCCACTGAATGCGCTCTTTTGCACAGTGCTGGTTGTGATAGATTCACTATGCCTATGTGCAAAGATCTGATCTCCATTTTATTTAGCTTTAAGTGACAAGAAAAATTCCTGTGGGAGGAATTCCTTTGGGAGCGGGTGGGAGTGGGATTAAAAACAATCCTCTGCACTTCATACAAATTAAAATGAAAGTGATAATGTTAAAAAGTAAAATATCCACAGAGACTTGATCTCAGGTGAACTGATGACCCCCTCGGCCGAATGGAAGAATGTCTTCAAGTGTCTAACAGAGTCCAGTCTGCTTGACTTATATGCCCCAGACTAAAGCTACCTGATGGAGGTTAATGTACATCATCATCACTGACTGATGAAAACATCCAATTTTTCAGAAACATGAAAGGGGGAGTATCGTACTAAATAAAATCTTAAAATATGGCCTCATCAGTGAACGATTTTTCTATTTAAAAAGGTCGTAGGTGGACTTCCTTATGACGGATTCCAACAAGTCACAGTTATCTCTAAATATTACTTTTAAAATTTGACATTGCACATGGCTGCCACTTTATATCAGTTTTGCCAGCATGTCTTTCTGTATGGGACACCTCTACCCAGAAAAGCCAAAGTTCAAGGCCATAGTGTTGACGGTGGATATAATGGATATTGAATCTGTGGCCAGTTTTGGCCGTCGCTCGCTACACACCATATTTACATAGGTTATGACTAACCTAAACGTTTTGAGAATGCAGCATCTCTATAACAAATCAGTATTGTTACAGGTTCAGTCAAACATTAGCTTGCTATTATGTTAACATTAAAGTTAGCTTGCTTGCTAATTAGCCTGTCACGCATATTACAATTGGCAACACCCTAAAGATTTGCACTGACGTAGTGTGACCTTTTCTTTTTCAACCTGCCTTAGCAAACCTTTTGGAAAGAGTGATATTTTGAAATAGAGATGGTTATTTTTGCTTTGTGATGGCAATCGGCAAGAGGTTTTAGAGAAGGTCATTTGATAACTCCAGCCTATACTCAGGAGCATCTTACTGTATGGAAAATATGGTCCTGCTACCAGACTTATCGCACCGAACCATCTGCTGAATTTGCCGATAAAACTGTCCCCAGCACTAGCATGTTTGCCCATCTGTGTGTCTATCAGAGTGTGTGCAGTGAGAGTCAGTGCGTTCAGGGCAGACCATTCTCCCGCGTGCCAAACATGCGGGCAGAGTGAAGACTGAGAGGCAGACAGCGCCCTCTCCACACATACCTTCCTGTGCCAGCGCAGCCGTGCTGGTGGTGGGGGCGGCGGGGCTCGTGTGCTGCCGGCCCACTATTGGACAAAGAAGCATTCCGTTGGGAGGGACTAATGTGAGGCCACGCCCCTTTACTAATGACAACTCCCCCCATAACCTCAAGTAACACACATCATCAAGAATATGGCATGGCAGTCAGGGTGAGTTTCTACAGTCAGTCAAGTGGAGTCAAAAAGTACAGTGCCAAGACGCAAGATATGTAAAACAAACAAATAAATAAATAAAATTAAAGCCTTATTGTTCTAAGGTAGAGTATGACTTTGTGCTGAAAAACACTGGTAAAGTTTGGGATAATTCAGCATTCTTAGTCTACAAGTCACTCACCAGAGAAGTTTCTAGACACCAGCATGGTGGTCAGAATGGCCCCCTGCAGAAATAATACAGAATGTGATTAACTTATAGAATAAAGTCAAGTAGAGTAGTCACGTCAAGAGGCTTTTATTGTCATTTCAACTATATATAGCTGACACAGTACACAGTGAAATGAGACAACGTTTCTCCAGAACCTATATACACAGCACTGATAAACTGGCTGAGTGAGTCACACACCTTCAGCTTTCTCCTGGCATTGAATTTGCGCAGACACTCAACAGTCTCTTGGCGATGCATCATGGAAGCCACAGTGGAGCGTTGCTGTATGGGAAAGAGGAGTGAGAGAATTCAGCAGGAAGAAGCAATTTATTTAATAGGTAAATAAAAGAGATCAGGAAATTCAGCATAGACACTATGCCAGTGAATCAAATAGAGAAGCTACAATGAATTCTAATACTACATTTTGCCTGTCCCAATATGCCATATATTCAACAGAGCGCAAAATATTATAACCAATTGAACTGTGCCAGGATATTATCATGCCATTCTGGGTTACAGAATTATTCTTACATTAGGATTAAAGGAACAAGTTAGCTTAGAGTACAAAAAGCTCAGATGGAGGTCTAGGGTTTATAATAATAATAATAATAATAATATATGAGCAAAAATAAATAAATCATCAAACAGTTACAGGCAGCAGCTCAGTGAAGCTACTGATTAAAGCAGCATTAAACATTCTTTAACAGCATTAAAGAATAAAAAGGAGAGAGCTCATTTATTAGTTTGTCACTGTTGGGCTACTGCTTTAGTTTCAGCTCTCAGGAGCTTTTTCACACTTCTAGCTTAGACTACACAAGTGCAGAGGCCTGAGCGTGCTGACTGCACACTGCCACAATAAAAGTCCTCAAATTCTTGAAAGATTTTTAAAAGCAACTGAAAGTAAAAGAATAAAGTTACTGCAAACCTCCAACCTAGGAGTTTCTGAAGCTCAGAAATAAAACAACTGAAATAAAACTTCAGTTAAAAAGTTATAAAGAAAAAGGATGTGTATATGTACATTAAGGGAAAAAAAAATACTGGCAGAAAAGGCATTACTGATGGTATTTACTGCCACGTTCAATCAGAATTTTTTCTCCATTACTTCTAAGTATCTAAGACAGATGTATTTAACTATATGGCAGTTTTCAGAATTAAAGGAATACACTGTCAAAAAGACAGCATGGAACAGGCTCAGTCCAGATGAGGAGAAAGGACAAATTTAGCCCTTCATTCTGGGCAGAAGGCAGAAAATTACTTTTAATCCTCCTGTATTTGAATACTTCTGTATATAATTTGTTTAAATTGTTTATATAACTGTGTCACAAAGACCTGTTTCTGGAGCACTCACTAATAAACGTCGTATGAATTCATGAAACCTTCATTGCTGCCTCTATACAGTGCCCTGTTATAGTATATAGTGAGGGAGGGAACAATTTCAGACACAGCAGGAACGTGTTTCCAAAACCTGGGACTGAACAGAAGAACCAATAATTACTGCGCACAGGATCAAATCCAGTGGAATTCATGGTGGATGGGAGTAGATGAGTAGCTTGCTGACTAGGTAGAGTTTATTTCTGCCAGAAAGCTCTCTCCTTGGTGTTGCTGTTAATACAAACTACAGCTGAAACAGCAGTTCTTATTTTGGAGCCTTCTCGGCACTTTATTCAATCTAGCAGTTAGTTTCAGCCTTTGATGCTTCGCCCAGGGGATACAGAGTGCCTGATATCTTTTGTAGATTTTTTTTGGACACATCCTTCAAAATGAAGGCTGCTATTTGATTGGCTCTCCGCACTTCCATGCACTTTGTTTCAAGCAAAACGAACTTTTGAACAGAGATACAATGAGCTGCTTGGAGCAAGATGCAGCTACTGGACTCGCACAACATTGAGAGTTTTGGTACGAAGCACTAAGTGCTGAGTATGCATGTTACTCTCAACAGGAAATGGCCTGTGGTCATCAGCCATGTTAGTCAAATTGCCTTTCCCTGTGAAAGTAGGCAGTTCTCAGTCACATTTACTGACTTTCAGCAAAGAAAGTACGGGCCCTAGCCTTTATGTGAGATGGTGAGAGAGAACACATCTCAGAGCTGAAATGTTGGCCAACGACTTCCTGATTTTTGCTTGAGGACAAAACCACAATGTGCTGCATCGAAGGACATGGTCTATAGCTGCACATTGTCATCAAATCCCTGAGAATTCAAATACTCATTTGTTCCGGAATAACAATTAATTGATCGATTGATCGAGAGGTATGTAATAATGTAATACAATCGGATCATTTAATCTAATTAATGGTTTCTGGGCAAACAAAATGTGTGACTGGGCAGCACACTGGAGCTTTCATTTGCCAGGTGGGCGAGCTAAAGAATTGATGATTTGCTCATCCCTGCCTCTGGACATTCAAATTCAACTCTTTTTGACTGAAATTTGAATTTTAAAAAAGCTGTGGTCTTGTGTCATGTTGATAACGATGTATTCTTTCATGTAGGATAGTATTGTGTATATTGTGCCAGTAGGTGAATATCTGACCACTTTCAACATCAAATCTTAAGTGAAGTGCTTCAATTAAAAAATTGTTCAACTGTTCAATTAAAAAGTTTTAAAAAATGTGGGACCAATTTTGGCCTATACTCAAGTTTCAGTACTGGTAAGGAAAACATGGTATTGTGAAAATGTAGATTTTCCCTCTCAATGAATGCGTCTGGGTACCCACGAACTCCCGGACCAGTCGTCAATAGGAGAATCGGCCCATGATGGTCAGCATCTGGTTGATGAGGTTTTTGGCCTCTGGAGTAACAGTGTCCCATTCTGGAGAAGGGAACTGAGAAAAAAGATTGTACAAAACGAAGTACAGGTTAGAGAATAAACTGTGAACACACAGAGAGCCGCACAGGTGAGAGAAGTGCAATGAGAATAGAAAGACTAAAATAATACGAAAAAAAAGTCAACTCTTGCTCATAAATCTACTGAATTATCTATATGACTATGTTTATTTTTAATTAGATGATACTACATTTTAATATATATATATATATATATATTTTTTTTTTTATAAACCACACTGTTAGAATATTTATGAAGTCAGGAGCTGATTTTCAGCATACGGCTACTCTAGTATAACTGACTGAATGCTATGTGCATTTAGGAGTGATGGACAACGGCTTCTGTGATTGATTAGAAAGTGACTCAACTCTCCATCTCAGCCAATTCAAAATTAATAGGGGCATAAAGTCTGGGCTTGTCACTCTCGGTCGATACGGCTGGCCATGGGTGTGACGTTTTGCATGTCACAGGTTTGACTGATGAGACTGCTTGCCAATTCAACTAGACTAATTGCCGAAAAGCAACTCTGCATCAAATCCTTTTATCTGGCATGAACTGATCTGGAATCGAATCTAAAGAAGAAATGGAAAGAATCTATACAACACTGCTGAGGAAGATATACATTTAATAGTATAAAGGACAGGTAGGGAAAAGAGAAAAGCATAATTTCAGATTTGATTACTCACATCATACGCTCCTGCTTTGATCTGCTGGTAGAGAAACACAACCAGGAGTAGGGTCTTACCCCCCATCGGGTGGTCGTCCTACATGTCCTAGTGTGGATGTGTGTGTGTGTCAGATACACTGCGTTAAACCCAGCACAATAAAGCCCTAAAGCAGGCCAGACAAAAAAAAAAGCAACATCAAGCTAGAGGACGCACCGCATGCCCAGATGTCAACAGGCTTGCCGTACGGGTCCTTCCTCAGAACCTCGGGGGAGAGATAGCCAGGAGTGCCAGCAAAACCTGCACAGAGAGACCAGAAGCTCAGAGAAACCCAAACAATCCTTTAAAAAAATAATAAAAAATTCTTCATTTCATCAAACTGATACTGATATGATAAAGTGATGGATAATTTAAGGATGTGAAAACAAGTAAATTACGGATAAATAAAAATTCAACCAGACGACTTAAGTGTTGTGTATAGTCTATTGTCTGACTGCTTGCACGGTTGTCTGCTGCTGTTTCATGTTAAATGTAGCACCGTGTCCTGGAGAAACTATATTTCATCCCTCTCCCCCAGAGATGAGTGCATGATTAAAGACTGGAAGAGAGGGATGAGAGAATAATGCATGAAAGGAGCAGCTTGGGTAATTTCAGATCAATCAAGATTAATTTTACTTCACACTATAGGAGGTATTTTGTATAAAACAAAAAGGTGTGCGTGAATAGCGACTAAAGTGACTTTGCATGGACTAAGTAGCTCTCAACTCTAGTTAGGGATACTACGCTGCAGCAGATATGAAGAATGATGTAAAAGTCTTACCAAACCAGGCTTGCTGGTCTCCCTGCACCTCAATAGCCAGTCCAAAGTCAGCCAGCTTTACCGCTGCTCCTTTCATCTTACTGGCCAACAGCAAGTTCTCTGGCTGAGAGACAGAAAGAAAGAGTTTGTACTGAGACACATTTGGTTCTGAAATCATTTGATGAACTAAAAAGGTCTGGGACTATCCTGAACCACACCTACACAGTTCCTAATTTGTGTTTCTGCCACACTGAGAAATAACAGACGTAACAGCAATGCTAGAGCAATACAGTGAGCATGGACCCTAAAGTCTGACTTTCACACAATAAACCGAAACAATATACTTACAATTGTAATTACAGTGATCTTAGTACATGTACATACACTTGTGAAAATGTTTTCGCTTTGTCGCTCACGTTCCTCTGCTCACAAGCTTTAGGAATCAACTACTAGCTTATTGCAAGTGTTTAAAACTATATGTAAGAGAGTTGGTCATGCCGTATGCTTGAGTTTGACCAATCAGTATCACTCAGTTCATCAAGCTCCATCCAAGGCATTCTCCAGAAAATGATCTACTCTGGAGAAGAATGTTACGGTTCCTGGAAATACAGCCAAAGAACAAAAATCAGTCCTGATTTGTCCAGGGGAAATACACTGAAAGTTCCAGACTTCCCAAAAAAGTTCTAGCGGTGGAAAAGTTAATGAGATAAGACTTTCGTTTTTAAAGTAATCTATCGAGGTATTTTTCTCATCCTGAAAACTAAGAAAAAAGCACCTACTTCAAAAAATCAGTATAATAAACAAATCAGGTCAAAAGTGAAGAATGTGTCACATTTTCTCCTCTGTTGTGAAGCTGTGTGACCTTCATTAGGAGAACTTTCTACTGAACTGTGATACCTGGCACTTCAGCCTACTCGTCACCCTAAAGCCAATTATGCTGAAGGTTAGACTGAGCATACAGAGAGAGGGCTTAAACAACTGTGATGAACATTAGCAGACATCAGGGGATCTGAAAGATCAGGGCTCTTTCTGCATTGTGTAGTAGGAGTATTAAGCAGATTTTAAGCTGAACTCTAGGTATAGTGAGTGAGTGAGTGCATGCGGAAGAAACTGCACTGAGAACAATTACAGAGAACCGACAAATAAAGTGTATGTCCGTCACTCTTCCCACACAACCAAGTACGACTCAGGGCAGAAGTAAACCCTGCTGTCTCATTTTGCTATCCCAGGGGCTCAGTGCACAATAACGAGAAGCCTTAGTGCACAATCGTTAAACGTCAGAATGTAAACATGGGGTTTTCCTGCTCTAATCAATTACATTCAACATAATAATTATTAGCAGATGTGTTGAATCAGCTGTAAATCTGCATTCTCTCCATTTCTCTTGGGCCAGGAGTGATGAAGTGAATAAGAGGTGGCATTTTAAGTCTAGCCCCCCCCTCCCTCACTGCCACCTGACGTCACACCTCTTGCTATGGTAACCATACCATCATGCCTCTTTCTCTCTTCAGATCACTGTTTCTCGGTCTATCTGTGTCTCTGGCTAAAAGTGAGCTGTGAGAGACAGTGAAATGTATCTAAGCTTGCGAGACAGGGAGAGAGAGAGAGACATTAAAAACTGCACCAGTCTGCCTCTGCAGCTTATTCTGCTGTGTCCTCATGTCACAGGGAACCAGAAAGGCCCACATTCCCCCTAAGAAACTGTCAAGGGAGATTATTCTCCACAGTTCCTTGCTCCATTCCTCTCACCTACCTAGACACAATCACATGGATCTCATCACGTAGAGCCCACTGGATGAGCTGTACTACTTTTAGTGGGTAAACAATGGTGCTAAATGAACTGTTGAGATGCATGGGGCAGGGAAACAAACAGGGCATGTGCTGAATCTAATGGAACTTCCAGACTCAATGATGAACCATAAACGGTAAATCTGTCCCCTGTGCATTAGATGTTTTTTTCCTGCTATTGTGGTTGCTGGTTGGTCATGTGATACCGGTCAACCACGCCCTGATGTCAAGACACTGACATGCTCAGACAAAACAGAGCTGATGCAAAAATAAATAAATTTAAAAAACAGAAGCGTCGTTCTCCAGGGTTGTGAATGACGTGTTGCATCGCAAGCCTGTGTGTGCATATGCGATGCCACGCAGTTGCCAAGTGAAGGGGGTTCAAGCGGGATTGGGGTCATCTGATGACGTGTTCTGCTTTCGGCACAGGTTTCCATAACAACGGCATGACTCACCTTCAGGTCCCTGTGCACAATGTCATGCTGGTGAATGTGGCTCACGCTCTCCAGGATCTGATTAATGCAGTGACTGAGAGAGACAAAGAGAGAGATGGAGAAAATAAAAGAGGGGGGGAAAGAAAATCAATCCCTTAACACCAGCAGACTACGAAAGCAAAACAAGTAGGGGAAAAAGTTAAAGCTGTTGTATATTTCTGCCACTGGCAGGTATGCACGTCTCTGAATAACTGTGTGTGTGTGTGTGTGTGTGTGTGTGTGTGTGTGTGTGTGTGTGTGTGGATGGATGGTTTGTTTTTACAATTATAAACACACAACCAGAGAAAGTCCACAGAATATAAATAGATAAATTTATCATGCCACCTAAGGGCCAAAGCGAATTTTCTACTGTTGAACAGTCATGTATCGTGTGATACAGTTGTCTGACTTGGGCTCAATGGAATGTTCGTGTGATCTTAAAACAGTAAACTTTTTAGAGACGAGGCTATATTGCAACCGGATAACTGTTAGAGTTCAGCTGCCAAAATCGTAATGCGTACAAAGAAAAGGAAAAAAAATTACTAACACTGGCACTAATGGAGCTAAACTGTATACAATGATAAAAGGAAAACATTACTAAATATTATTTATTTTTTTTAGGTCAAGGTTTACTGTCAGGTCCCCAAGTGTTTGATTTTGAAGAATCAAGTGACAAAAATGAAGCCTTTCAAAGCACGCCAAGCAGGCAGCCTGACTTTGATCCACGTCCGAACCGGAGGTCCGGAAGACCGGGGTATAACACAAATCTCACAAAGACGACGGGTGACGAAGAGTAAAGCTGGCCTACATGATCTCTCAGTCTGAGCAGTCCCAGCAGCTCCGAGGGGTGAGCAGTAAATACGATTGAGCAGTACCCTGTAAAGGAAGAAGCCTTACACAGGCAAAACCTCAAAGGACCCTTTAATAAATACTGAACAGCTATAACTAGATGTGCCACCTCATGTCCAGTGCTCCTGAGATAGGCTCTGGATCCACCATAAAGCGGTTTCTGAAGAGGAATGAATGAATGAATAAATATAATGGGATGAGCTAGCTGGAAGCTATCTTTAGATATCTTTGTGATTAACTTCTCCTTCGTCTAATTATTAATTCATAAACATGAGCTAGAACTCAACACTGGTATGTTTGTGCCTTGCATATTGCCTACTTCTTGTGAACTTCTACTGACTCATACTACAGTAATAGGATGTGGCTGATCAATTTACAACAATGTGCTTCGTGCCCGCCGTACTTCATGCTGAAAATTAAGTCTCAGGATTAACTCCTTCTCCTCGATAAAAGTTGCTCTGACAACGTATAACACGTTATTATTACTCCCAGCTTTTCACAAAGATTTCCTTTGGTGTTAAGACTATTTTTACAAGTAATTCTCAGAGGCTTTACACACACCAGCTCAAAGCTACTCCTGGTGATGGACTTCAAAGATTTTAGACTTGAAAGATTATCTTTAGCGATGAGGATAACGACTTAGTGTGAAAAGTAGTTGGTTATCTATCCTCTTTTGGGGCTAAGGTTTTGCTTTTGAAAGGTTGCAGAGCTGCTATAGGATATGCTCTTGGCAAGCATTTTTGGGGCTTGTATTTTTAACATTAAATTACCATGTGAATTTGCACAACACAGCCAAAAAAACACACAAGGTGAGGGAAAGAGAGTAACTGCGTTGAGAGTTAGCCTGTCTGACCTCTGTGCTTAAAAACTCTTCAGCTTTTGTTTTGTTGTCTAGACTGCATACACTTAAAACATGAACGAACAATACTCTTACTCAAACGTATAATCCATGATGAAAGCTCCGTGCTGGTAGCAAGCCAGGTAGCTAACTTTCACCTACAGTGCACAAATAGATGTATGCACACCTGCAACGTTACTATAGCGACCAGCGTGAATATCCAAGCAGTCAGAACAAACCGAGTTTACTCACTTGACATCTGCAACGGAGACACTTCACATGCAGTCGAAAAATCATATTTAAAAAAAATAGCCTGCTGTGTGAACAAAGTCTACATTACAGGTAAATAATATTCAGGCTCATTGGTCTTCTGTGACCGTTATTCTAGCCAGATAGGTAATTACCAATGTATTATTTACAACAGTGGCATAGCATAACACTCCTCAATAACAGGAGNTGTTGCATGCACTGAACTGGACCCACCTGGCATCAGCTTCGCTATAATACTCTCTAGCAACAATGTCTTCAAAAAGCTCTCCACCAGTGACACTAGAGAGAAAAAGAGGAGAGGAAGAAAAAAAAAAGGGGGGGGGGTTGTCATTATCCCAAGGGTGAAGCATGTACAAAAGTGGCTCACACATAGACAAGACTGATGTACTGATTAAAAAATAAAAAGGTATGTGGATTAGCCTGGACTGCCATTCTGAGCAGTGTTTAAACTGTATAAATGATTCCCCCAAATAACAAACAATTCCTAATAATGAATGATTTTTTTTTTTTTTTTTTTGCCACACTAGCACTTTTTGATGAAGAAACCCATTAAGATGTAAGCGGTGAGTGTTCTTGTGCCTTAATGATGGTGAACAGCAGAACTTCATCAGCTAAAAAAAAAAAGTTCCTCATGACAGGGATGTGGAATAACAGTGCAGAAACTTGTCACGGGACACAAATAAATCCGCTGAGAATGCAGAAACGCACCACCACATCAATGCATCATCCAATATAGGGAAAAAAATATGTCAGCTGAGGTACTCACAGGTCAAAGACAAGGTAATGAAAGCCTTCCTCTGAGATACTGTCATGGAGTCGCACTGAGAAAAGAGTGAAAGTGAGAGAGAAAGTCAGATACAGAATGTGAATATACTGGAGGCAGCTATTCTTTCAGTCATGAGGCTGAAGAAAGTCCAGAGAGTTAGCTTAGTGATTCAGAGTCAGCATTTTGGCATGCAGTGAGCACTTCAAGAGTGACACGCCATCTACCCAGGTTTCATGTCACACATAGATCACTTGTTACAGTATCACGCATCAATGGTGCAGTTCACAAAAGGCAGAAATTTGTTGAGAACTCGACATTATACTAAGCGGAACACGCAAAGAGAAGTGTCAAATGAAGAGGCTAGAAGGACATTAAAAGTAATAAAGAGAAAACTTATAATCTATATATATATGACCATATATTACAATTCATATTCCTAACAGATAAGTCCATGAAAGCATGTTTGTAACTAATATGTATCTGCAACTCTATAACAGCTTGTGCTGTGCTTCTGTGGGTGAGAATACTGGGATAATGGCTGGTTGGCTCCAATGTGAATCATTGAAGATTTGTGTGTTTCGGTTACACAACTTCTCATATTAACCGAAAACACAATATTTGCTCATGTTTGGGAACAAACACGTTAAGCATGATTAGATCTTAGCACAAACAGAAATCTGGCGAGTGTCCGTGCCTGTCCATGGCCAAGCACAGAGCCAGGGCTTTACCAGTGGCATGGAGTGGATGGGACTCAAACGCACAGTACAGCGCAAACACACAGTAGAATCTTAAAATTCTGAATTGTAAATTCATTGTTTCTGAGCATTATTTAATAGCGATTACAAAAGTTGCACGCCTAGCACAGCGAAGCGCGTCATCCAAGAGTGGGTGGGGTCTTTGTCAAAGCATGTACACTGTGGATTAGCGGCAAGCTAACAAACGGTTTATTTTTCAGGAAACGTTTTAAGGCGAAAAAGGCATAAAACCGCTCTCGTCAACATATCATTGCTATCTTACATTTAACACATCGTTAGTCGTTATTTTTATCCCATGGTCACAGAAAATATGTAAAAGCTATTCAGTGCTGTGAAACAGAAACTGAGACGCTTCTTGCCACATGTCGCAGGGTGGTTTGTCTCAGTGCTTTAAAAGGTAAGGGGTGTAGTGAACACGATCCAATGTCAGTTTAATTAAACTTCATTGACAACTGCAAGATGAAATCTCTAAAACAGAACTTCTCTCTCTCTCTCTCTCAAAAAAAAAAAACTGACTAGGCTGCATGTAGACGATAAGTAAGGTAGTTTAACTAATAGCTGGATAAACATGTCATAAGTTGTGAAATTAAAGTTAAAAAGTGGAATGTGATGGGATGCGACAGGTGTAGAAAGTGTCATTCAGCATTCAGTGTACTTNATGCAGACGATAAGTAAGGTAGTTTAACTAATAGCTGGATAAACATGCCGTAAGTTGTGAAATTAAAGTTAAAAAGTGGAATGCAATGAGGCGCGACAGGTGTACAAAGTGTCATTCAGCATTCAGTGTACTTTATAACGCATAGTACACTGCGCATACAGTGCCCATGCATATTGCAGCAGATAATTTCTATGCTAATTTTTGCAATATTGTAATATTTTGTGCTTACGGGCAGTGGTTTGAATAACTGAATATTCTTAAAATGCTAATCTTGCACAAACTGCCCATCCCTAATGTCCTACAGGGATCACCTACGTAGTCTGACACCCAAAGTGATCACCTGCCAATTCCCACCCACCAGCCAGAAGCTAACCTATCATACGACAGCTGTCAACTGGTGAGGGTGAAGGCTTCCTGAGACACACGAATTCAGTCAAACACATCTTTTTGAAATGTTGCTCCTGCTCATCACAGGGCCGGATGTCACATCTGGAGGAAAGCGTTATCTGCCCTCTTCCACATACATGAGCTCACGGATTCCCATGACTGGCCAGTGTCACTGTGAGAGACAGGGGAGAGAGAGAGTATGCCATCTCTTCTACCCAGAGAGCACAGCCAATTTGCTCTCTTGGCTCTTGTTCACTGATGGCTGTGGCATTGTCGGGACTGTGACACTCGTCAACTGTCAAATATTATGACACGTCAAAGATGCTTTGGGAAAATGTTTGTATTAGAGATTGCTTTGAGATGGGATGACTTATAGGTGGCTTAATTAAAAAAAAAATGTTGATTGGTCATGCAAAGGAAATTGCCTTATTGCAGCAGCCATTCATAGAATAGCTCAAGAGGGAACCGTAGTACAAACAGGAGGAGCAGATCAACTAAACAGAAAGAAGCAGTTAATAAGTAAGAACATGCAAAAAGAAAACATCAAAATCTAAGCAGTACTGCACATTTCCTGGAAACTGCGATGTATTTCACATTAAATGCCCATCTAGATGCATTCTGTAACACAATCCATCCAGTAAGTAGTTTTAAAACACATGTAAGTGCTGTTCGTATACCATTAAGTACTGCTAAGTGTGTGTTGAATGTGGATGAGAGTAGGAGAATGAGCGTAAAAGGATCTTTTTGCTTCCCCTCTCAATTGCCCCCTTTGTTAAGAGTTTATTTGCAGTCAAAGCAGACAACAAGATAAGCTGTCCCTTTGAGACAGAGAGAGTGAGAGAGACAGAGAGAGAGAGAGAGAGAGAGAGAGAGAGAGGGAGAGCAGTGTACAGTTAATATGGGATGCTGGAAGGTGAGATGAAAAGAGAAGCAGAGTGAGAGAGAAGAGACAGAGCAAAAGCGAGAAGAAATGACAGGCAGATCAGGTGCGACTGGCAGGCATCCCAGGAGGACAGACATGCTGACGTGTTAGACAACGCTCTCCACCACCATTATCAAAACACCAACTGAAGGAATATCTTGTGGAAGAATGGTGTTCATCCCTCCAGTACAGTTCCTTGTTGAATCTGTGCCGGGGTGCAGAAGCCATTCGGGAGAGGGCATTTTTTCCTTTAGTTTGTCAATCATCTGAATATAGTTGCATTAAAACAGAAGTTAATCCTATTTCTGTTTACAGTGCTTCTGTAGCATTATTTACTGCCCTGTTTGTGGACGCAGGTAACAGGTGTCCTCAGTGCATGCAGTAGCAATTAACCTAAAGTGAAATGTTAAAAAACAACAGGTAATGGGATAAATCTGGCATTATCTACAGCTGTGCCATTACTGTTTACATTTACAGGAGCCAAGAACATGCAAGATAATATCCAATATCAAGTGAGATGCTAGCTAAGAAAGACAAATGTAATATTTATTTTCATTATTTAAATACCAAATTCACAACGGTTGCAATCATCATTGAGATGCACTATTTTTGAAATTAGATGGAAACCAATGGCTAAAACAACGTATAGTTTTTCCATAGCTGGAAACAAATGGTCCAGGAAACTGGGTTTGTGTTTTAACCCTGAAGGCATTTGAGGGGTGTCTTCAGGTACATAAACTGTACAAGTTTAAAAGACGAGTGTTCAGCAGATGTGAGTGATGATATTATGTAAGTCTTACTGCACCTATTGACTTTTGACTTTAGCACGCTCACCATGTTTTGGGTGTCATGAACCATTGTTTTGTTCTTCCACCAAATATAGATGTAGTCAGAAGTACAAAGGCAAATATAGAGATAGTCAGAAGTGTAAATGCAAATATGGATGCAGTCAGAAGTAACCTTTCTTTCTTTATTTATTTATGAAGCACTTTCACACAACTACTGGTTGATCCAAAGTGCTGTACAATACAGCTAACAAAAAAACAAAAAACAAATAAGAAACCACAAAACATCAAAACACAATATAGCAATACAACTGGCATGGCTAGATAAAAGCTACTGACAAAAGATGCTTAAGCAGGTATTTAAATACTGGCACAGCTCTAATAGAAGCTGGTAATTGGTTCCATAGACTAGGACCAGCAACAGCAAAGGCTCGATCACCTCTGCAATGGAGCCTCGATCTAGGGACAGAGAGGAGACCAAGAGTACTGGATCTTAGGGACCTATTTGGTTTATGAGTAGAGATTGCCTCAGAGAGATATGATGGGGTTTGATTATGCAGAGATTTAAAAACAAAAGTTACAATTTGAAAAATAATGATAAATTTGACTGGCAACCGGTTTAGAGAAATAAGAATGGGCGGGATGTGATGGATCCTCCGTCTGCCTGTCAGCAACCTTGCGGCAGCATTTTGGACCATATCATCTGTAAACGCATTTATCTCGTGACTGAACATGGTATCATATCACTTAATGTCGTTAGATTTGCTCTACCTTGTTTGTTCACTTATTGGAGGTCCATGTTCAGCAGATTTTTCCTTCACAGCAGAGATGTAGCGAGTATGACCAATAACTCATAACCAGCAGAAGTGCAGCAACTCCACACGCTCAAAGGTAAGGCGATACTGCCATTATTTTCATGATTTTGCATGAGGTCACACTTGTTATGGTGAGCATCATGCACATTCTCCTTCACTTAATGCAAATTGGCCTCACATTACCCGTAGTCAATCGAGAGACAGACGCCGAGTAAACGGATTGTGACAGAGAAAGCAAGCACGAGTTCGTCCCCATAAATTCAAAAAAGTTGTAAACATACAGCCACACAAAAATCCATACTGGCAAAGGTCACCATAAGCAGCTAATCTGACTGTATGGTGACATAAGTCACCTGGTAAAGCTTCACCATTTGTAGCTAGTGGCTTAAAATATGATAAAACAAAGTGGCTATGTATGTTTGGCACTTGACCAGCATGAAGAACTCCAAACTAAAGGTGTGGTTTTTTCTATCCTGCTTAGTTGTTTTTATTTCCCAAAATATAAACAAATTAGCGACATAAATCATTGTGATCCCAATCAGGAAGAAGCAGTTTCTGAAAATGAATGAATGAAAGCAGTTAATTCACTGGACAGAGCCATGTGAGCAACACGTACATTTCCATGTTAAAGTATGTGGTCTTTCTTTGCCTTGCAAGCTTCATTAGACTGGAGGACTTACTTACATTTTTGACGGACGAGGACACTGAAAAAGACAGGGTTACGTGTGGGGACGAGACTTCAGACCAGAGATGTCTATTTTACAGCTGGGGAAATAAACACATACTTCTCTGTCTCTCTGTCATTAAACATTCTTTTCGTCATCAACTTCTCTTTTTAAAGGTGAATTACGGGAAAAAAAAAATAGGATTGTAAATCGACCCAAGTTATAAACTTACTAAGGGTGGGTACAAGTGTTTCGAGGCCGGGGTCCTGGATGCCACGCCTGTGAAGATGAGTGTCTATATAAAGCGACTGACCGGAGGTGCATCTGAACACAAAACAAGCATTCTGGACCAGAAGCCACTTTTCCAAACAGGTTTTTGTTAAGGCCATGGCTTAATGTATTGGTTTTCCCATATATATCTTCCAGGTTACTTGTACAAGTGAGGAATTACATAAAAAATGTGACTACTGCACCTTTAAATAAATCATGCCATCACAGCCAGACCAGATAAATGAAATAATAAAAGAAAAACTTCCCTTTCTGTTCTCCATAGTCTCTGGTCTGATGAGCTGCCTTCAGCTAAATAATTTACATAAATACATGAGATAAACTGCAGCTGAAGCTACAGAAGCCACACTGGTTCATTTTTTAGAAAAGTAGTGTCACGGAACTACAGCCAGTTTTTTCCATACACTGATCATTTCTTCTGCAGTATTTTTAAGGACTAAGTTCAGGGCCTCTAGTTAACAGCGGTCAGTTAGTTAACAGCCCCTGATCTAGAGCTCCACTCACTCTGTGCTTCTGATAGCTGTCCTCACATCAACTCAATTCACACTGCCCAATCTATACCGACGTCCAAATGATTTAAGCTGATGCATGCATGTGTGTGTGTGTGTGTGTGTGTGTGTGTGTGTGTGTGTGTGTATCGGATGCTCACCTATGTTGGGGTGTTTGAGCAGACCCGTCTAGGCTCGAAGAGCGAGGTTAAAGACCACTAGACACCTCTGTTAGTGTATCTACTACGAATGTTCAGAGTCTCTTTCAAAAAGTACATCCGACATTCGTCTTCAACACAATCCCTGCATTAACAACAACACAACAAACTGTTAAACAATGTACTCCACTGGACCGCAACAAAGTTATTTCTGTGCTTTAGGAACAGATGAAGAATCAACCTGTGGCATGTCCACTAGCCTTGTACATACTGATTTTTCACCGCTCATGTTTCACCTTTAAAACCTTAATCAGGATTTCCCTAAATCATCTATAAATATTGTAAAAACAGCCGGTTCACCAAAAAAGACTAAAAGACAATAAAATCCACTGAAAAGCACTGCAGATGGTCAGAACCCTGCTGTATCACACGCCTAAAGCGCTTCTGGACTTGTGAATCACATTAACACTCTGAAGGATTTACACTTCCCCAAACAGAGTATGCACAAGACTCCTCGAACGAAGACACCTGTTAGAGTACACCTATGACATCTAAACATGGATTCTTGACGAAGAGTTAAGTATTTGTGACACCTGTGCTCATTCCAGGACTTCTTCACAATCTGCTCATACTGTACATCCTTTCAACACACTTGATTTTATAGTATACAGCTGTAGAAGAGTATGATTTATAAAAATATGATTTATAATTCCACTATCTGGTGTCGCACAGAAAAGGATTGGTTCTCTTTTGAGTCTGGTTCATCTCAAGGTTTCTTCCTCTCTTCCTCGTATCATTTCAGGGAGTTTTCCTTGCTCCTGTCACATCTGGCTTGCTCATTAGGGATCTAAATTTACATCTAATCTGTAAAGCTGTTTTTTTTTTCTTCTCCCTTCCCCTTCTTTAATACGCGGTCTATTGATAAAAACACTACACAAATAAAACTGAATTGTAAGTCCGGTGTCCATCTGGTTACAGAGTCAGTCTATGGCAGTGTGTGTATGTGGTTAGACAATGAAAAATGAAATGCGGCCTGCAGCTGCATAGATAAGTGTGAGGCATTAACCCAGTGGAGCAGACAGAACAGAAGCCTGATGCTTGCCTAATGAAAATGTTGGAGCTTTCAGGTCGGCTGGGGAATTCAGCAGGGTGCCTTGAAACGCATAAACATCTAAAAACACACCAAGCGAGCCAATACATCAAAATATGTTCTATGTGCCAAGTACGCCAGATAAACCAAGAGGCTTAGACGCACCCACACATAACCTACGGTTACAGCACAGCAATAAATCAGGCTCGCAGGCCCCACACGGGGCAGCCACGCAGCACAGGAGATGTGCACGCCTGTAAACTTTCACACAACTGCAGGAGGAGGGCACCAGGGAAAGCAGCAGCAATGTTAATGCATATACATAACAGCATATGCACACACACACACACACTTATACACACTCCCTGAAGGGTCCCTTCTCGGTCTCACGACCAATCCGACAGTAGAGGTCGTCGTCCTGACCTTAAGATTAGTACGTAAGTCAGCAGCAGGTCCTGCTGGGTCTGCTCTCTCTCTCACTCTCTCTCGTCCAAGTAGGGACTTCAAGCCGCACGGATGGAAATAAATCAGCATTAACACCACAGTCCTGAAACTCCAACATGACATCAGAATGGCGCAACAGTTATTATGACCACAAAAATGTTATTGAAAAAAAAAAATAATAAAAAAAATCTGCTTTATTATTAAATTAAATTTAGTCAGTGTTCTACAGAAAATCTATGCCACACATTTTTAACTCAATATCGTAGATTACATGTACTTTCAGATTTTGGATTTTGAGTGAGTGGGTTTGAAGTTCGACATCGATTGTGATAACTCGTACGTGAGCAAAAGAGAAAAGCTTTTCCCATTCAGCTCAGATACAGAGAGGAAAAGACTAAACATACACGACATGTCCGAGGGGAAGTCTTGCTTTTATTGCATTGTATAAACAACATGAGGCAACCTGAGAGCGAAAGCACATTGTAAAAGGAGTCCAAAAGTTACACCTTGACAGTGGAGACTGGCTGCAATGGAAAAACATCAACAGGACAAATAATAATCCAATTTCTAAATCAACTGCACAACAAAACAGCTGAAAGCAAACAATTCACAGTCTCCTGAAGCACAGAGCTTAGTGTTTGCTCTTTTCTATAAGACGTGATAGTAAATGAATAAAGCACACCACAGAGTATGACCAGTGGAGATTACACTCAGTGCCGTGATAGTCAGAGGTCTTATTACCCAACCGCATTAACACTGGACACTCAATATTCAGCACCACTGCGGCTCTTTGCAGAACAGAATTAGACGGAGGATCGACACAGGGCTCCTATTTGTGTTATGTCCTCATACACGTGGGGTGTCTTTGTCTCCGACGTTGCAAACAAACAGCCGCACGCAGACACACACACACACAGCACTCCAATAATGCTGTCAGATGCAGGCTTAAACTGTGCAAATGCAGCAAAGCAGAGCCCTCAGTTTCAATGTTCTCCTTCTCCTCAGGCCTTTCCCCCCACACACAGAGGCTCTGGAAGTCTTCTCTCTTCCTACCATACTACCAGAATGATTACAACTGTGTAGCAGGATTAGGGCCCGGACATCAAGTACAGTTTGTTCTGTTGTGCGAATATGACTAACACCGGTATTAACAGAAGACTAAGTGTTAAAGAGAATACTGCAGGTACTTTTTAATGCCAACCTGCCCTCTCTTGAATTAATCCTGACCAATCCTGCCCAATCTCAGTTACTTTCTACCTGCACACAATATTCTCTAGCAAACTTTCTCAAAATAGAAACCGATAAATAATTTTCTTTAACTGAAAAGTATTTACGTTATTTGGACAACGTGGGTTATGTGTGGGATCAATGAGTCCTTTCGTTATGAACGAACAAATTATGTTTGATATATTTCTGCATTTTGTCATACATTGGTGGCACTGACCTTCAGGTCAAGCACAGGAATAGTTCTACACCAACAAGTAGAATTTCTTGAGCAAGAATTAAAAATCAATGTAGATACTACGACCTACAAAGCAAAACCAATGCAGGTTCTGGATAAGTTTCTGAACAATAACAAACATTTGCTTCATGAATCATAGGGCTGTGTTAGGCTGTGTTGTACAAGCATATCAGTTTGCCCATGACGTCATAGATTTGACTCAACAACACGGGTTCAGAGAGAGAGACAAGCGGACAGACCACATCGTACTGCTGTGGTCGTTCAATAGACCACCACACTCCTGCTCCGCAAATGAGAAGACGGACCGATTCTATTGCCATGACACCGGTTTTCCAGGCGAACTAGTGGCTCGGAGTGTGATTAGGGTTCACTTCATCTCGCCACCTGCACCAGACAGTCTAATGCATCAGTCTCTATCAACCACTTCCATTAGCAATCAGACTGACCACATGTGAAATTGTTCTGCACAAGCCGGAGCTCGCACACCAATCAGTCACGCAGGGAGAGTGATTAATCTGAAAGACAGCAGTAAAGGGCTGGCAACCAAGGCCAGTACAGATATATGCACGAACATGCTTCCTTCTCACTCATTGACACTATGTCTCCAGTCGGAACAGCTTTTCCCCACTGAAAGTTAATCAACTCATCCGTTTGCTGGATTCAGTCTGGCACAGCGAGCAATCGTTATCCTCACTAAGAGCTAAAAATGTTCAAATTAATCACGACTTTCACACCTCAAAGACTGGAACTCTGCCTTATGATTATGTATTAATACAAATAATAAGAAAAAGAAGAAAAAAGCCTGGAACTGGGCTTGTGAGATTGTATATAATATAACTATAAAGTCATATCATTACAGTGGACAAAACTACTGGAGGCTGGTTACGAGTCGGCCGTAGCTGCAATCACCAGTGTTAGAGTTTTGTTTTTTAAAAATTACGATTAATAAACCGTTAACGAGGTTGAAGTCGGGACAGTAAATATACGCAATGGGGTATTAGCTGTAATCAAACTCCTTATAAAATTTAAATAAAATGATAGAAATTACACATGCATGTGCTCTGTGGTGAACATTGAATTCATGTGTGGTGAACAACACAATGTGTCCTTTTCTTAATTTAAATCTCCACTCATGTTTTGAGAGTGAAGACATCCATGACTTTATCCGTTTGGCAACATGGACAAGGCAATCTAAGATGCTGCTCTGCTCTAAAGTCAGACAGCAGGTTGTTAAGGTTCATATACAGGGTGTCCCAAAAGTCTCCATACACAGGAGACATGAACACGATTTTAGCAAAATGTCTTCCAACATTTTTCATACTTAGTTTAAAAAGATATAAATTTTTTCATATAGCCTTTAAGAATGACAAAAAGAAGAACGTATTGAAATCATTCTCATGGCTGGACGGGGACGCTTTTGCGTAGTTGTGATGGAAATGCAGTTACATGCGTAACACCAGATGTGTTAACACGAGATCATCGTGAGGGGGAGAGATGAATGTGTGCGCGCTTACAAAGAAAAGGCAATCATGTAGCGGATGTTCTGTAAATAAAGTTACATCTGCTATAAAGCGTTAAATTCCCCCATGTACGCAGACTGCTGGGACACCCAGTACAACTACAAAACAGATGAAAGGAAATATTATGAGATACAACACATTTTATTTTTGTCAGTGTTAAAGCTCCAGACACCATGTTTTCTGACAGACATTAAAATCGTCCGACTTGACAGACAATCACGGCAGCTGAAATCTACTGGCGATTCCTGATACTGCTGTCAATCATCCCAAGCCTAGTTGCAACATTCTTAATGGAAAGTAACTGAAATGCGCAAGAACAGCAAACAGAATTGAAACGTGTATCTGAAGGTTTAGCTGACAAGTTTAGATAATACATTTCATTACCTTTTCTAAGTGAATGATAGAACAACGTGAAATATTAACATTTGCATATTTAGCAAAAAAATCCACATTATAATGTTCATAAAATATAATAGTATTCAAACAGTGGAATTCACTGTGGATGTAAAACAAGA
>CM074947.1:9138187-9218339 GCA_037577455.1 Pangasius macronema
CCCCCCCCCCCCCCCCCCCCCCCCCCCCCCCCCCCCCCCCCCCCCCCCCCCCCCCCCCCCCCCCCCCCCCGCCGGTAGGAAACAGAATTTTTTTTTTCTTCCCTCACAGCACCTCACACCTCTGTGCTCATCATGACCAAAATACTACATATTAAAGGGCAAAGGAAAATCCTACAACCACGCAATTAGTTTCTGTGCACATATGACACCAGTCAGTTCTCATTACTGCTGATAAAGCATGAATCAGCATCGGTGAATCAGTGCAGCACAAGACACTGGAGCAAGCAAATGACACCCAAGAGCACTAACGGGGTTTCTTAGCTTTCATTTTTTGCTTATTAGATCTAGCTGAGTTGCATGAAAAGCCTAACTAAGCTAATGTTCGGCTGCATCCCAAACAGGAAACAGGATACTACAGTATATGATGTTTGCAGCCAGCAGTAGTTGTTTGTTGTGCTGATTGCTCAACGTGAGGCGATGGTGAGACAGCAGGAGGTGATCATCGGTCAGCTGTGATTGGCGCTAATGCGTCGACGTCAGCTGAGTGCGTCACAGCCCTTAGGTACAAGTGTCCTGTTGCTGTGATAGAGTGTCAGGAGATCAGGTTTAAAAAAAAAAAAAAAGATAAAATGTAAAGAAAAAATAAAATCGTCATCATATAATTTTACTTACGCAGCATTTGTTTTCGCTGAAGTCTGCTTTGGAACATTACAAAAATGAAGGTGGGTGAGAAGTCTTGAAGAAAAAAGATGGAAATTCACCAAAAGGGGGTGCGTGGGCCATAACTCAGTGATCTGCCCCTCACAGAGCTGTATTTATTCTCAGTCTCAGCAGAAGGCCAATAGCAGAGGACTGGAGCGTGCGACAGAATAACTCGAGTAATGGGTTTGATCCAAAGTGATGGCTACTTTTACTGTGGCTCTATTGTGAACACTGTGTCTGCTTCGATTTATGCTGAAAGTAATATAAGAGGTCACAGTGTCTGATCCTCTCTGCAGACTCTTAGGTGAGTCAGATTAATCTGCTTCTACGTCAGCGAGCAGGAAGGAGGAGCTGATCACGACTCGCCGCATGCAGCTCGTCACGCTCCCTCTCTCCCTCATGCGCCCGCTGTATTATGACATCCTATCCTCTCTCCTGCCATGGCAACACTCAGCTGACCCGTCTTCCACGTCACAGAGCGCTCTCGCTTTCCTTTCATTTTCTCGCCATTCGTTACCTGTACTGCAGTCGTGTCTCACAGCTCCTGCCTCTCTCTGTGTCCATCACTGCTTCCCAGCAGGCTCTAGCAAGAGTGGCCAACAGTCAGAGATGGCAGAGTCTTTGGTCCTGCGTAGTGCAGAAGCACAGCTACCTAATCTCATTCAACATTCAGCACATAATGCATAGGAACGTTTTCTTACCATCACTAAACATGACAATTTGTACCATTAAATGCTTTATGCAGAATAATCACATTGTTTTTATCATCATCATCATCATCATCATCACTGGTTTCTTAGTGATTTATTTCACAGCAGCCAAACTGGTAAAAAATAAATATACAAAAACAGCCACAGTTATTTTGGCCATCAGTACCATTAGACATGCTAGCTTGGGATTCTGTAGATAACAGCTTCCAGTTACATGTCATTCTCTGATAACTGGCAAATGGCACCATGTTGGGTTTAAGCCATTGAGCCAGTCTTGTGACATGATAAAATGAGAGATCATATATAAAATGAAGAACTGAGAATCTTCATTCATTCATTCTCCTTCCACTTTTCCTGATGTGGATGGCAGTGGCTCCAGGTTGAGGAGCTCAGTCCAGTCTTCTCTCGTTCCCAAGCTAACTGTGAGACAGAATCTTGCCAGCGGGATCTGGCTCTGTCCTGGGCTCTCCGTTCAGCAGGGCGTGCCCGATTCAGCTCTTGGGTGTCCTTGTAAGATCCCCAAACCACCTGAAATCTGGAGGTTCTGCGGCTTAAATGGAATTTGTGATGTTTAAGCCAAGTGATGTTTTAACCATTAAAAAAAACACAGATGTACTGTACATGCGCCTTTAAGCTCCATTTGGGGGAACACAAAAATTACTAGACACGTGTCTGACCATCGTCTAGCTTTTCCAACCACTTACGCACTACATTCTTACACACTCTTTGGTATTTCCATGCACAATCGCGCCTGTCAGAGAATGTTCATGCTGCTGCATGCTGTCCAAGACAGCTAAGCGTTTACTGTAAGAGAACAGGAGACATTTTTGACAGATTGGCACATGGCCCTATGTTAAAATGGCTAAAACAGTCACTGCTTCCTAATCATGACATAATGAGAGTGGGGCTATGACAGACTGTCAGCAACCTGCTCTCTCTCTTTTTAAAATCTTCTTGATAAGATGCGTGGAATATTTGGATAAAATTTAAAAACAATGAGAAAGGCTAAGTGGCCGAGCGCATAATGGGATCCCTTTACCAACACAGACGAAGACAAGGGACAGAGGAAACTCTCACACCCAACAGGGGTTACGCTAATTAGCACGATAATTAAAAAGGCATTAATAAACAGAAATGATAGCGCGTCAGTTTTATCACAGCTCTGTTAAAGCCGTGCTCTCTCGGTGTGTAAAAAGCACCAATGGGAGCAGGTGTGCTGCTGTTGCTGGGCAGTGCGATGTCAGGATGAATCAGGACTGAAGCTTCAGCGAGGCTGCAGAATTGAGTCGTGCTACAGCAGCAAAGCAGGGAGTCTCTCATCTGCAGCACAGAAATAAAACACAACAGAGATGCTACAAGGCCTAGTACAAAAGGCTCTTTCAACATTTAATTGTGCACCAGCATCTCTGTCAGCGCTCTTCTCAGTTTAAACAACCTCAGGTCACAATACAGTGCTATACAGCCTTACTAGCCAGAACAGGTACACCCCGTATTTAACACAAACTGCTATATTACTCAGAGGTATGTCAGTTTATGACATGCCCCCTTTATATATTATATACATTAAATTTGCATTAAAATACTAATTTAATATATAATACATTACACACTGTTTTGTACTGCCAAAACGTGTCCCTAAATTAAACGTCACTAAATGTAGCATGGGTGTTTGTGTATGTTGCATATTTCAGCAATTATTTTTCAAAATGATTAATTATCCTGAAAAATATATACTTTTATAAAATTCAGCTTGGTATTGTAGTGGTCATTTTCCCCAATCCAAAAAAAGGAGGCTTTATGTTTTTATAAGAACCCTCCCGCAAATGGTATGGAACCAGCATTTTTTTTTTTACTAGCATTTGCAAAAGCTCACTGTACGTTCACCTCCAGTGTATGTTTCATCATGTCCAACAGATAAAACCCATCAATAACAGAACATGCTAGAGCCTGCTTTGACAGATGAAAGTTAGAAGTCTTAGAGTCATGACTAAATGAAAACACAGATGAAGTTCATGCTGCATTTAATTATATGCACTCATTTTTTTATTCTGTTATTTGCAGCTTTACAGAATATATTTAATTATTTACACACGTTTTCAAATTCCTCTATAGTTACCGAGTACCTTTATTCCATCTTTGACTAATTAGTACTAAGCATGTGTAGGCTACACTACTACTTCTTCTTTCGGCTTTCCCCTTCAGGGGTCGCCACAGAGAATCATCACTCTCCACCTATCCCTATCTTCTGCATCCTCAACACCCGCACCCACTAGCTTCATTTCCACCAGCGCCCTGTAGATCAACAGCGCCGATGGCGGTCGTTGTTAACCCGGGCCTCGACCGATCCGGTATGAAATTTGGAGTACTGACGATTTGCATGATTTAATTTGGCAACGTTTTACGCCGGATGCCCTTCCTGACGCAGCCCTCTCTATTTATCCGGGTTTGGGATCGGCACAGAAGTCACTGGACTGTGACCCCCATGGCTAGATTTGACCCCCATGGCTACACAAAACAGAGAAACAATCCAAGCCAAAGTTAGGCAACATAGGCTAAATGTGAAAATGAATAAATTAGACCAAAAAAAATGATACGGTTCAGATATTGGACTGTCAACGCAAGAAATAAAGTTCCAAAGTGTGATATTTTATGAATATGAACCATCATACTGTCCTTAACCTGAGATAGAGCTGCTACAAATCTTGCTTAGTTGACTGTAGAAACAACCTGGTAGGAATGTGGCGATCCCTGAATATCAAGGATTGCTACATCTATTAGACAGACACTGGTCTGAGACACTAGATCAGTATCAGGCACACAGGCAGATAAATCAGCAGCCCAGGCACCCAGGACATGCAGATTTAGTGTTTAGGATATCATTTATTTTTAATCGTAGCTGCCCAGTTGACAAACTGGTTCAACAACCAGAAAAAGAAAGAAAATAAAAGCCTACTTCCTGACTCTTGCAGGATAATCTTTGTTTAAACATAAAGCACTTCACGGAGGTGGGGCACATCTAGCATGTTTCCAAACTACAAGAGATATAGCACTTTTAAGCCTCGTCAACCTGAGACTGGGCAGAACTAATAGCTAATAAATTTCTCATGCCCCTGAGGCAGATCAGATTTAATATTTCCCCCACATTCAATTCACTGTATATGCTGTAAGTACATTGGCTGATGTAGTTAGCACAGGTAGCCTCCTTGTTTCCCATCTTGAACACATTAGCAGCACAAAATGGCGTCTATACAGCAACGATGACCACTATCCAAAGCACAGATATTGGTATCATATTGAAAGTAAGAGTTAGGTTATGAAGTCAAAACATTTCAATATTATATAGTCTTCTCCTCAGGACAAGATCCCCTACGTATTGTTTTTGTTTTTTTAATGAAATAGTATAGAATGAAATAGGATGCTATACATATAATTTATGTATAAATTATGTAGTCCCTGTAGTTGTGTGTTGTTCTGTCTCGTCTTATATAGCACCTTGGTCCTGGAGAAACGTGTTTCGTTTCACTATGTACTTCTATATGGCTGAAATGACAAACTCCACTTGAACTTGAACTTGCTTTTTGTTAATCAGTTCATATATACCATGCATATTAGACACCATTTGGCACAACAGAGACAGCCTGTAAAATCAATTTAATTTTTGCTTTTACCCTCGATCATAGGTGAACTAGTTAATGGAAACCTGAAGAAAATGGGGTTTGAGTTAACATAGGTGTGTGTGTGTGTGTGTGTGTGTGTGTGTGTGTGTGTGTGTGTGTGTGTGTGTGTGTGTAAGACTATGAGCTTAAGCCTGCCCAGAGCCAGATGGTTGGCCGATAGACAGTGTTACTATGTCTCTCTATGATCAGTCTGGGATTATCCTGTTATGTGCTTTAGATGCCTGAGGATTCACAGCAGTTAAAACAAAACAGGTCCTACAAATCCCCACAGCAACACAAAGAGAAGGGGGAAGAGATATTACTGTCACAGTGATCTCAGGGCCACACACCTGTGCCAAGCCACCGCTCACTCCATGTGTACTTTTTAGGAATGGTAGATAGTGCAAGCTCTGTGTCTTGTTTTTAAATGCTAGCCTGATATAGGCAAGAGTTTTGTTAAAGATTCAACTCGGTAAATAGATTAGGTAAGACACTGAATGCCGGAATATTTAAGTTCTGATAAACCGTTAGCCCTGATTACAGCATGGAAGCCTTACCTTACCTTTACCTTTATGGCATTTGGCAGACGCCCTTATCCAGAGCGACTTACAATTATCTTATTTGTACAACTGAGCAGTTGAGGGTTAAGGGCCTTGCTCAAGGGCCCAGCAGTGGCAGCATGGCGGTGCTGGGGATCGAACTCATGACCTTCCGATCAGTAGCCCAACGTCCTAACCNCCTAACCACTGAGCTACCACTGCCCTTGGAAGCCATTGGTTTTGGTGTGAAAGCCCAGTGCTCTGCCATTTTGAGTATCTTCACAGACAAACCTAGAGACTAATAGAAGAAAACCTTGTTTAGTACACTGCAACGTTCCCAAATATGAACTGCACGTCAGTCTCTAAGCCCTGCCACAGATCTTAAAGCCTGATTAGAGTTTATGGACACCATTACTTTCACCTCTTTAAATTCATGCCTCAAAACATTAATGCTCTGTGAGTTACAAATAAACAATGCAGGGCCTGGCAAACAGTGACTCAGCCCTCTGAATACTGTTTACCCTGGATAGCACATGGCACTGTCAGATCCACGTCACAGAACACATAACGGGCCTTTCGTAAACGCCCTGCACTTTCATGGGAAAAGAACCTGCTGTGCAAACACCAAGTCAGAAAGCGGAAGCATTTGACTATGAAAAAGTTTTTGTCTCGAGACTCTGAACTTAAATTACTCTCATCACATTGTACTGCTTTATCTAAGCAAGGAGTATCAAGCAGTTCATTAACTGAAAATAGCACGTCTGGGCGCTCGAGTGAGACATCCTCCTGCAGGGCACAGGTGATCCGAGTTCAGCTCTCAGCTCTGCAGGCAGTGTTTAAGAAACTTAAATAAGGCATTATGAAAGAAGAAAATAAAACTTTCTGACCTAACAATGACCTAGCGGACAGCAGGCTATACTTCCAACCCCTGAAGTAACACCTCAGTGACCAAGTGATTGCTGTATAGTAGCCCTCGAACACAAAGCACTTCTGAATGGAGGCTGCGCCCTTAGACTTTTAATTCACTACACTGAGTGAAGTTTGTGAAGTAGTATACATTTACTGGCCACTTTAAAAGGAATACCTGTAACCCTTGCTCATTCAGTTATGCAATTATCTAATCAGCCAATCAAGTGACAGTAATGCCATGCATAAAATCATGCAGATACAGGCCAACAGTTAATGTTCACATCAACCATCAGAATGCAGAGAAAATGTCATCTCAGTGAGTCAACCTCAACGTCAAAATCCCAGTGACTTTAACTCTGACATGGCTGTTGCTGTCAGACAGGCTGGTTTGAGTATTTCAGAAACTTTCAAGGCTTAACAAAGAATGATGTGAAAAACAAAAAACATCCAGTGAGTGGCAGTTCCGCAGATGGAAACAGCTTGTTGATGAGAGCGGACAGTAGGCTATAACCCCCAAAGTAACACCTCAGTGAAACCATGGGACAATCACTCCACTGAATTTATTTTCTACGAGGCATGATGTCTAACATACACAGGAGGAGTGGCAGGAGGCACAGCAACTGGGCGTGACTCTGAGAAACCATCTCGCACACCCACCTGCACGTAAAAATGCTTTCATCTTATTTATTATGATGAGATTTTATCCCATTTTCTTCCAATTTCCATCAGTACCAATTCCCACCAATTAGACTGCTCTCACTTATTCCCTACAACTACTGACTGGATAATAGCTACATAATGCTTCCTCTGATATGTGTAGATGCCAGTGCATCTTTCTGCATCTTCTTGCATCTCTTTGCTGCTCATGCAACATCACAGGTGGCTGAATACACTCAGAGGAGAGCACTAACTATCCTCATATACATGACCTCAAATGAGGCCACAGGGCTTTTCTGCTGCACCACTCTCAAATAGTGTAATCTGCATTAAAAAAAATCTAGCTTAACATTGCTGTCACCATGGTTACCTCATGAAAGATGCAAGCTTTTTTTTGTCTGTCATATGAAAAGAGCTGCTGAGTGAGGCAATTCTGATCTTTCATACAGGAAGCAGAGAGACAGAGGCACAGAGGCAAGCAATTTGTCACCTGCCATGTGAAAATCCTTGATCTGGCCTTGTATTGCTGCTTCAGTTCCTTTAGATTAAAGCCCCTCCCCTAGAGCTGCAACCCACCATGATCAGGGTCAGGCATTTATTATTTAAATGGTTCAGGCAGATCACTAAGGAGGCATGTGTGCATGCACTGATCTCATCACTGTATTAGAGGTATTAAAAACCCAATCTCTCCTATATAAAGGTCACATTTCCTATATTAAGACAGTTCAGCACTGTTCGGGTACATCCACTCTCTCCTGAGATTAACACAAGCACAGGTAAACCCTACCTCAAAGGCACTTCATGCTGCGTGATTCAGCAAATCGCAATCACAACAGCTGCAGAGTGAAGCAAGTGTGGGCAGCTCACGACAATGCAACAAGAAGAAGCTGAAAATGAATTTATTCTTTTAGACATTAAATTGATGGCTGCGACGTTCAGCGAGCCTCCTCAGGCTTGAAGGGGCTACTACTGCAAGGCTCCAGAAGTCACTGTGCATATCCAGATACGAAGGCCACAGTCTGATGATACAGCATGGGCTATCACAACATGTTACACATAGACATAACAACATATAATATAACATATATATACACATATACACATACACACACACACACATTATTATATATATATATATAACAACTCTCAGACAGAATGTATGATCTGGTGGTTCAGGACGGTTAGACGAAGCAAATTTAATCAGCTACTGAAAAGTCACAGCTGGAGACGAGAGGTTCCTAAATCAGTTCATATTTGTACTGGGAATTCTGCTAACAGAGTCCCTAAAGCTCACCAACCTCCACGCAAACAGGGAGTGGCTTGGCTAACATATCTGAGCAAAGGAAAACCGGTTGCTGGTTGCTATTGGTCAAATGCCTACGAGAAAAGTCTTCCTACTAACGTTTCGGAATGAAGGGTTTTATTTTTGCTGGTTACTGTAGCTTAGTGACTGATGATGCCCCACAGCAAATAACAACTCTTCTGAGTATCCTTAAGCAGGGCGCAAAACAAAATGAAACACTACCTGAACTGAATTAGGGGGTAGGTATTCATTTCTTAGTGTTTCCAGCTGTTTTTTCCCCTCCACAATAACCTAGTTGTGAAAGGCACGAATGCTTTCAACAGAACAAAAGAGACAGGGAGTACTGTTATTAAAGGGGGAAGGGTGTTGTACTAAATACCATCAGTACATCTATACAACACTGTGAAACACCAGATTCACATTTGCAATTAGATTACATTTTTCATACGTTGTCTCCCAAACACACACACACACACACACACAAACAGACACAGTCTAATATTACCATCATTGCGGGTTTTTTCCACTAACTTGCATATTACTGTATATAAATAATGCTACGCCTTTAATATTATACCCTAAAATACATATTTTGCTTGTTATTGAAATGTCCCCGCGACGTCAAAACTGTCACAGACTCCCATCAGCTCGAGGAGGTCCTTACACAGAGCTAAATATATGTCCACACACAAACACACACGTCTTGACCTCATTAAAAATGCACAGTTTGTTCCATTAAACATTCACCACGGCAGGCTTGCTGCTACATTTATCAGCCTTCCGCCAACTGGCCTCCAGCAACCAGCAAGGAAGCCCTCCGGAGACATGATAACCGAGCAGGAGCAAAACGCAGCACCTGAGCAGGCAGAGACGAGAGGAATCGGAGAGAGTAAGTGAAAGAACATGAACGTGGGGGGGTTGCAGATTGACATGAACAGGAAAACAGAGAGAGGAAAAGGTTATTGCCCTCTTTACAATTTTGAGTCGAGCCAGGCTGTGCGTGTCAATAATTCAGCAAAGTCGCTCTATGCGCCTTCTGACGTCATCTGCAATCGGCGGGGGTGCGTGTGCTCGCCTGTGGCTAAACCATGGTCACCTCAATGCTCTCAGCCATACAATAGCTAACATCTTTCAATAACACAGTCAAAAGAAGCCTGGTAATGGTGACAAGCTCCAGAACAAAGGGAAGAGAGAGGCACAGCCACACTACTGTATCTGCGGTTACTGTGGGCCCGGGTTCTTTGCTTAGAAAAGAGTCTATAAACGTATTTACATAACTTGGTGTGTACAGTCCTGAGCTTCATGCACAAAGACAGACATGTAAAGTTAGATATGCATGCACTGCAGACACAAAGCCATCTGCATTACATTGATTAACCCGTGAACTACTAATCGACACGAAGCATGAACAGGCAATTATGTGACATGACAGAAACACTGCGCAGACCTTCAACCCAACAATAAGGATGCATTCTTCTCCTTTTGGCTTGTATACAGTCACAGATTGTATGCACTTATCCAAGGACCACTGGCTTAAAAACATCCTTTTCCTTTTAATATTCTTCTGACTACTGCCAGAACAGGCTGAACCTAGACCAGCATGCTTAAGCATCTCCACATCAGCGTGTTTACAGTATAATAAAGCTAGTCTGACGAGCACTATAAAGCAAGCAAGGGATTACATGTGGGTTTCACTGTTTTCCCTCTCCTGAATATTGAACACATAAATATGGCATCGGCGACAGTCACCGCTTTGCCCTTTTAACAGCTGACGGAGTGAATGGAAGATCAGAGACAGCTGATTGCAGCGTCTGTGTGAAACATGTTGGCATGAGCAAGGCTAAGCTCAGCTTTGATTAAAGCCATGGGCTAGAGGCAAGATTTAGAGCAATGGAACCCTGGCATTTGAATGGCTCGCACCAAATGAATAGGACTGTTACTTTTTCATTTGAGCCCAGGCAATCTGATAAAGAATCCGAGAAGAAAAATAGTTGCCAGGATACTTGAGAAGAACCTCAGCCAAGACCGGCAAAACGAGCCGATTTAAATGCCTTCTTATTTTCTAGGAATTTATCTTTTTAACTAATTCCTTTGTTTCCTGACCATCCATGGGGACCAGAACACAAAACAAGCATGTTATGACTCAGCTAGGAACACCATGAACGGAACAATCAGTCCTAGTCCTTTGGCCTTTGGGTTTTTCAGCATGCATGCAAGAACACAGGCACACACAATGCTCAAGCTGGACTAACAGCAGCAGGATACCATATAAAGTCATCATGAGTGCACAAAAACATGCACTATGAATTAACAACGTACAAACTTGATTTTCTCCATGTATACAGTCAAGTCCATAAATACTTGGACAACGACAAAGTTACCGACATTTTAGCTGTCTACCTCAGTACACAGAAGTTGAAATTAACCAAAAGTACCAAAAAAGTAATCTGACAATTGGCTGCTCAGCTGTTCCATGACCAGGTGTGTGTTGTCCCCCCCGTTATTTCACTTACAAGTAAGCAGGTAAAATATCTAGAGTTGATTTCATGTGCGGCATTGGCATTTGGAATCTGCTGCTGTTAACTCTCAATATGAAGTAAGAGCTGTCACGTAGGGAAGGAAGCCATCAAGACAAACATATAAGAGAGATAACAAAAACAGATCTGGCCAAATCAATTATTTGGTACATTCTTAAAAAGAAAGAATGCACTGGTGAGCCCAGGAACACCAAAAGTCTATGGGCTCCAGACTTCAGACCACATACACAAAGTGCTACAATTCCTACACCGTTCACCCGAGTTGGAAGTAAATTGTTCAGAATTTATTAGCCGGTTTGCGGGTCAGCCCCCTGAGCAGAGGAAAATATAATGCGTTAGATATATGTACAATTAAAGCTAATAAGTACTAGATAAGAGGTGGCAAATTGTTGTTCTGTGAGCCCACAACACTACTTTAACACACCATATTCAATTCAACACTTATCTGTACATTACTTCGTGACTTCAGTTTTGATGAGGGGTAAAACATACACAGATTCACAACAATTCAATGGAGGCTTTTCTCAACAGGGCTGGAGTTTAACTGCCGCGCACCAGCTAATTAACACAAATTAACATGTTACCTTTGACAGCCCTGTATTTAACATTATGAGAGAATGCTTAGATAACCTGAGATTAGGATACAAGCTATTCTTTACCATGCTGAACAACTGAATAATCGTTCAGTTCAATATTCACAAAACATGCAGAGGTTCTGCCATCTTCACATGGAAAACACGTAGAACAGAGTGAGTGAACGTGACACCAAAGGAAGGCTTAGCAGGATATTGATCTCCTCACTCTGAAAGATCCCCGAATTTCATCTCCACACGATGAGGTCAGATCCCAGCCACATTAGCATTAGTGCAGTTATGCCACTGCATAAGCCTTTAAGTGGGAACTGGAAAACAGACATGACAACTGAGAAAATGTAAAATGAGACTGCATCAGGAGAGAGCGAGTTCAAATTTCAACAATGACACAGACATCCACGGCCAGGAGTGAAGGATGGGATGGATGGCATACTCACTCTGTCAATCACAGCAACACTAACCAATTGTGCGTGTCTGTGAGATTGGAAGAGGGCAGACAGCGCTTTCCTCCGAGTGTGTTACGCTACCCTGCAATGCAGCACGTGCAGCATTTAAAAAAAAAAAAGATGTGGTTGCTTGGCTTGATGCATCACGTGTTAGCCTTCAGCCTTGGGTTGTGGTATGATGGCAAAAGCTAGCCGGCGGGTGGGAATTGGCAGGTGACTAAACTGGGAAGAAAATTGTGTGTGTGTGTGTGTGCGTGTGTGTGTGCGTGTGCGTGTGTGTGTGTGTGTTGGGGGGCACAAGAAATCAAATAAGACTTCCACTAAGAATTGTTGAAAAAAAAAAACAACAACAACAATCTGGGCTTAAATGAAAACAGGGGTGTTTCTGATAATTGCTGAGTGAAACAGAAATAGAATATCTACCTATATCTATCTATCTATCTATCTATCTATCTATCTATCTATGTGTGTGTGTGTTTGTGTGTGTGGATGATTGTTGAATATTCTAATATCGTAATATAGAGTCAAGCGCAAAACAATACATCATCAACTTGATATCCTGAGGGTCAGGTACACCAAGTGTCCACTTTCCAGAAATAGATCCGCAGCTTTTGTTTTTCCTGTGACAGAGCAGGAGGCTCATGTATCCGGTCCTTCATCACCAGGAGCTTAATTAGCCCTGATGATACCGTCGACACTGAAGTCCGACTTGTCTAGTAGGAGGACGAAACGAAAAAGATAAAAAAATACAAACCAATCTCTTCATCTTAGCTTCAGGTCAGTGCTAACATGGTTTCATGCTACTGGATCAAAAGGACAAGATAATGAGTTGGACAGATAGTATCAACGGTGCTCGGTATTAATTAGGCCAGGCTCACACTTTAACCACTCATTACGGTGTTGGAAACATTATACAGACACCACTATAGTATGGCGTTAACACGCACGATATTTATGCATGTTACAGGAGCTGTGATGTCTTCAGTGTGGAATTACTTTGCAATTAAAGAAAATAACATTATTAAAGGAACTGCAATCATCTATCACTAAAATGGACGGAATGCTTTGAGAAAATCAATCTCGGTAACTGCCCTAAAAAACAAATACAGATGTATTAACCAGGAGTGAGGCATTAATCAGAAAGATCTATTAATCAGGAAACGTCTTTTAAAGGAAATAAGCACAGGATTACGTCAGTCACTGATATGTGGAACAAACATTTCCAGCTGACATTCATTTGGTTCTGTAGGTTCTGGTTTAATCTGTACTTCTCTCAATATAACACTATAAAATACAAAACGGCTATCTCTAGCTATGTTAAACACAAAAGTAGCTAGCTACATCAATAATTCTACTTAAACATTCACAAGTGGTTTTCTGAGAGGGCTGAACTGCCTGAATGTAGTTTACTGTTGTGGGTGATCATAGCACCAAAAACCAACAAAACAGGTTGCTTACGAGCTTTTTTCTGGTACTGGCCAGCACTCAGGTATGATCTGACCATGACAAACGAAACAGATCAGTCACACAAGTACGCAGAGCGGCCGCGAGCCTAAAAGGTAACAACGTGATTCGTCATTTCCCTCAGACAAGTTTCCACATTACAACGTGTCACAAAGGTGCAACCGATGACACAGCTGAAAAACGACTGTTTATTACCCGATGCCAAAAAATAGAAATGAAGACAAGAACAAAATGCACTATGTTCAGCTCCCTGTATTTACCACGGCCACTGTTTCAGCCTGAAGAGAAAACAGCCTCACCTTGGACTGAACCTTACACCGAGAACGCCAAAATCCACAGCTAAACACTGAGCTTCATCTGTTAGCAGAAAACTGTGTGTATATAAACATCAGGTTCACTTTTCCATTCTCTCCTTGCCCTAGTAACAATAGCTGAACAATACACAATAGCTGCCTAAAAAAAAAAAACACCACACAGGATCGAACAGCTCAATATATCCTGAGTCTACACATGATAACAGAAATCATGACCAACACTAAAGAAACAGAGCCTTACATATTATATTTAGGAATTGGAAGTAGCTGTCGATCCTTCTTACTGAAAAACAGCAGAAACAGCTCTTTGCAGAATGCCTGTGGCTGCAACTGGAGACCACACTGGGAGCAAGTTACAGTCTAGATGCGAGCTGCTGATGCCACATCATCAAAAAAAATAAAATCAAACAAATAAATGAATGCTAGACTTCAGGTTTTCTGAAAACGAGACACTGAAAGAGGACATCGAGTGTACTCGAAGGTGATAAGGACAAGAGACTAGAAGTCGTGTGCCTTACCTCTCGCCGTCAGCTTCTTTGTGTTGATAATTTTAGCAGCATATTCCTGCCCAGTTGATTTCTTCACACATCGCCGGACGACGGAAAAGGCACCCCTGGTTTTAAATGAGAAAAAAAAAGAAGTTGCATGAAAAAGTGTGGAACTTGTGTTCTGGAAGGATCTCTGAGTAACAGCCTGGGATTATTTAACAAAACGTAATCAGTCATTAGTCTTACCTCGATGTAATATTAAAATCATTTAGCATTACAGTGAGTTCTACCAGAAATGCATCATAATCTGCAGGATGGTCATTTCTGAAAGGTGATTTTATGGCTGCCATGCACGTTCATGACATGACATATTTTGCTTTTAACATTCATTCATCTTCAGTGAGCACTTTATCCTGGTCAGGGTCATAGTGGATCCATAGTCTATCCTAAGAGCACAGGGCTCAAGACGGGAATACACCCAGGATGAGCAATTCTGCATAGCCAATCAACCTACCAACAGTTTTTGGGAGGTGGGAGAAAACTGGAGAACTTGGAGGAAAATTACAAACAGTAACCTGATCTCAGGATCGAACCAGGGACCCTGGAGCTGTGAGGCAGCAACGCTACCCGCTGCACTTCTGTGACGCCCCGCGCTGAACTTCTGACAAATTATCCTGAAGGCCAAATCACTTCTTTTGTTTTGCATAAGCTTAAATTCAAAAGGAATTTTTGTCATGTGTCAGAAAATGCATTCATATACAGGAGGAGATCGAAATATGTGAAATAGGTGAAATATGGGTTTTGTGCTATTTGCACAGATTGCTCTTAAACTTCCAGTAAGAGTGAGGAAGAGTGATATAATTGATCACGATTGATATCGTTAATATACCATCATATCACACAGCCCTACACCACTGAGGATAAGCTCATAGTAGCAGATTTGTTGCACATATTTGTCTGTTACTACTTCCTTTAGCTGCTCTTGTCAACCATTGCATTATAGACTATTCTACTGTTAGATATCATTACTCTATTAGTACTCATTTCTATACAGTCCCCTCCAATAGTATTGGAATAGCAAGGTGAATTTTGTCTTCGTGATTTACACCTAACATTTAGGTTTGAGATCAAGAGGGGTATGAGACAATAGATCAGAATTTCAGCTTTCAGTTCCTGAGATTTACATCTAGATGCGTTAAACAACTTAGAACATGGCACCTTTAGTTTGAACCCACCCATTTTTCAAGTAATCAAAAATATTGGAACGTGTGACTGACAGGTGTTTCTTGTTCAGGTGTACGTCGTTAGCTTGACTGTTTAAACATTTAATAGTGCTGAATGTTGACTCTAGGCCTGAACCCTGGGTTTTTGCCTGTGAAGACTGCATTTTTTGTTAAAATAGATAAACCAACATGAAGACCAGAGAGCTGTTTATGGGAGAAAAGCAAGCCATCTTAAAGAGAAAAGTGAGAAAAATTCATCAGAGCTATTGCAAACACTGGGCATGGCCAATACAACAATTTACAATGTCCTGAAAATAAAAGAAACCACTGATGTACTGAGCAACCAGAACCTGAACAGGCAGGCCAAGGAAAACAACAGCAGTTGATGACAGAAGCATTTTGAAAGTTGCGAAGAAAAACCTAAAAATTACAGTCAGTGGCATCACCAGCAGCCTCCACAGGGCAAGTCCAAAACATACAAGCTCATTGTCAAGCATGGCGGAGGTAGTGTCATGGCTTGGGTTTGCATGGCTGCTTCTTAAATGGGATCACTAATCTTTATTGATGATCTCATGATGGTAGCAGCAAAATGAAATCAGACGTCTACAGAAACATTTTGTCTGCCAGTTCACAGAGAAATGAATCCAGTCTAACTAGGAGGAACTTCATCGTGAAACAAGGCAATAACCCAAAAAAGTGGAAAGCTTTAGACTGGCCAAGTCAATCACCAGACCTTAACCCAACTGCGCATGCATTTCACCTCTAAAGAGGAGACTGAAGGGAGAAACCCCCCAAAACAAACAACTGAAAGAAGCTGCAGTACAAGCCTGGAGGCATCACAAAAGAAGAATTCAACAGTTTGATGTCATCAGTGAGTCACCAGCAACCAAATATTAAGTGTTGTTTACTTTAACATTATCTGTTCCTATATTTTCCCTCACCTAAAAATTGGGTGGTCTACCACCAAAGGTGCCAAGTTCTAAGTTGTTTAACACATCTGAGAACCCTTTTTCACTGTGAAGCAAATTTCACAGACTGAACCAGTACCGATTTAACTAAGGATTATAATCCAACTATTTAAACATTAAGCTCATTATTTAGATGTGTACAATAATGTTTTGGCGAATTATTAGAGTCATAGAGTTTTTTTTTTTTGTAATTTACAGCAAAAGAATACAGTAGGTCCAACTTGACATTAATTATGGCCCCACTTGTTTTTGAGTTATTGAGGTTTGGACTGAACCCATTAAATTCAAGCGACCAATCAAACCAGCTAATAACTACAGAAACTCAATAACAAATTAAATGGCTTTGAGTTCCTCCAATATAGCAATACAGACAAACCCCTGACCACAGCAGAGCCCTGAAACACTGTACCAGTCCATATCCTATATACATGGCTGAACATTTGGGGTGAGAATGAAGAGTGCTGCAGTAGGAGAAGCCACACAGAGCTGGGCACTGCGCTGATGCTGACTGAAATGAATGCAGAGATGGAGGAGGCCAGGCTGAGTGGGCAGCAGTGGCCTACTCCACCCGCACTGTGCTCCATCCCTGCATTCATCTGACTCTGTGCATCTCTCTCTCTCTATCTGTCTATCTGTCTATCTATCTATCTATCTATCTACACACACATATGCACATACACATGTTAAGGAAAGCATTAAAACCCCCCAGAGGTCTCTCTAAGGGTGTGTGTTTTCTATAAATCGACACATATCCATATTAGAAAGAAAAAGCCGCAGACGTGTCTGAGACCACACATGACTCCTAATTGCAGCACGAGCTCATAACATTTTCCGCTTTATGGCTAACTTAGCTATAGCTTATCTGCAGAAAGCCCCTTATCTCCTCGTAGGTTCAGCTACAAAAAGGAAGGAAAAAAACTGTTAAACTTCAGAACCGGTAATGTCAACGAGTTACCCAACAGCAGATGGCATTTTTTCATGTTTCTGTATGCTAACGAGTCCACTGAGAAGCACACACGACAGCAGCAAGCGAGCCAGGCTAGTTTATTTTACAGCTTCTAGCAGCACACTCGAGCTAGCACCACTCTGTGCATTGCAGCGTTATATACATGTTGTGAGAGCTCCGGTGAGACGTTTGGAATCGTTAAGCATGCCTCCTGCTAGCGGTTTGCAGTCTGACCATTTGGGTTTTGACAGGTGAACCGAAGTAACGTTACACGAATCAAATGAAGCCGCCTGGGACGTGAATGCAGCCGTTTACCGCGAAGCCGCGCAGAGCTAGCTGACGTGAAGCACAAACACAGCGTTTGGTCACTCTTGCTTACTTTCCGAGCTCCTCATAAAGCTGATATTCGTCCGTAAACCTCGTCGAGGTTGGAATTGTAGCCATGTTGTTCTGATAGATCGCCCCTCTCTCTCGCTCTCGTCTCGTCTCGGTAACCGCCTCGCTCACTCACTCACTCTCTCTCGCTCTGGTCTCGGGAGCTGATCTCGCGCGCGCGCACGCGCGCAGAGAGACACACACACACACACACACACACACACACACACACACACACACAGCCTAAGCCGAGCCGAAACGTTGTGTTTTCCGCACCCGTATACCGACAAATCCCCCCTCCTGCGCTACGATTGGCTAGTCTTGACAAAGACCGCTGCTTGGTTAGCCAATCCGACATCAATTCCTAGACAGTACTGACCGCCTGACCAATCATAACACAGAAGGCGGGGTTTTTAGAAAACGGTTAGGAAAAAGACAGGCGTTAGTAGCTTAGCAGCACCATGTAGGTTGTGAAGTCACGCGAGATTTCATCCTGCAAGCGAGAACAGAGGTGTGAGGCGCAGTTATATTGCATAATGGTCCTTCTTCAACACCCACAATGGCAATTAGATTTCTAATCGAATTACTGTGAAATAATCAGCCTCGTATCTTTCATAGTTTCAGAGCACATCACAGTTTTGCTTTGTTTCATTATTAAGACCACATGAATTGGCACGTGATTTCCAGGTTATAATTTGATTCGTTTTTTTGTTTGGATTTTTTTTCAAGTCTTATGCCTATTCTATTCATTAAGATTTTCTGTTTCATAGCGTCATGAACCCTAGAAATTTTCATTCATCTTCAGTACCCTGGATGGGACACCAGTCGAGGAGCACCATGCACACACACACACACACACACACACACACACACACACACACACACGGGTGATTTAGCATAGCCAATCTACCCACTGGCATGTTTTTGGGAGGAGAAAGGAAACTGGAGAACCCTGATGAAACCCACACTGACATGGGAAACAGGCACAGAAACTCTACACACAGTAGTCCAAGATCAGGTTCGAACTAGGCAACCTGGAGCTGTGAGGCAGCAACACTCTCTGCTGTATACTGACTTGAACCACTGGATCTCTTGATCAAATTGACATTTTGACCTTTTATTCCCCAAAACTATCCTACGACATTTTATGCCATGAAGGCGTGTGCTGACACGCACACAATACAGATCTTACATAGATCACAGGATACAACTTGACTTAAAGGTCACCGCAATCAGGCCCCTGATGTTTCAAATAACTGTTCCTATCGGATCACTATCTGGTATCACCTTATACTCAGAGCTCTGCTATTGGTATCATCTCACATATGGAGCAAAAAAATTGGATCAGTGCATCCATGTGTGTTTAGGCTATGTATGTTTAAAGATTGTCTGAATTCCAGAAAGACAGCAAGTATTTAAATAACTACAATCCTACATTAATGAAATATGTTCATAATCCCAAAGCTGTCCTTGTTGGGAGATGTTTTTTAAGTGTTTCGTCCAAAGTCAGGTTTGCTGTTTAATTAGCAGTTGAGTGGTATTAAGGTGTAAATTCTGCTGATCAGATACGTGAGCAGATGCTCATCTGTCCTTAAGCTTGAGCTGAGTCTCTGTTCTTTTTAAATAACAGGCACTACATTTTAAGGAAGCAAGTCTCTGTTCCCCATGAGAGAGAGAGAGAGAGAGAGAGAGATAGAGAGAGAGAGAGATGCAGCAGTAGGCCTACTTGTAAAACATGACTTGTCCCATGGGGCAGACAGAACTTTCATAATATGCCGTCTTTACAGAAAAAGAAGGAAAAAGCTGATCAGTTTCAAGATATGAGTAATATAATCACGTTATAATCAATATGCTTTATGGAGAGCTGAAGGTCTTGTATTTTATGTACCATGAATTAATAATGTTCCTGGTATTATGACATGATATTTCTGTGGCAGTTACACTGTGTGTGTGTGTGTGAGAGAGAGAGAGGGAGAGAGAGAGACTGAACGATGGGAGAGCATCTATATCTAGCACACCTCCTCAGCTGAGTTAGACAATGAAAAGCCTTGTGACTGCACATTTATATGGATGGACAGTTTGTAAATATAAATAAATAAATGAATGAATAAATAAATAGCAGATGATGGTTGCATTACTGCACCAATTATAAAAACACTAAGTTGTACTTTATGTTGTTGTTCCTGTAAGTGAAAGTTTGCTTGGTGTGCAGCACCAGCGCTCTATATTTTCTCCGAGGCATGTCGATCTGGAAGCCTAATTAACACTGAGCGGTGTTTCTATGGCACTGTGTGTACTCTGTGTTTTGGAGCTGTGCATGGCTGATGGGTGGGAGGGAGCAGGGGGTTGTGCGAGCGTGGGCAGATGCATGCTGGGATGGGCCACACTCACATCTCTGCATAAGCTAGGCAGCAGGGGGGCTCAGCGAGGGTGGATGGCTACCTGCCAAAGAGCATCTACTCTGCAATTTCACTGCAGAAGTAGTACACTTCAGCCTTCATATGCTATACTGCGTATCCCGTCTGCATTCACAACCTTAAAGAGAAGCAGCATTTTATTTTTATGGCTTGAAGCTACTTTAATGCATCTCGTACACCATAAAAGGGGTGGTTAGAGGAAGTTTCTTTTCTTTTCTTTTTTTTAACACACAATTAACCTGAACTTTAAATGTAGTTTTACTAGCAAAGGAGTCAACCATGTCATGTCATTCTGTAAATCAGCAGAATCTGTCAAAAACACAGCATTCAATTCTTCCTTTATATAAGAAGAAGCCTTTATTTGTCACATATACATTACAGCACAGTGAAATTCCTTTCTTTGCATATCCCAGCTTGTTTGGAAGTTGAGGGCAGAGCCATGGATCAGCCATGATACAGCACCCTGGGTCCAAGAGGATTAAGGGTCTTGCTCAAGGGCCCAACAGTGGCGGCTTGGTGGCGCTGGGGTTTGAACTTCTGATCAGTAAAGCAGGGTCTCCTAATTTATTCCACATTTTTAATCCCTGTATTTTTTTCCGTGTGGCTTCTATTCATCTGGAATGCAAGCTTACAGCCAAGTAGGTCCTTTGCAGATATTACTGGACACCCCTGTCGCTGATTTTGGAAGAAGTATCGAAGTTGAATGAACGCAGCCCTTCCTTTCTGTACCTGTCCCTTAATGTTCTGGGCAACAATATGTTGTATATAATATAGTACAACTAAATAAAACACAAACAAATTTGGAGATATTTGCATTTAAATTTTATAGTTTGCCAGTTCTGGGAGAATGATTAAAATATTTTTTGACGACTCATTCTGTACTAGTCTTGTTTGTCCAATTACATGCTCTCGAGACACTGTATGCCCCACCCCCAGGGGTGTGTCTTTCTCTTAAGAGCAAACATCATTTGTGCTGTTTCAGCTGTGCATTTTCCCGCAAACTGTTCCATTCTCCAACTATACCTTTATTGAGAAAAAGATGGTTGGAATTGATTCATTTTTAAGAGGGTGGAATTTAAGCAAATTCACAGTTATGTGCCAGGCACTCTGCAGAGGAATGTGTTACCAGCTTGTTCCTGTTCAATGCTGGAATGTCTTGCTACATCAGACCAACTGAGAATGTGGTTCCATCTTAATATATACAGTCAGGGATTCTTCATCAGTAAGAGTAAGTAATGTGTTATCTACCATTCAGATGTCTCTTGGTGAAGACCTTGCTGCTCTCCGTCACCATTTGGTGCCTCTGACGGAAAATGTACATCATAACTCCAAAACTTTCCATGACATTTCATCATCTATGGTATCATCCTCAATGAAATCCTCCACAGTTGAAAATAGGCTCTCATTAAACTCTTCTCTGTTCCATATTTAGCTAGCTCACTAAGCTAGTAAAGTGTGTATAGTTTCACAGGTGGTATGGTGTATCTCAAACGCTTTTGGCTGTTGTGTAAATCAGTCAAGCATTTCAACACATTGTCACGCTGACTTCCTGTTTCAAAAGAAAATGCATACAGAACAATAGAGAATCATGTTATGACTCAAGTCATTTCAAGGGGTCATTAAGTGTTCCCTCCAACATCACCATCCTAAAACATGCCTAGACTAGAACACTTGAATTGACTATCAGCCTTCTTGCCCTGATTGGTTAGTGTTGGTGGGTTTCCACCCCCCACCCACCCACACACATCTGAGCAAAGATTTTATCAAAAGCATATAGACGACTTTGCCAAATGTTATAAAAGGTGTTTACTTTAAAATGTTTTTAGCTGGTCCTTATGGTTGCTTAAAAACATTTTCTACTTGTTTGGCTATTTACCGTATCATATTGCTTGTGTTTTATTGTTTCCCAGTGAAGCAGACGCCACAGCTGCTTTTTAAGTTCTCATTGTGCACATAATGCTTTTAGAGTAATGCATTAGGAGTGGCTGGTCAGGATAAGTGCCAGATTCTGCAGGCATTCCAAGATGATTCATGCTGGTGGAAATTCAGTATGCTCGGTCTCTGCGGACTAACCTGTAGGAGTGCTATCCAACACGTTTCACAAGAAGCATCGCGTTATTGAGGTTTATTTCCTGCTAACAATCGACCCATGCTCAATCATTTTAAGTTATTTCATAAGTTGACTGGAGAATACGCTTGATGTGGTATTAGTAGTGTAAGTGGATGGATGAACTGTGCAGTCATTTGGATTGGGTTGTACTGTGGAAGGTGCAGATATAAGGAGAACGGAGCAGAGATGGAAGAGAAGGTGAGGAGTGGGATGACGTAGCCAGGTTTGAACTCCCAATTCAAGTGATGAAACTCATTCATGATGCAGCGTGGATCAAATGCTGTTCTCACAGCATTAGCACTGGCTTTCAGGGAAGAAAAATAGTAATACAATTACAGGGCACTTAGAAAAAAATTTACAAATCAGACTTGAGGAGCTTCCTCCATGTAGAACATTTCAAGATCCTTTACATTCTTAGGTTTGGGCATATAGACTTCACTTGTCAACCAGAGATAACAACTAGTGCTGTACATGAAAGGAAAGGAAAGGAGAAAAAAAAGGAGTTCTATTATGACCTGAGAATAACCAGTTACCATATTTATGCAGGTCAACAACCAACTGTCTTGTGTGGTAAAAGTTCTTTGGTTGCCCCCCTCCCCCATTTAATTTTTTTATTATGACAAAGAAACTGTTTTACTTATTGTTTGAGTGGAAAATGTGTATTATTGTACATAATGTTTATACAAGCATGAAAATGTTTTTTCATTTTTTATGAAGGGTTTAGACACACTGTAAAATACAAACCTGTCATTTAGTGTAATTGTCCACATTAAATAGTTAAAAATAGGCTGCAGTAAATGTATAAATTAGTCTGAGCATTTAAGAATAAGAAACCCTTTTTGTCTTTAGCATTATCATTTTTAGACCTTTTCAGAGAATATCTTTTAACATGGTCAACTTTGCCACAATTCTGAAACAAAGTGTTATTATTTAAAAATATACACTTGACAAAAAAAGGTTTTATTTGCCAAATAAAAAAATGCTGATGCAATAATAATTGATGATTATTGAGCCTCAAGTATCACTATATAGTTTTTAAAAAATGTCTCCATCCATATATGTACCATTTTTAGTACACATTGTTATTTGTCACCTTATTTTTTTGGATAATAATCCCAGTCCAGAGAAGAAAATGCCAGTGTCTGAAGGGAAAGTTCTACATCATTGCTTCATGACTGATTAGATTTAATAAAGCACTCGTGATGAGGTCAGGGAAGGTGACAGCCTGGAGACTGGCCAACTGTACAGTTTACAGCACCATGACCTGGTCTTCTCCCTGCAGGATCGCCTCATCACCACATAGGACTCAGTCAGAAGCTTCCCATCACTAACACACCCTTACAGATGTTTAATTTTCATATACTGTACTCAGTATTTTTCAAATACTGAATATTTCCAATTACGTTGTTATTTGAACTACACTTGCGTTTCAAGGAATTCATGTTCCCAGAAATGGAATTGCTAGAACCAGATGCATAAAATAATATTTTGTTTTCTAAGAGGCAATGCCTAAAATCAGCATGACATGGATATACACAAACTGTATAAACAGGGCTCATGATTTAGATTTAGTGATAAGTACAAGCTTCACAACTGTTTCATATGTAGCCATACAGCATCTTTACTCCAGGGAGATCTTCACCATCCTCCTCCTCTTCTCTCATTGTTGTGTAACAGAGCACAGCTCATATCTCATTCTCTGACCTGATCTACTCATATAACCAAAAGAAAAAGGTGATGATAGTGGAGAAAGTCAATATGCTCTGCATTACTCTAGCTAAGGTAGGCTTTATCAGCCTACAGTCAGAGACAGCAAAAGAAAAGGAGGGTGAATTAGAGAGGCGTGAGGAGGAGTGCTGAGTGCCAAGGCATGTAAAGTGTGGGAGAGAAAACTTTAGGAAAAGACTTGATGTTTTTGGACTTTCTCTACCCAAGCATTCCACTAACTGCTTTTTTTTTGCTGAGGAAATACTACTTCTTCATAGGAAAAATGTTTTTCAGAAATAAAAAATAATGACGGAGCCTCCAGTAGTCTGCCATAACTTCCTCCGTGTGTTAGCTGTGTGTTTGACTTTTGAGGTCTAATGTGGGTGTCAACCCAAATCTCAGCTCAAGGCAGGATCGCTTGTGCATCCTTTAACTGTGCAAACCACTCACAAAATGAACCAAAGCCAAAGGGGTCAAGTCAGCCACAACATCACAAAAAAGAGAAAAATAAACATCCTCCTAGCTAGCTAATATCATGTCTAATGTCTAGCATTTAAAAAAAATATACATCCTTCAGGTTTTGTAAAGTTAGATCTGACTATGTACTCCAGGCAGCAGGAGGATGAGCCATCAAGTCATGAACAAACTCTTACACATCCCTGTGAACTACGTACACACATACACTGCCCTTCGTCAGTGACTGGAAAAAACAGTGGCCAAGCAAGAGCCAGCTTGGAAGATTTTTGCCTCTCTTTCTCTCCATCTATCCATTTCTGCCTAGAAGTACAAAGCTGCTCTTTGTAGGCGTGTGCCCACCTTTCTAAACAGAGCTCTCAGTTTGCACACTTTGCAGGTTTTGAATCTAAGCTTCCAATTGCGTCTATCTGTCTCTCCTCTTCTGTCTGCACCCTCTCCTTCTTTCTTTGCCAGCCATGGCATCCAGACACCTCCATGGAGCTGAGGGTCAGCCATCGGATCATCTGGTGGGTTTTTTGGAGGCACAGCAGTGCGGTTATACTCAGCAATCCTTGAGAGCAGAAGCTTTACCACCTCAGGCCTAGCTTGTGTCAGATCGCGCCTCTCGAAAGGGTCAGCGCTGATGTTGAAGAGCCACACAGACTTCCCACGCTGATCCTGTCTCTTTTCCATGTCCTGCCACTGCTGTGGAGCTCCAGGCAGGATCTGTGGGGGGAACCAGTCACCATCTCCCACGTTCCCTGTCAGGAGCTTCCAGTCACCCACTCGAATTGCTGCACGCACTCCTGTGTCCCAGATCCCGAAGCCGCTTTCCATCAACAGCCTGCGTTCATGCTCTCCATGTCGCCGTGAAACAGGGTCGATGTTAAACAAGATTTCAGTACGAGGGCAAGGTAGGCCCTGACTGATGGAGCCCCAAACATTACACCCATCTAAGCGCTGAGGGTCTGGCTCAGGAGATCCTGCAAGATGCAGCAAAGTCGGGTACCAATCTGAGACATGTATTAAAGCACGACTGATCTTCCTCTTCATCTTCAGCAGAGGGCTGTGAATGAAGCCCACCGCTCGCACTCCCCCCTCCCAGTAGGAGCCTTTCCCTCCACGGAGGGGCCAGTTGCAGCCCCCCGACAGAGGCTGGCCTCCGTTATCTGAAGAGTAAATGAGCACAGAGTTACGGTAGTAGCCTCGATTACGCATCTCCGCCACAATCTCGCCCACAGCCTCATCCACACCACTCAGCATGGCGGCGTAATGGCGCCGTGGCTGATTCCCAAGAGAAGCATAACGCTGGAGGAGATGAGCAGGAGCCTGTAAAGGAGTGTGAGCAGCCTGGAGTGCCACGTACAGGAACAGAGGCTTCTGCCGGTCATGAGTCCGCAAGATTGTTTTCACCCTGAGAAGTTTTCAAATTAGCCAGTGATTAAAAAGCTACCTCACACTTTTAAAACCATAACATAACAGCATTAGGACACTAATAATACAATTATTGGATTTGACCAGTTAGTAGATTATTCACTATGATATCAAAAAGCAAACTCCAGAGTGTTTTTGCCAGTAAAGAAAGTCCATGATTTAAATTAGGTTAGAAGTTAATATCATGTTCTTTCTTCGTCTGTGGGTTTATTAGCAAGCTGCAAAGCAACAGCTGAGGATCATATTTAGAAAGAAACACTCAGTACACTCAGTTTTCCCATTAGCAGATTATGCAAGTAGATGCAAACATGTTGATCAAATCGTTGCCAAAATCAGTTGTCGTCTATACAGTTATCCATTTTGTAAGACTATACCACAAGTCCAATCACTATGAATTACTATTACAAGATAATACTACCAGCAAACTATGATTCTTTATAGACAAATCACTGACAATTATAACCACATCAATGATCAAACAAGTCAGATGAAGTGCTGAGTGTCACCTCTGTGCATACAGCCATGTGGAGTAGTTCCCGCTCAACTCCCAGGCCGGTCGTTCACCATCATGCAGGTCAAAGCCACACGTCTCTGCTCCATCACAGCTCTGGAAGTTAAAATGGTCTCCACTACCAGTCAGGGAACCCAGAAAGCTCTGAAAGCCTCGGTTAGTGGGCAGACACTCAGGCTGGCAGAAGCCCAGGTGCCACTTTCCCACCATGTGGGTGCTGTAGCCAGCCTGACGCAGCCTTTCGGGAAGTGTGGGCATGTCGAGGGGCAGACACAGGGGCTGACGTGATCGGATGATGGAGTGCTGAAGGCCAGTGTGAATTTGATACCTGCCACAGGGAAGCATTTAATGAGACTCACACACTTGCAAAAGGACTTTTTTTTTAATATGATGACTATATAATGCAATATTCCATCTCCTGCAAAGAGTGGGAGTTCCTGCTGCTTTGTGGTAACTTAATATTGTCCCTGAAGCTGTAATTGTTTTGCTTATTCTGCCATTTTTTTTTAATTTAAAAAAAATCAAATAACGAATCAATGCATCTCATATCAGCCCAAGGTGAGAAAGATGATTCAGCTTTGTAAAACCATATATGAAAATATACAGAATATGACTCAAGTGCATAAAGCTCAGGTGTAATGACATTTGTGCAGAGATTTAAGTAATAACCAAATGGACGCAGGTTGTATATGCAGGACTGTACTCACCGTCCGGTCATGAGCTGACTACGAGAGGGTGAGCAGATTGGCTGGACGTAGTAGTTCTCCAGCTTCACCCCTTCAGCAGCCAGCTGGTCCAGTATCGGCGTGTGGATGTCCGAGCCATGGTAGCCCACATCATTGTAGCCCTGATCGTCCACCATCACAAAGATGATGTGTGGAGGGACTTTATCCATGGTAGATGGTTTTGGGTAGGTCTTGCGCTCTCCACTGAGTGGCAGTACCAGTCTCAAGCATGAGAGGCAGCTGAGTGCCACCCAGAAAGTGGGCAAACCCGAGTTCCAGACCACAGTCATATCCAGATCGGGCAATCCTGTCTACCTCTGTGCCACTGTGGTTAGCATACCCTTCTACCTGACAGAAACAAATACAATGAAATCAGATTCTATCTGGTCACAATATCTGAGGATGTCCAAATAAATATCCCAAGTGAGCAATTAAAACCCATAATTCCCAAAGCAGATTTGTCTCTCTAACGCTATCTGAATGAAGCGAAATCAACACGGACTCTGACTGAATCAACGCTTACAGACATCTGAGCAGAAGCAAGCTCTCTCTAACAGCAGCCTGCTACATTCCTCACACACACCAGGCACCTCGACAGAGGGGGGGAAACAACCAGACAGGGCCACACACACTGAATAATTTGTAGAAGCAATGTATACATGCCACAGGTAAGAGACAAAAAAGCTACTGTTTCCCAACCTCTAATGTTCTCACTTTTGCAAGTGGGCGATATTCAACAGATGCATTGTACACTGAACAAACACTTGACATGTGGTTATGCAATATTCAGTGAAAACACTATCAATCCAGATGTTTAATGTGACATGAATCAGCTGAAAGCTTTCAGCTCAAAAATTTCCCAGAACAAGAGCTAAGGATTTCCAATTGGATATTTTATGGCTCTTATACACTATGTTAATGTAGACTGGAACTCCAAGCCTCTGTAGCTCTGGTCAATACGCATAAATTCAAAGTCTTGATAACAGTCTGTTATTCTTAACCATAGATTATGGAAAGATGAGACAATAAATATTATCCAGTATGATGGGAAGATTAAGTCAAGAAAAAGGAAAGGAAAAGTGTCCCAGAGGACCTAAAATAAAAAAATATATTTCTGAAAGTACTTTTGTTTTGTATATAGTGTAATTTTTATTTACATAAACTTATTCAGCAGACACTTTTTATCCAAAGCAAACTCTCAAATAAAGTGGCCGAAAAGTGGCTTATCAAAACTGGACAGATGAATGCTGGGGAAAAACGTAGGTTTTCAGGGAGCCTGTGCGCACTGTAGCCTCAGATTCCTGTTTTTGGAACTTGATGTGGGTTTCTGTGGTTGTAGCCCAGCTGCCTCAAGATTCGACATGTGTTCTAACATGCCTTTCTGCACACTACGTTTGTAAATAGTGGTTATTTGAGCTACTGTAGCCTTCCTGTCAGCTAGAACCTGTCTCGCCATTCGCCTCTGACCTCTTTCGTCAACAAAGAATGTCTTTGACATTTTTTTCGAAAACAGAAATGAATTTTTCTGAAATTCAAAATATGCACGGTTTTAACAATCATGAATAATCACAAAGAGTGTGGCTCACCATACATCTTAAAGGCTTTTATTAGGAAAGTCATGAAAGAAATTCCCTGGATTTAGAAACAAAGAAAGGATCGTTCAGATGGGGTTTGGGAAATTGTAAGAGAATTTTAAAATGACATAGCAAGAATTCTCTTTCACTAGCAATCTCACTTATCCATATGCCATTATGCTGCTGGAATTTTACTGGCACATTTATAAATGTGTAGTAGAGGATCTCTTACCTCAATGTCTTTGCTCATCTTTATTCCCAGCCATTGGACCTGACAGCAGACGTGATCTAGACGGCATTCAATACCATTTTTGCTATTTTCAATACAATACTGCTATCATAATTCTGAGTATTAGCTGACACTGATCTTAACAATTCAAATAATATTGGAAAAAGCTGCTTATTAATCTCTGTTTAGCCAAAGATGGTAGAAATGATCTGCAGCACCATGCCACTCACTGAGACGAAACAAGAGCTGGTACTGATGAACTTTACATACCTCTGCTGTATAAGAGAACCAGTGACAGCAGAGGCTAAAGATCATAAATCATCAGTGGACATAACACAGTTACAGGGCTGGTGACGGCTGAAATACACGTTTCAGCGGCACTAAACGGCCATAACCATAGATTATTGCTATAATTCTATTGATGTGGGGTTTAAGTGCTGTAAAACAAAACTCCAGACAAACAGTGTAATGTGAAACCCCACCTGTGAGAGAAATGCTACACATCCGGCGTGTGAGAGGCCATCAGAGGGGCTATCGACCGTACCTCAGCTTTCTCCCATGGTGTCAAGAGGAAATCGATGCAACAAAAAAACGAGTCCATTTCCTACATTAGCCTAAAGTAGATGGCAAACTCAACCAGCCATTCCAGAGAAAATGGAAGAGGGACAGAAGGAGGAGCGGATTAAGAAGGAAATAAGCAGAGGAGGTGAGACAGAAAAAAGAAACAAACATGAACACATTCACATCAAGCATTGCGTGGTAGGCTGTCAAAACTGGGTTTCATAGAAGCAGACGGTGATTTATATTTAGATTGAGATGAGATCTAAAGGAGGCTATTAAAAAGTGACATCAGTCTTCTGTGAATCAAAGCACATATCCGCTAATTCACCTCTCTCCTAGTGAGCAACAAACCTATCATACCACCTTAAAGCACTGCAGCGACAGAAACTTTCCCTCTAAAACAAAGTATACACCTTCCCTGTAGAGTACAAACCAAATAGGAGTCTATTAGGAATCTGACAGCAAGATGTAACCAGGTGGACAGCATTGTGAGATATGACAAAATTTAAGGGTTTACATTCATCCCCAGTGGAAGCTTACATTCCAAGAAGCAATAACTTTCTCTGCTGAGTCTCTCTTCAGCACAAGAGCAGATATCCATCTGTCACAGCAATGGCTATAGAACCAGTCGCATGAATAGGGTAGTGCTGGGAATTATTCAGTCGCCAGACACTCAGTGAAAGCAATAAAGCATTATTGAGTGGCTTCCATGTCAGAGCAAAGAGTTAATGTTCTAGTGGGGCTGTTCGTTTGTAAGAGCTCACAGGAGACACTAGAAAAACATAAAATATGGGTGTCAGCATGAGCACTGTGTAAGCCTGCAGTGCCACCATGTGGAGAGAGATGGCAATACAATACAAATTACAAGCCAAATAATACCCAGTTAAACTCTATACTCAACATAAATGTGTTAATACTTTTATTCATCTTCAGCAGTCGCTTTATCCTGGTCAGGGTCACAGAGGATCTGGAGACTATCCCAGGACACCTAGATGGGACTGCATTCCATCTCAGGCCATCATACACACATTTACACACTTATTCACCCCTAAGAGCAACTTAAGAGTCACCAATCCACCTACTGGCATACTTTTGGGAGGTTGGAGGACTCTGGAGAACCTGGTGGAATCCCATATCCATATGGGATATTTTTCTTAATTTCATTTTTGTTTTACATATTTCCGGCCTCCAGTCAGAAGGAGGAAGGCTTAAAGATGTTTTCACTGCAGTCATAGCTTACCTTACAAGAAGAAGAGGATGCTAAAATTGATCAACAGCTACCTTAAGCATACAGTTAATATATTTCATGACATGACATTTCACAAGTACTGACATGGAATCCACAGTACAGTACAGTTCTTTTTCACCATAACAAAGTTAAAAATGTAATGATCATGCACTGGTTTGCAACTGAAATAATGATTTGACAGTTGGACTACAGGCCTCATCTCAGCGGTCCAGTTAAAAACCAGCATTGGGCAGAGTGTCAGTATCACCATACTGCAGCAAGTAGTGCCTCTCCCAACAGTTCTTCCCACATCACGTCATTCAGTCTAAGATAATGCAGTAGATACAGAGCGAGCATAAAGAAAGGAACAGATACTTTTCCAACTTCTCTAAGAGTTTATTAGAGATGATACAGTGTTGGGTGTTTTAAAAGTTTTTTTTTTTTTTTTTTTTTTTTTTACAAAATAAAAAATAAAAGTAGACAGTAACTCGTGTTTGCAGGGCATACCACAGGTTCATAATGCAGCCCTTCTCCTCTCTCTGCACTCAGAGCTCCTTAGACAGAACAGGAAAGACTTTTGCACGAGGCACACCGCACCTGCTCACGTAGTGTAGATTTGGAATCAAGGGTTTTTATTTATTTATCTAAAAAAAAAAATAGAGTGCATGTTTAAAATGTGTGGGGATTTGCCTAGAGCACATATTTCACTTTAGACAGACACTTATGTCAACATTATGATGGGACATTAGACCTTATATCAACTTCTTGCATAAACTGTAAATGCCTCACTGTGCATAGTCCGTGTATGAGGAGAAGAGACGGGCTGCAGACTGGCGCTTTTTACATGCCCTGCTTAAACTGAGCTCTGTCCTGTACACTAACATCATGGCTGAGATCATGTTCATTCCATCAGGATCCCATCAGACCCAATCAGACCCAAAATATACAACACTTTAAAATGTACAATGTTTTACAATCATTCCTCTGAAGAGATGAGCAAGGCTAGTGTGAGCATGGATAATTCATGAGTTCATTCATGCGTTCCACACTTTTGGTGTACCCAACTCCTGGTGAGAAAGGTCTGGATTTAGTAAAAACAAAGCTGCATCCACAGTGTGAAAAATTACCAGCATTCTCTCTCGTCTTTTCAAGTCCAACAGGACCGATAATACCATGTGTTACCATCAAGCCTAGGGGACGGGCTCATTGTCGCAGTCCACGTATTCCCTCTGTAGCCATGATCACACACTGAGCTCATAGTCACTATAGTGTGGTTGTTCCTATAGTGTTGCGAGGAGTAGCACGGTTTGACTCAGCCCTGAGTGCATGCGTCTGTCGGTCCTCAGGCTCATATGTGTTGAGTGTGTTTAGGTACAGCAGGATTCTCTCAGCTCCAGCTACTGCTCTGTAACTCCTCTCTAAGCCAGGAGGGATGCGTCAGGCCAAGTCGGTTCAGCAGCCGTAGGAGCTCCACGTTATGCTCCCGGTAATACTCCGTCAGAAAAGCACGTGTCTGTCACAACACACACAAAACAAGCATGTATCATTAGGGTCCCTAAAAAAAAATTAATCATTAAGAACCATACATGGCAACTGTTGCTCAAGGATGATCATCCTTGCCCATGAAGTCTCAAACACTGACTCAAACACACACAAACCTTTCCTCAGCTAGCAGATTAAAACTGATGACAGGTTTTAACAATATTATAAATGAAGTATACAGGCTTACTCACTGTTACAGACCAATGGCTGGTCAAGTCATTAAGTTATGTCCAAAGAATACACAATAAACCTAGCAGATTAAATATAAAAGCAATTGGGCAATTCCATACCAAAGCCTATAAACAATATCAAAACTTATGAGAAGTTGAACAATGGCATGATCTTAGCTGGGGCTTCTTTTCAAAACAGATTCTACCTCAGTTGGATTATGCTGTAAAAATAGAAGCTAAATAAATAAATGCATGTAAACCTACTAAGCTGGGTGATGTGAACTAAACCTAACCCCAGGTCTTTATCTCTTTTCGAAAACCATGCAAAAAGTTCAAGGATATTTTATACTTTTTTTTTTTTTTTTTTTTTTTTTAAATTTTATATATTACTTATTAGTTTATTTTCCAAATGTTTTCAATGACTGGAAAGCTAGTCTAAAAAATTGTAGGATGCAAGGGGAACCCTGAGCCTTTCAAATCGTACGTTGATAAAACAGATTCAGGCCTACAGTATGTGATCTGAATCAATGTAGCAAGATTTAATGATTTAATAAAAATGTGGCTTGCATATCCAGCAACCTTGAGGCTAGCAACCAAATGAAGGTAATACCTGAATGTTTTTTTTCTGTGTTTTGTGTATGCACATTTAGGAGGTAATAAAAAATGTATTTATATAGGGCAACATCCTGCAACATAAGGAAAAATATCCCTATAATGCTTCAAATATAATGTGAGTGTAACCCTCTATTTGGAATAATAACGCAAAATATAGTTAATAATTGGTTGTATTTTGGTCGAGAAGACACTTCTTTGTCTTACACATTTTTAGTCACTGTGTGTTGAGTTCGTCACAGGGAGCTGTTGTACTAAAATCATATTATGTTACAATTTCAGAACTTTCAGGAATCCATGCTGACCTTCCCCACATTTTCCCCACATTTTCCCAGACTGACATTTTTCATGCAAATGCAACTGCTCATTACAAGCAAGTTTATAGTAGGCCAATATTTTGAGGGAGCATCAAAAAAAGAAAGTTAAAACAATAAAATATGATAAAATAAGTAAAAGAAAAGGGCAGTGTTTGACAGTGTGACCTTTCTTTAGTGGCTGATTAAATCACTTCCACTATCAGGGAGATTAAGCATTTAGGGAAAAATAGCACACTTACCATGGAGTCCTCGGTAAAGACCTATAAAGGACGGAAACGAGAAGGGGTCTGTGAATCCTGCTGAAGGGAGATAGGTCTGGCACCAGAACCCTTTACCCTCATCAAACCTGTACGTACAGAATGAGCAGAGATTACAACACTGTTACAGTTACTGTAGTCTTCTACTATAGGACTGAACATACAGTATTTATAGAGCAAAGCAGGGGGACTCACATGAGAGCCTGGGTGTAGTTAAAAACAGGGGTGACTCCTAGAAACCTCTGGATGCCCTCCATCACCAGGGCAGGATTGGAGCGCAGCATAGCTCCATCGACTATATGCAGCTGTGGACATGGAGAAGGGGATACAGGTCACACGGTGATTAAACAACTGCATATACAGTTTGTCTAGGTTATGTATTTCACTTTGGGATTATAATTAGATTTTTTTTAGGTGTTCCACAAATAAAAGTATTAAAAATAATTAAACGAGTTCCTCGATTTGACTTCCATGCAATTTAGGATTTATAAATATTTGTCATTTGTTCACTATTTGGTGCGCTCAGTTGAAATTAGGACATTAGGTTTATGTGGTGTCTATGTGTATATTCTCTGTCTCATGGTGGTCTCCCGCATGAGTACTTCTCGGTGATCACGTATGTGAGGCGAGATCTGTCTTGTACTGGGCACTTGGTCTAATAAACAACACAATTTATTATCTAATTCTACCTACCCGGATGTCAATGTAATGTAATGTCAGAGACACTGAAATATCTGAAAGCAGGCACGAATAATTGCTATCCAAACAGCAGGCACCAATACAGATCATGTGTGTGTGTGTGTGTGTGTGTGTGTGTATAAAAGTAGTGGCTGCAGTGCACCTGTTTGGACTGAAAGTGCAGTAGCCAGTGCTCCAGGTGAGTGGCGTACTCTCCAGGCTTGTCCGATGCCGAGACGTCGTGGTCCTCTAGAAATCTCCTACTGCCAGGACGACAGTGATGGACTACCTTCCACATCAATATAGCAGATGGGTCTTGATGAGCCCGCTGGTGCTATAAACACACACAGACAAAACCCTGTGGTGAGCTTTAAATAATACAAAGCTATACAAGTGCAGCACACTTGAGGATGATGCAACACCATGACACTGAAGAATGCAAGTTGAATACAAATTGACAGGCTACCTTGCTCTAGACTAACATAAACCCTTCATTATGACACCGACACCGCACAGAAAAACAGTATAATTGGTATTCGTAACGCATATCGATGTTAAAGAGAAAACAAGCAACTTCAAGGTCACAAAGTTTGGGAGATGTGCCCGTTTTCCAGCTCATCTACATTCTGTTTGTGAGAAAGAGAGGGTGGGCTATACCTGGTACCAGGAGTAGGCTCTATCAGCTGGGTTGATGAGCACAGTGATGATCTTGGCCCTGGGCAATAAGGCTGCAGCCCTCTTGGGGACCACCTCTGTGTCAAAGTAGTTACGTGAAAAGAGTTTGTACTTCAGACACGAACGTAAGCTCCCCTTCCCCTTCTTCAGGTACATGGACGCACACTACTTGGACAGCTATAAAAACAACACTGCCATCATATCTTAAAGACAAGAACAAATGCTGACTTTTTCAGTGCCATCCTGGTCTAACAAGAATACTACATTTTTCAATATGGATCGAGAATTTTTGTCATGTTCACATCCTGTCTTTAATTGATCAAGAGTTGTGTTTGTAGCACTTGGTGTCTGTGAATGTTTCCAAATTGCAACACTTTTTCACCTTGTGATAAAGATGATCAGTCAGAACAACTTTGTATTAATTAATCAATTAATCACACAATTCATCACTTGCAGTGATTTTTTTTTTTTTGGTCTAACAGGAAAATTGGACCCAGACCATGCCGGAAAAAGCCCCTCAAAGATTCGTCAGCTGTACATATAGATGTGTATGTTTGTAGACATACTGTATAATTAAATGATTTAATACCTAATTTAATACATAATTTGGAACTTGTAATTTCAGGACCTACTGACATTCTGTATATAACAGACTACGCTTGGTCATCTTTATACATAGAGTATACATTTCGTCTATTGCGTCGTAGGATGGTTAGCTACGGTAACACCATCAACCCTGGTAACTTCTTGACCTAGAGCTCAAATGTGACAGGGCTGGGGAAGCTGCTAGTGATCGCTGGGTGCAGGGTGAGGAAAGAATGCAAGGCTGTGGTTCCTGAGATAGAGACACACCGAAAAACTAGCAGCAGGCTCAAAGCTTTAATTCGTAAAAACTGATTAAACATTTACATTTATGGCATTTGGCAGACGCCCTTATCCAGGGAGACTTACATTCACCTCATTTTATACAACTGAGCAGTTGAGGGTTAAGGGCCTTGCTCAAGGGCCCAGCAGTGGCAGCTTGGTGGTGGTGGAGATTGAACTCATGACCTTCCGCTCAGTAGTCCAACATTTTAACCACTGAGCTACCACTGCTACCTAAACTTAATTCTGAATTAAAGAGACACTCTTGTGGACAATCAACTAAAGTACTGTTCCACTTTTAAGTAACAACATTTCTGCTAAAATAACTAATGCACCTTACCTGTTTTCTGGGGGCCAATAACAAGAAATTTGGGCAACCGATCACAAGTCTTCTCCTTAGACCAGATGTCTTTATGTCTCTTATCATGACAGGGGTTCTGAAATAATTAAAGGGCGGGCAGTGAATTAAAAATAAATAAATTAAAATTGCACAGTGTGTGCTTATGCTTTGCTAAAACATTAGGGCCATATTTACAAAGAATCTAAACCTAACTGGTCAATTTAGAAATAACTGGTGGGCATATTAAAAAGGCTTATCAAAAAATTAAGACTCTTCTTTCTAACAGTAATTCACAAAGACTTTTAGCACTAAAAACAGGGCCGAATGCTCCAAAAACCCTGGGAGACCAGAGGACTCCTAAATCACTGCGACTCGAGCACAAACGATCCTAATCTGCTGCTGCTGCACAATAAAGTTCATGTGTTTGATATATTTAACGACAACATGGTTTAAAATAGAGGATGTCAATTGTGGCACTATTTCAGTAATAAACTGTAAATGTCATCCATGAGTTGTATTTTACATCAAACCCTCCGAACTGCTATGAACAAATCAACTGTTGCTACTGATGACAGCACCTTTCATAACCGTACATCAACAGTGACGTAGAGGTCTTAAAGGTAAAATCAAAAATGAAAACCCATTGCACAGGGTTATATCACTATAAAAAATAAAAATAAAATGAAAAATGCTGTTGATTTCATGCTCCATGGAAACAAAATTTAAATGCTGACATGTCAAACATGCCTTCTTTTAGATTTAAAAAATTATTTTTTAATAAAACCATGGATGCACTACAGTATGTATTCTGCTACACAGGGACTGTATATATCCATATTCGAATTAAACGTACATTTGGATAGTCTACACTGACAATTATCTAAAAATGTACTGAACATGTGACCAGTTCATGTAAGAAATCAGCAGCACTTTCATTTTATTTTACAACACTATCCATTGGGATTTTGTTTATTGCAAAGACTGCAACCTCCTAATTTAAGCATTCCTTAGTGAAAGTTCCTCTCAGCAGTTTTGTGAATAGGTTTTAAAGAGAAACACTGAGTTATGACCCTAATACCACACAGAAAAACTCTTAGTGATGAGCTAAGGTCCTTTGTGAATAAGACCCAAGAGCTGTAAGCTACAGCATTCACAGATGTCAAAAATGGATTTAAAAATCATCTCTTTCAAATCATCTACTAGAAGAGGAACATGCATTAACAATTAATAATGTGTGTCTGGCTCACCTGCCACAGTGGGTCCCTCTCCTCTGGAAAGATTTGGAAGTACTTTGCTGCTAGCTCCAGAGGGGGCAGAGTCTGAAGTCGTAAGTTGGTCCAGCACTGCACAAACTTTACTAGAGACTCAAACGTGTATAGGCCCAGCCGGTCATTCCCATAGTTAGACAGATGAGTCATAAAGATGCTGATCTGTGGAGAGAGATATATATAAATACATAATTAAAAAAAGTAAAATAAAATGGAAAATATCATAGATTCAGAAGCAACAGGGAAACTAATAGAATCAGTACTCATTAGTACTTTTAAAGAACACACACAGCACTCACTGGGTTGAGAAGAACAGTGAGGAAGAGCTCTCCTCCACGGATGCTTTTGTCCAGTTCACGAGAGCCTCCGGGGTACTCATTATAGAAGATAGTGTGTGTGAAGAGACCACACGTCTGCCTGGGCAACACCTGCAGAGAAACAGAGCGAAACCTCCTCTCGTTAGTAAGAACAGGCTTTATTTGTTGAGCATCTCTAACTATAATGATCTGACACAGATGCACACACACACACACACACACACACACACACACACACACACACACACACACACACAAAAGAGAGAGCAAGCAGAGCAGAAATATTACAATACCCAGAGAGCAGTGTAGTCTTGCTTAAGGGTACAGGAGCAGTAAGAGATTAAAAAAAGTGTGGTTAGCTCTAACCATCTATCACACTTGCCTGGAGGATTTACTAATACAAATACTTTATTTGCTTTAACTGTAGCTGCATTTCTAACATCTAACTCACATAAAGTCTGAACTTGTTCCCTATTCATTATATAATGTAATATTTGGGGTTACCTTTTTGTGTGGGCCGAACTGAAATTATATTTGAATTCCCCGAATATTTCACTATATTATTTCCCACAGTGCATCGTAAAATCCTGTCTACAACTGATCTCTTTCTGCATTAAGTGCCACAATGCACAGAAATATCTTTCAGCTAAAAACGTGCTTGTCAGGATGTATACTATAGTGGCCAACTCTATAAATGTTTAATTAAGGCAACGAATGTTACTTGTACTCGTATTCAATACAGAAATGCACTTTCGTTATTTCTGTATTTTTGTGGTTTCAGTGTGGTTTTGTTAGATATATTTGTCCTGCTTGAATTATGTGAAGGCAGGACGATGATGTTATTCCAGAGCACTCAATAGTACGCGTGGTCTGAATTCAGACTGGTATCTCCTTTACTGCTGCCCCTGTATAGTAACTAGTGAAGGAATGAGTGAGATTTCTGACAAAGTGTATTCCTCTCTTGTGCCTGGTGCCAGAAACAATTGGACATAGGCTACTATTTTTATCAGTTGAAAGTACTCCAAATACAGAGAACAGGTGGTGCTTACCTCACCTTGAGCTGAATAAATGGCTTGAGTCAGGTCTATTTCTGTTCTAGGTTTACTGCTTACTAAACTGACTGCTGCTGATGAATAATAAATTGGAAAATGTATCAATTAGGTTCAGCATGTAAGCACTGAGCAACTGCTCCGATGTGGAAAAACGTAGTGAGTTTGTGAACACATTTTTCCTATTTATAATTACATAATCATTAACAAGAGATTTTGGTAAAATATTCGATGCAATATTTCAGGTTTGTTGAGACGTTCACAGGCATGTGGCCTGTCTCTCACCTGTATGCCATTGTGTATGAAGCCCCTGCGATGGCGGGCTGGTCTCAGGTGGGGATACTCTTCCGTGCTTGTCACCTGAATTGCCCAAATGTTCTTCCAGGCCTCGTAGAGTTGGCTGTGTACGGGGTAAACACCAGAGTGGTGTGGTGACACGGCATAGCCCATATCTGTAGGGATCCCATGCTCCTAAATAAGGTGAACAAAAAGAAAACTTTGCATGGCTTTGGTGTATTTATTATGACGTTTGCTGCTGCATGTAACAGGCAGAGCTGCCCAGACATGGACTGGGAGAGAACTGTATTGTGTTTTATATTAATCCTTTCAAGAAATAAATTAGTCTCAGCAGGATGTAGAAATTTACCACACTGGAGTGACAAGCATGGGCGTGACAAACTCAGACAAAATTTGATTTGACTACTTGATGCCACCCGAAACTCAACACCAGTTCAATACTTTTTATCTCTCTCTCTACATTTGACCGTGTCTGAGGACACTGAGTGCGAGTGTATGAGTGTGTCCTAGTCAACGCCCTTGCTAAGGAGACCTGTTCGCAGGATCATTAAGCTCTGATGAAGGAGCTTAGCCGGCTTGGGTGACCAGCGCAGTGGAGAGAGAGCGTGTCAGTGTCTAGCGTAAGACCAGGATGTGACAGGAGGATTATGGAGTGGAGGGGTGGCCTGGTTTGTATTCACAGCACACTCCTGCACTGTCTGCCTGTGAGCCGTATCCCACTCCGACGAGCACCATTACACCAGGGTGGCCTTAATTTCAACAGGAGAGTCTCACCGTTCTGTCCGCAGCCAGAATAAACAATGTCAAGTGTGAAGGAGGAATATACAGATAAATAAAAGTACAAAGTGGAAATGCAAATTCCATGTGCAATATTGTAGGCTGAAGGCAATGTGGATAACAATATCTCCCACAGGATTTATTCCTATAGTTTTAACACTGTAAACAGTTTTGAATTAAGTTGCTTTTTATTGTTGTTCTGAGGTAATATTTGATGTAATATTTCTGAAAAGTGGCAGACTATTATGCTTGTGTAAAAGGGCAAAATGGCAGCAAACATACAGCTCCAATTTAGATTAAATAGGCAGATGTATTTGACTAAATCAGAGGGTTCTGTTGTGCTTGCCACACATGGAAAATTAATCGGGGTGTTGTGCTCTCATATGGTGGATAATTTCTCTTGTGCTTTGTTTGTGCTATTTAAATGAGCCATCAATAAACAGAAGGCTACAAAAGCCAGACATAATGGATCATTTGACCAAACAAAAAAAGTGCCTTATTGTGCCTGAATATGGTCAGTGGTTAAGTGTACTTTACACTACCTTGCTTTGCTGAATTAGAACTACAGCTGCATGCAGCATTACAGTGAGCTCTCAGTTGTGCACACTAGTAACAGTAAATTAAATGTATAGCACAGCGCTGCTGAATTCTCAAATCTGATTGGTTGATTCATTTCCTATAGCAGCATGGCTTGCATGGACCTTTATAGTAGACACCTCACATAAAAAAAGGTCTAATACTGACTGGATTAAAAAATGCAAGAAACTAAGAAACTGTATAATCACTGAAGTGAAGTTTTCCATGAGGAGACATTTACGTAAAATTCATTGCTTTGTAACAGTCAGTGGTGAAGTTTTTTCCAAGTCGCAAGTTGCATTTTTTTGTTTTAACTTTGCATTTTTTTGTTTTAATAGTTGTTGTAACAGAAGCGATAACAGGAAACAACGTCTACGTTCAACAACATTCCACAGCTATAATCAGATAAACATTCTTTTATGAATGTTAAAAATGACAGTGTTGGCAAATTAGGTTTGGTGTAAGAGGAATGAAACATTGCAGCATGCTGTCAATAAAAAACTCTGGGGTGGTAACAAAGCATCACACCACCCCATTATTGACTTTCCTATAACAGCACGTCCTGTGTGTCAGTCAGCAACGTCTGATCAGACTGTCATTGGTCTTTTTCCAGAAAAACCTAATTCAAGCCTATGCATTAGGGTACCCCCCAACCCAAAACAAACAAACAAACAAACAAACAAACAAACAAACAATCCCTCACCAGTTGAACACACTAATCAGACCACATGACTTCTTCTCCCATTAAAGTTTTTCATGAAGCATAAACAATTGATATTGGTGTTGACGCAACTGTGACAGCAGATCCAAGTCTGTTTTCATTCTCTCTGGCCTTTATTTCTGATCTGTCTCACAGGATTCATGGAGTATGAGGGGGTTCTGTTGCTGTCTTATGACTGACCTGTGCAAATAGTTTGTTGAGCCTCATTTGCTCAGATAACACGCTGACATTGTGAAATAGGTGCGGCTGCATGTGACTCCACATGTGAGGAAACCACCAGAACTCCTCCTTGTGCTGTAGCAACATGTCATCACCTTCATCCTCCTCTTCAGTCCCTAGAAAAACACACACACACACGCACGCACGCACACGCGCACGCACAGATTACAGTTGAGACTCAGCATCAGAAGACTAGAGGAATATGGTTTGTGAAGTCGAAGTCTCACTGTCTTTAAAGATTACCTGCATGGTAGAACTTTCCAGAGAAGCCGAGGTTGAAGGTAAAGTTTGGGACTAGTGTTCGTAGTTTGGTTTGCGTGTTTAGGAGAGCCTAAAAATAGAAAGTGCATTGACAGGTTCTGAAACAGACAATCTTTTCTTAACACAAAAGGTCATCTCAGTAATTCATTCAATGGTTACTTTCATGGAAATGTGAAACTAAAATCAGCAAACTATAAATTCATTAGCTATACCCTTGGGCAAGTGAACGCTTCAATGTGCTTGTCCAGTCTCACGTTCTGGTTGCCTAGAAACTGTACAGTTATCACGCTCAAATACAAAAGAAATAGCAGTATATATAAGGCTGCGCATATTCATAATTGCTTGTTCTTTTTATTTCCTGTATTGTTAAAAAAATCAGATATGTCAGTCATATTTTATGCATGCTAGCAAGAAAAATGTTCATCTACCTCAACATTAACTAGGTTAGAAGACAATCGTTAAATACATTTATTCTAAACGTATATGATGAGCTAGTGAGCCAATTAATTGCATTAATACAGATCGACATTAAAATGATGATTGATATTTTATCCAAGTAATAATATAGTTATAATAAAAATAGCTTGGTGCCAATAGTTTTTCCTTCAGCAGTCACCTGACTGGCGTGGAGAGTTTCACATTCAAAAAAACAAATCTTTGTGTTTCAAAGAAAATAAAAGGGGCAGAGTTTTTTCTCTGGTGGATAGATAGGAGGAAAAAAAGAAAACCTTGTGACAACTGCTCAATACTCTTGTCTACCAGCTAATAAGGGAAAAAAACACCAATTATAACAATGTCACTCAAACAACAAGAAAAAAAAAAACAAACCAATAAATATTCCAGAGACATTATATTCTTGGCTCAGGAACCCTGGCTAGCGATTCATGGTCTCTCTCCAGATGATACCATTCAGACGTGGTAAAAAGTTAGCGCAGCCTTTAAACCTATAAACTATGAATAGACGTGACCAATAGATGGCAATGTGGAGCTGAGACGGTGCGTTACAAAGAGCATTTCAACACTTTGGGAAAATCTACAGGCATCTAATATGGGTTAGAGCTCACACGTGTTCTGCTCACAGGCAGCTGGTCAATAGGCACACACATTGAATAAAGCGAGTGTCTTGCATCAATCTAATGATGCCCTAAAGCAGCAAAATACTCCGTGAACCACAGCTGCAGTGCAAACAGCTGCACAGTCAGGCTTACAATACAATACAAAACAAATCTTGCCTTCAAGGTTTTCAAATCTGAAAATTGATAGAGAGAGGATAAGCAAAGGACAGCATTAAGCTGACACAAATGATACGACAGGGACAGATACCTACAAGCTCCAGTACAAATCTCACACACGTGCACAGAGATAGGTGCGATGGCATCACAAATCAGGCCATGCTGAGAGAGACGCGGCTGCATGACAGGGTAAGAGCCTCTGTTGCACAATGATTTAAGAGCCAAAGTGTCCTTGAGCATGTCTGTTTGCTCTGCCTCAAGTGTTTGCTCAGTGTGTCTGTATAATCCTCCAATTTGTGTGGCAATCGTAGCTCTAAGCAAAAATCAGCAAGCACTGGGTGGGGTTGAGAGAGCCATTATTCCATTGAATATATTTGTTTTAAAACGTATACTTGACTTTGAAACAGATGTCTACACTTTTAGTAAAGTTTGAAAACTTGAGCAGCAGATCATTAAGAATTTCGAGCTTAGAAAACATTTAATTGAACAACGTAATGAATCGTAAACTCAATTTAAGTTATTAAATGGGCTGCAATCCTTTAAATGACTAAAGCATTAACAGCAGCATATAGCTCATTTCAGATATGATTAAGTGCCTTAGACAATCTGTATGTCTTCACACACACACACACACACACACACACACACACACACACACACACACACACACACATAATGAGCAAGCAGGGGGAGGAGGAAGTGGGAGCAACAGTTGGTAGAGAGACAAGAAAAAAGGCGTAAAGGAAACTAAACAGAAGGTGTATAGGAGGCGGATCAGAGCCCATCCTCTATCACCATAGCAACTTCATCTGTCTCCACAGATACAGGTGCAAGTCAGATGTCCTACAAGTCATGTGGGATCCTTATGCATTGTAGGAACAAGTAAAAATTGGTGGACAATCTCCTTCTAAAGCTTGTACTCTGACACAAGACTTGACACTCTCTTCTAGGACTGCACAATTAATTGTATTTTTACCATGACCTTATTTTTTACCTTGCTCATTAATTAAACTTAACTGACTGATACTGGTGAGCTTTGCCAAATTAGCTAATTGGCAGTCATTAGAAGTAATTTTGTCTCTGGCACATGACTTAACATTCATATGTTTTACATGCATTGCTGCTTGTGTTTTTATAGCATAACTGTTTGAATTCAGCATTCGAGTAGCACTTCATTAATGTGAAAAAAAAATCAGCCTCACTTGGAGTGAAAGATTTACGCATTTGAAGGTATACAGGCTTGATGATTCATTTTGACATAAAATGACAATGTGCAATAATTTTGGTCCTAAAGTGTCAAAATAACTGTGGTAATGCGGTGATAATTGTGGTGATCATTTCAGCCACTACCGTGCAGGCCTACGGGTATAAGCGGGGTTCTCAAAACAAAAATGATAATGTAGTAATTAATTATGGAAGCGAGCAGGACATGATAGCCATTCATTAGCATAACCACTAATCCCCTGCTGCATTGCATTCTATCACTTACTGATAACCACAATAACTGTCCATTTAAGAAAGGCATGAGCTCCTCTTAAGTGGCTGCCAGCACACCTCACAATAAGCCAATGCTATAAGCAGGCCATTGAGGAAAAGGTCTAGATGATCACAAACTGTAAAGTTTCCTACAAATAGTATATTTTAATTGTGTTTAATGCTCTGCTGGACACAATTCAGTCCTGCCCCATGCATGACATCCAGAGGAATAATACTTGGGAAATAGACATGAGGAAATTTTCTGATTAACATGTTTTTCTTTTGGCTGCTCCCATTAGGGGTTGCAGCGGATCGTTGGTCCACATATTTGATTTGGCACAGCTTTTATGCTGGATGCCCTACCTCCCGAATTTTCATCCGGTCTTAGGACCGGCACTGGAAGTCCACGGTCTTGTGCAACTGGCTGGGGTAGGTTCCCTGGCCGGGAATCGAACGGTGGGAGCACAGTGCCCTAAGCACTACTCCTCCAGGTACCTTTTCTGATCAATATGTATGCCTATACCATCAAGTATAGCTGCGACTAGCTGCTTTCTTCAAGTCTAAACTGTCACTGACCTGCCAAGAAGTTTCGTCTTGCAAGAGGCTGCAACTTGGCAAGTCCACACTGGAGTTCAGCAGTTAAAGTGCACTTTGCACCAATGCACTTAAAAAATACTTAGCATTGCACACACAAAACAGAAAACACCACTGTGGAACAAGACAATGAATTAAGCACTTTTGTTTAGGAAAGAAAGTTTGACCTCAAAAGTCAGCATGTGGGCCATGTGCGGTGTGAAATGTGTGCGAGTGGGTGGAAATAAGCTTTAGTGCTTAAGAGTCACTGGTGAAACAGCACACAGTGAGAACAGACGTGATTAGGCCTCCATTAGACAGGCTTGTTTGTGGATGCTATGCTGCTCCACTGCTCGAGCACTGATTACAGCCCACTCCTTCAGCAGAGAGCAGGTGGCAGGGCACACACTGCTCTTTTCCCGTCAGCGAAGTTTAATGAAATGGAGCATGAAACCCAACAACAGGTGTAACAGTGTTTTCTTTTATCCCTTTCACCTCTTTAATGCATAGTAATTATTCTCTAGACCAAGATCGTAAATAACCAAGCTCCACATACACACACACAGACCATAAAGGTCACGTCTCTTTCTCTATACAGCAGGTTTTAAATGCACCATATTTTAGTATTCATTTAATATATTAACATGACAATGCGCAATTTTCCATGAGGTTCGATCTCCTCTTAAATAGCCTCAGAGCTGCTATAAGACTAAATCATAAGTATAAGCAGAGGTACTTGCTAGATTCCAGCTTACAGTACACTGAATCTTACTGTCAACATTCATTCCCACGGAAATACACAAAGGACCATGCCGACATCACCAAATCAAGCAGTAAAGCAGAGCTTCACAGTTTTTACCCTGCACCTTACACTGTAGTCACACTGAGATTACAGAAGATCACATTCATTAACGTTAAGCCATTTCAGTCATATTTTATATACAATACACCTTCAGGTATGAGAAACACTCCATATTCCTCAAGGTTGTCTGTTAGCATGCTTTCGTATAGGCTGGTTAGCCTGGTCTCAGTTGGGGTCCACCCTAGCCAAGTTCAACTGCCGTGAGAAAGTGATTTGACCCTGAATCAACCCAAGTGCAAGAAGTGAATCCAACATGCCATATTTTGGGTTGCAACAGCATTTTTTTTGTGCATGTAAGCTGCGAAACTCAGCCGTGAGGCAGAAACTAAGTTAAAAGGACTGAGACGTCGTATAGTACACAGTTACATAAGGGAATTATTTATAACTGCACATCAGGTGTCACCCAGATGAGTCTGGTTCCTCTCAAGGTTCCATGTCGTCTCAGGGAGTTTTTCGTCGTCACCTTCGCCTCTGGCTTGCTCATTAGGGATAAGTTTATAAATTTAAAATTTATATCCTGAATTTATATATTTCTGTAAAGGTGCTTTGTGATCATGCCTGTTGTTAAAAGTGCTATACATATAAAATTTAATTGATTTTATTTAGCACCATGTTCTCTGTGCTCAGGTGACATATGTGATTTCTATGCGCAAAGGTTTGTTTATCTTTCTCCAGTATTGTTTTTTTTTTGGTTTGTTTAATTAGGTGCAATGTGAACCCAAAACAAAACAAACAGTGAAACAAAATTATAAATTTTGCTCAGATTCAGACTTGGTAAAAGGACTAATTGGTGTGAAAGCACCTTTGCACCCTCGCTTACCTGCAATATCTAGTTCTACATTTGGGTTTGTTATATTAATGCACCATGGCCTTCTTCAATGAAATGACTTCAGTTAAACATCCTCTATGCTGTACACCACTGTGCTTCTCAAGTTACGTTTTATTACAAAGCATGATAAAATGTCCAAACCCTCCATATCATTGGTAGGAACAATAGTTCATGCAGGTGTTGAAAATTCTCATACCGATCCAGACCTAGTCAACAGGGAACACAATTCCACCTTACATTTCTAAATCTGTGAGAAATTGTGAAATTGAATCCAGTATGTTATTCTAACACTTCTCTTCCTCAGCCAGATGTAACAGCTCTGACCACCAACTGTATTGATCTGACATTTTCAGCAGATCGAGCTGTATAAATTGGACAGGCTCAACATCAATTAACACACTATAGCCAGCGTAATAACTAAGGAACTTAGCAACATCCCGTGCATGAAACACGGTGGTGCCAAGTTAGTCAAATGTAATTGACTTTGGGATAATTAACTGGCTGATTGACTCAAGAAAGCTCTCATCCCACTCAGTGGGGATATAAGGGTACACACGAGCTGGCAGTCAGCCCTTTTCGCTGAAGCAAAACTTCGTCTCTCTTACCCTTCTCCATGCTACCTCTACTACGTTCTAATATAATAGACAAGTGTGTTGTCAGTGCAAATGTCTAATTAATTATCCTGTTATTTCTCATTAAAAGGCATGAAGGTATAATAACCGGTCTGAGAGGGGGACCTTCAGGCAATGTGTCTTTTAGCACAAAAGACATAAAAAGCAGGGAAGTTCAAGTGCTTCTCCATGTTACACTGTTAAGAGCCAACAGCCCCCTCAAGGATTTTTTTTAGATAGTGTTATGGCTTACATTTCTGGAAATTATTAAAATACCTCTCCCTTTTCTTAGTACAAGGGCTAGGGAATTACTGCAGGTGCAGCAGGACACAAATATACTAACATATCTGTAATCAGGCAGAGAGGGCAATAAATAGTATGTTAATAAGGACCTTACCCAAATTAGCATGCTATCCCTAGTGCATGCTTTAACAAGTGTAATCACTGCAAATGTTAGTTCTGTGGCCCTTCATACCCAGTCACACCTCACTGCTTACAGCCATCAGCAGCTTGGCCTGCTGTTCTACCACTGATGTACATTTAAGCAATATCGCAAGTAAGAGTGCTGTTATACTGACTTTCATGAGTCACATCGTTCTTATATTCAGTATAACACCACTGTGAGTGTGATAACGCTTTTATATAACAGTTCTGTAAATAAGAAATTAGCATCAAGTGACTGTCATTTCAGACACAATGTGGCCAAATATTTTGTTTATATTCGCTCCGGCAACAAAAATAGTTCCCAAAGAAGCCACAGCTAGATAGAACAACGCACAGACTGACTGACAGCCCTTAGTAAGCATAGTGATGTTTTAAATGTAATGAGCTATTGCCAGAACTGGAATGTTATGTAGTGAACACAGACAAGCAGAGCGATGTACACAGTGAAATGTACCAGTGCTGTTACACTAAATATCAGCGCTCTTGGAATGCCTCTTGGACCAGAACTAACTGTTGTATAATGGGAAATGCTGGGTGAGAAGAAATCTTCTTAATGAACTAGAGGCTCTAAAACTAGTCTGTGCATTTATGTAAGGAAAATTTGATGTTAAAAGCCATGTAAGCTTTAAATAGGCCTTATAACCATTACCAAGAAATGAGCAATAAGCAATGATTCATTCCTGAAGGAAGAAAACTGCCAGTGTGAGAACAACTCAGTTGGGGAAAAAAATAACAGAATTTGATAAATTCATATACAAGAAATTGCCTTCATACATTTTGTGGCAAACACACTTGTTTCTTGATGTATGAATATACTGAAAAGCAAATATGGACACTGACCTTCACGTCGGACACCTTCATGCGCGTTCCTTCCTTTCCCACAAAGATGTCATCCACATCCACAAGTATGTGTCTCTCCAGAGACAGGCACAGTCTCTTTCCAGTTAGATAAGCGATAGCATCTACAAAAATCAGCTTATGCAGCCAGAATGAGAGGTTGTTGCCAAACAAAACTCTCTGGATTCCATCATGAAGGCCCAGGTCCTGCACCACGGTGGCATGCAGGACTCGATGGGGGCCAAAGTGAGCTAGGGCCTCTGATGACTTAGTGCTGGCTAGTAGCACAGGTTCATAGGTACTGTGGTTGGATTGGAAAACAGTCCAGTCATCACCTGGCAGCGGACCTTGCTCCACTTCGTTAGGCTTGGTGACATAGAGCAGCGGCGCTGCAGGGTTGATTCTGTAGTCCCGCAGGCCCAAATTAGAGTGCAGGAAAAGAGGAAAGCCCTTAAGTTGAGCGCTAAGCAGCGAGTTCTCATTGGCTTTGAAGAAACCAATAATACCCACACCAAACTCTGAGCAATACTTGTCGAGAAGGTCTCGGTTCCATGCATCCAAGTTGACATATTTAAGGACATTCTCATAGATGACTAGAGCGTAGCGGCCCCTGTCACGTTCCATCAAAGTGGGCATGTCACCCTTGCTAGGGGCAATCTCTGTGTGGTAACGGAAGCGACTGGACTCCAGGATGGCCACGATCTCCTGTCCCAGCTGGGAGTAGATGCTCTCTACAAACACCAGCACAACAGGTTCAGTGCGAGAGTTATCTACTGCTTTGACAGTCCGCTGGTGGCCAATGAATGGGGGCAAGAAGAGTGGTACCCGCTGCAGGCCATCCCCCGCTGCGACCACTTCACCACAGTCACTGAAGGGCAATGGAGGTGCCTCCTTTATCTTGGGACTGTTGCTGACATAGTAAGCCAGGAGCGCCATAGACAGCAGGCAAAAGATAATGAGCACCAGGATGAGGCGGTGGAGCTCCAGCTGCCTGATGCCCCGCAGGAGCTTCCACAGCCCCATCGCCACAGAGGGAGAGCAGGAGCCAGGGAGCAACTGGGGTAAGCAGACCTTCACAGCCAGAAGAAGAGCGGATATAGAGGGAAAAGAGAAAGGAAGAAAAGGGTTCAGCAGCACACACTGGTACACACTTTGAGCAAAGAGGAGCCATTTACGCTATGTCACCATGGCCCCCATAGCCCATGACTAGCCTCCTGCTGTAAACTCCGTCTCTGGCCACCACGACTCAACGTGTTTGCTTCACGGTCAGGTTGCTATATACCAACACGTGTGCACTCTTTATCCAACACAGTGTGAGCTTCCTCCACAGCTTGACTTAAGACGATTGGATTTCTTGCTCTTGCTTCTTACGACAGTCCTCTGCCTCTACCGCTCCTCAAAGGATCAGCTGTCACTCTCCGCTCTCTCTCTCATGCCTTTATGCTGCTACAAACTTGTAAGATTCTGTGTGACACAGCCTTCTTTATTACTGGTAACAGAGAAGTGTGGCTGACGCTTTTGCAGCTCTCAGCAATGGCTGCTCTGAGGATGACCACCACAGGGGCAGGATGGTGAATAGTGCCCCCTGCAGAAACCCAGCCTGGCCATGCTAGGAAGTGGTAATCCTGTTGGAAGGAGAGAGAGAGAGAAAGAGTGAGAAAGAAAGACAACAGAAACATACTGTTAAGGTTTTGCAAACCATGTCCTTAAATTGGTTAAAAAGGTAAAGTCCCAAGCTTTCATAAATATCAGCAAGTCACTCATTATAAGAGTGTAATGCATAAAATAAAAAGGTGCCTAGTGTAAAGAGCAGATTGTATGCATCACTGGGAATTTACCAATAAAAAAAAAGTTTCCACTTTAACAATAACAATGAACAGGAACAGTACTTAAAGGTTTTGTGTGGGTGGAATTGGCCACTGATGAGCATGCTTAAATGAGACGCTGAAAAACGCAGTCAGTGCAAAGGCCTTAAGAGCTACCTGATCACCTGATTCTAGATTCTTCCATGCAGCCACGTGAATTTTCCATTAGAGCCCCTCCTGACACCCACCAATGTACTCTCAGTGGGTCAAGAGAGCTTTCTCATGACTCCCAAAATAGCTCACCATAACCTCCGTGTGCTGCCACCCTCCCTCTGCAAAGATAGCATTACAGGTAGGAGAGGGAAAACTCTGACCTTAGGAATGAGTGAACGAGGGCATTCTATTGGCCAACTTGGGCTGCTACCATGTTTTTGTTTATGCACAGGACCGGAGCTGGGCAGTAACCCAATGCCATGAGAGATGCACACTGCTGTCCTGTAGGTAAGCAGGGAAATGTTTCCAGCAAAACACCCGCTGTAGAAGGGGTACGAGTTGGGCTGAGGAATGTCATCGGTCCATAAGGCATCAGGCATAAGTCCATCAGTGAAGTTTACAGCCACCTAATTTGTCTTTGACATGATCAATGCCGGCAAACCTTCCACTGTAAATCAGCTCCAGCACTTAAAGGATCAGTTTTCTCACAGTTGAACAAATACAGCAAGACCTCTGACCAAAGTCACCTTGTTAAAGACAGAAAAGGTGCAAAAAGTTGGGGGAAAATCCATACGGTCAGAGCAGATGGAATCTCTTTGTATCGCTGTTAACATGTCCAGTCATAGGAGCAGAGTAACGTTCCTGTTACCTGACTGTGCAAGTAACGGACAGGGGGGAGGCTTCTAGAGACCCTAATTTATCAACTGCATGGCCCAGATCAGTGAAGAGCGCATCCTGAAACTAGAACCTGGATTATTATTAGCCTGAGAAAAGCTCACCTCACTGACCACTTCCCAGCACTATAAGGGCACAAACACATGACTTAATGATGAGAGGAAAAAATTCATTCAGACCCAAGGGTCAGTCCTCTGTTTTCACATCGTATTTGATTATGGTTACATTCTCATGTTAACATTTGGCTTTAGCTGATGTTGACATTTGCTGCGAGCTTTAAAATGAAACTTTTTCTCCTACTGTTAGAATTTGTAGTGCTGCTGATTAACACAAACCTGGACTCTGTGGTTAGCCTTGAGCTTTATTTTCAATTAAAGAGCTTTTAATTTCAACCCTACTACTTCTCTAATGATAATATAGCATCCGGCCAGCGGCAGGCTAATCCTGATTTATTTTCGATAAGAACTAGAGCAGGAAATGATCAGTAGGCCATGCATATCTTCTGATTATTAGGCTGCAGCTCCTGGTAAACAGATACTTATAGTGTTGCAGTGCGCATGATGAGCGGAAATTAGATGGAGAGGAAAGAAGAAGAGGGGAAAAAACAACAACAAAGAATGAGGATGTGTGTGTGCACGCATGATCTGATACGATGGGTAGGAGGAAAAAAAAACAAAAAACAAAAAAAACAACTAAGCCGAGTCCAAGTGCCTTATCCAGTCTGTGGAAAAAAAGAGAAGGAAAATACCCCAGCAAACTTGGAGGACATAGGAGTAAATACCATATATATCATGTGACCTCCACACACATGCAGTGGCGTCTCCCACCGGTCGAGATAAGATATGGCAGTGATTAGAGGGAGAGTTGAGGGAACTGATGCAGAGACCAAAGTTACACTCTGTACTCTGGCATCCCGGAAAATGACTGATTCCTCTCTTACACATCACTTCCTACTGAGATTTGCCTACAGAGCCAATCAGGTAGCATTTCTGTTGACATGCATCTCCACTTCTAGTCTTTGAGCCGAGTCAGATGTTGCATTATGTGATGTTCACTCCCTTTCCACAATGCAAGACAAACCCTATACTTCCTGTAATCAATAAACTATCAGGCTCCCTTCATTTCCTTCTGATTGCCTGCCTCCAGCAGCTACACACAACCACCCTCATGGAAAGTCCCTTATGTCTCACACGTGGAAATGAAGGAAATGAACGTCAGGAGGAAAATTTATTAGAGGAACACTGAGGAAACAGAAAGTTTCCCCTCAGCAGTGTGTGAAACTCAATTCCTCAGATATCCAGTGGTGCTAATGACCAAAGTCAGAGAGACAGACACACAAACACAGGTGTGCACACGTGCACACAGAGCGCTTTCGAATCGATGCATCACATACAACAGATTTAGGTCCCTGAGCACAAGGAGACTCAGCTTAGCTGTGGACCTCTATAAATGGCCTTGTGCACCAAGCACACATCACTTATCCATTACGCAGACTATCTCTCATCTCCAGTCCAGACCAGTAAAACTCATGGGACTCATGTCGTCTCGCGTTGCACATGCTCCAGTTACTGGCACTGAACATAGCTACTCCAGATTCAGCGCTATTGTGCAGGTTCAAGAGGCCAAAACCTGACCTCTGACCAGAGAAATCTTTATTAATATTGGCTCGAAAGTCACAAGCAGCATGTAATGTGGTTAACTACCAGCAGGGAGATAATAACTACATTATGTTACATAATAGACGGCACAATTATTTAAAATACTGTATGTATATGTGTACTTCTATTTATATATGTAGAGAATATTTAAGGAACTTAGATTAAAGCCTATGTTATAGGTAGATCTGCAGGAGGTTAACCATAAGAGAGAATCTGTACATGACACACTGGAAGAACTGGAAGCACATGGACAGCCCTTCTGCGAATATTCCTGAGAAGCTGTGCAAGCAGAGTGAAGGAAATATTGCGAGGGTGTGTTATGCTGGTGTATTATCAGGTATTACTGCTGCCTGACATGTTAGTGATGCTTGAAGGACAGTGATGATATCTTTATAGCTGTTGTGATACTGAAAATAGTATTCTTTCCTCATTTTTCCCCTGCAAAACAAATGTGACCAACAAACAAAAACAGGAGGAGGGAAAAAAAAAAAAAGGACACCCACATAAAAGGAGAACTGCTTGGACTACCGCAGGGAAGCTGAAGTTAATCGTAAGTTGGGTCTGTGCAATTAGTTAAGTGCCACAGACTGCAATTAGCAAGCCTACCTTTTATTTAGCAGCATGCCATCTGCATCTAGCATTTATTAGTTACAAACAAAACTATTCATCAAGTTAATGTTCTGGCAAAGGATAAATTGGATGTGCTGTAAGGGCCTTCGGCAAATTTCACACAAAAGTTCAGACAAATAAAAGGTAATTAATAATTCTCAACCTCAATCACATGTTTTATATTTAATCCTATAGAAGGTGGCTGCAAGCTGCCAGTGATTTTTTTTTTTCAACCAACAAAGCCAAGTGTTTCAGAAAGTTTTCAGAAAAGTATAGAGTGATATTAAGTGCTTTTATACCGCAGCACAGTTGAATACTCAAATCCGATTGGTCAGAAGGTGTGCATTAATTACAGTACAATACATTCCAGTATCTCCAGCGGTAAAATGAACAATAGATTAATGTTAATGTGCTCATTCTAATACTTTATTGTTTCTATAGTAAGAGCTCATACTTAGAGACTTGAATGGTGGATGCTCCATATAGATTTGAAAGTGGTTTAAATGTGTTTGATGTAGTGACTTATTCTGGAGACATTTATTTACCATTTACGGAAAGAGTCCTGGTTGTAAGTGCTTACTAACAGTCAAAGTTCCCCAGCTTAAAAAAATTCAGGACAGAGGAGATTACGCTTTCTGGTTTCTCGGTAAAATGACAGGCTGCATTTTGAGAGAGGAGAGAGAAAGAGAGAGAGAGAGAATGGTGAGAGAATGACTGGTTAATGTAACTATAAACCTGTAAAAAGTGTGATGTGTCCTTCATTAATAAATTAAACATTGTAATCGTTGGCAAGTAGATGTGGTATAAGCAACATAACACCGCAGACAGTCCTGTTACACGCCCCAGTGTGCATGACATTTGTATAACAGCATGATCTGTCATGTGTTATTCCTTACTCGATCACCTGACCAATCAGGACACCAAAAAAGAGGAAACAGCAACAGAAGGATGGAGCGTCAGGAGAAGAATTAGACTCTGTCTCAACTGGTGCACTGTGTAGTGTTTGCTTTAGAGCGGAGCACGGTGAAATCGTCCTCCGTGCCACAGTCCGATTAAATATTGAGAAATTTAATCTCTGATGTTAATTATTCTCGATAGAAAAAGCTTGAATAGAATGAGGTACAGTTGAAAGGAGGAGCAGCCACAGTGTCGTCATGGTTACAGTGTGCCTGTACAGCGTATGAACCTCTTTTTCCATATCAGCACAAAGAGCACATCGACCAGAGCATTCAGGGGGAAAAAACGGCAAATGCGAAAGCAGCATGAGCCACTGTATTCTGTGGCACCGTACTCGGTTCAGCGCCGTCACAGAGGTACTGCACATAGACGTGAGGGAGAAAAAGACATCTGATGCAGAGCCACAGGTGTGAGTGGCACTAGATGTTGGGGGCGCAAACATTCAGCACGTGTCATGTGCACCATAAAGCTTTCATCGGGGTGTACTCCAGGCAAATAAGCCTCAATAATTGCACTGTGAAAGATGAAAACAACGACGACAGCTGCTGCTGCTGTGAAAGATTTCTACAGTGTTCAAAACAAATACAATAACCCAGCATTTAATTGCCTCACAGGCACCGTGAATTAGACTAAGCTTCTAATCTCCTAAAATAAGTTCTAATTTACATGCAAATTCAAACTTTTAGGTCTGTGAGCATACTGCTTACAAATACATATCCATCTTCATCTAGTCGAGCTAAAGCACAGGAGGTGTTTCTCCTCGAGCTACAAGCATTAACTAAAGGAAGGGGGAAACTGACAAGAGCAGTTCTTACCTCCACCCTGGGGTCAAGCCCTCACTACCCAAACAACTGAGTGCGGATCACTGAAAGTCCACAAAGCCCCTCTTCACCCTGCCGTTCACGTCCCACACACACCACGCTAAATAGACTCTGCTCACTCCACTGAGCAGCATGAAAACAAACGCACGCAGAAAACGATAGCTCCCACCCTCCATCACCACAGCTGTATCTCATGTCTATCTGAATACTACCACAGCCTAAAGAACATTATAATCTATTATAATTATTAAATATTGAAAGCTATTAAAAACTTTCAGGATAAGGTTACGGATTATACGTTTCTAGCTGTGTGGCTGCAGAAAGATAAAAAGCACACATTTACAATAAAGTGTATATATTAATCTGTAGCAAACGGGGCTATGCCACATTGTAAGGTCCATGATACATCAGAAAAATTCCACCCCGTGATAAGAATTTGTCATCCCATGATATTGATGATATAGCTGATGGCGTGTTTTGCGTGCCGCAATGTGGGACACGCGCGGAACGAGAACAAGCATGGCGGAAGGCGGCGTTCCAACCGTAGATGAGGAAGAAGAGTTAATCCCCAAAAAAGGAACTGATACAGAAGATCAGATGTGAGTCACACAGCTCTCAAGACTATATGCTGATGTGAAAAATACCACGAAATATCATGACATAGTTTTAAGTCTATATCGTCCATCCATAGAAGCAATTATGCAGGAATGTTTCCAACACCTTGTGGAATCAATGCCACAAAGAATTGAGGTTGTTCTGATAGCAAAGGAAGGTCCTAGCCAGTATTACCATGGTGTTTCCAAGTGGCCGGTGGCAGTGTATGGGACCACAGGCACTGTGCCTGAAGAAAAGAAGACAAAAATAGTAAACACCTGAGGACAGTCTTTATTACTGGGGAAGGATGGCAAAAAAAAATAAAAAAGAAAAGATAAAGAAACTGCTCTATGTTCAGGAGGTTAGCCTCTCTCATTAAAGCTGAATCAATGGTTAATCAGTGAAACTGGCACTTCATTAAGCACAACTGCCTTTGCGGGAGCGTCACTGCTCACCTGGCACACTAGTAGGGGGCATGATCATCACAGCCTTCCAGCATGTCAAAATTCACGTGACTGGGCAAGAAAAGTTATCTAACTGGAGAGCAACAGCACAGTGCAGGAGTGAAAGAAAGGTCACAGGCTTAGAAGCAGTATGTGCGGTGAGCAGAAGGGCAAACTGGGATATATCAGTAGTGAACATCTAGAAGGGAAGAAAGTAACACAAAATCCAGCTGAAAAAGCACCAATGATAAGCCTACATATGAGGGCTTATGCAGAAGGAGCGAGGCTGAGTTTGTCCAAAAGGTGCTGGAGTTTTTCTGCCTTGAGGATAAGCTTCTCCCGCCCACACCACAGCCGCTGTTTAGACAATAAACCAACAGCATCTGAGATGAGACATCAGTGTATGAGAAAGAGTTTAAAATAGCTGAGAGGATGATTTCTGACCACCTGTCTGGTTTCATTCAGCAACCTCGCTAATATGACCTGTAGTGTGCAAATAAGACTTCCAGCACTTATAAGTTCAAAGATCCATGTGTAGCTCCACTGCAGATGCTAATGAGCTGAGCTTGAGTACGAGAGCCTGCATTACCCGAGCAGAGATAACCCAGAGTGAGGGGCAGAACTACTGTAAATTACCATAAAAAGCTGGTGGAGTGGAAATGGAAGAGAGAAGAGAGGGAGAGTGAGAGAGAGGTAATGTACTGCTGTTACCTCTGGCACTGGCAGTCACTAATGAGGTAACAGTGAGCTCAAAGGCTGCAGCCCATCTGCAAGGTCTGAGAGGAACCTTGGGCTATTGATCGACAGCGAGCTGACCTTCACAGACCAGACAGCTGGTCATACAGGCATAGGGCCTCAAGGCTGCTGTATGCTCCCTTCCAGAGAAGTGTACTCACACTGCAGCAACTGGCCAGTAGCAGGGTGGTGATGATGGGAGCACGGTGATTTGCCTGAAACTCTGAAATGTATAAAGTAGGCCTACCCTGATTTCATCCCAGAACCCTGTCCACCTTACCACTGGAAGCACAGATCATACTGAACAAAGCTGGTCACAAACTGATCAGAGGCTACTTCAATCAAATTGTATTGTATCATAACAGATTGAGGGCTCTTGTGAAATATCAAATTATTACCTAATAAAAGCTTATGAAACTGTACTGTATTGTGTGGAAACCTTGAGTTTTACACCCCTACACTGTAGCAGGTTCATTATTTGAAGAGTAATAGTAACTAAATAGATTTTTAACATAATTTGCCCAAACAGGCAGAGATAGGACAATCCTATACTGCCTTCCTCAAAATTTTGAAGGAGTAAAAAACACACGCATTAACCACCTAGTACTACTTACTTCCTTACTTCTTCTCCCCCTTTGTTTGATAGACAACCTGCAAACAGCTAAGAACCTCCTACTTCCAGGTATGCAGAAGATTGTTTGGGTGCTTCTGATGAAGCATAAAGCAGCCTTTACCTGAGACTCATCTCTTAATCCATTAACTCGACTACAGCAACTGGCCTAAACCAGCCTAAACATGCACAAGCTACATTTCTCACCATTAGCTCCCAGAACATTAAGTTCAAAGCCATAATGCTCGTATTTATGGCTGTCATTGGAACAACGTCCCCAGAGAGAGTGATGCATTATAGACCCTGTGCTCCATCCAGTCCAGTACGGTCCAGGCCAGGCCAGTAAGTGAATGCTGTCGAGAGCTGCCTTTATTACATGGCTTATCTCAAACCAAATTCTATTCATATGTTGCATACCTGAAGAACATTTCTCTCCACTCCATTGTACTGTTTATATCAGCATTGTCCTAGCGGCATTTACTAGTACTAGATGCAGCCTGTAGCTCTATGTCCTCTCTCACCTCAAAGAACCTGATGGTATTCCAGAAAGAAATCTCAACTTAGCACTTTTATTAAAGTTAGCTCTGGTGGTTTGTTCATCTAAAATTTATAAAATAAATAAATAAACAAACAGGGCTGAACAGCTCATTATCTCACCCACCAGGCTAACGAAAGGTGAAATATGCTTGCTCAGTCTCATGTTATGGTTGTCTTGAAACATAGTTAACTAGGCTACATAGTAGAAGCTAATGTAATTTAACCCTAAAATATGACAAACATGTTAGCTAATCAAGTGTGCAAAATTGATTTAAATTGAATGAGTGCTTCTCTGTAGCCATAATCATCATATATATATAGACCTTACCATATATTGTTTATAGTCAACTAACCACCACACCCATATGTACTTGGTGACCATCCCATTCCAGATTTCGTCCTCCTTTGCCGTTATAATAAACCTCCACTATTCTGGGAAGGATTTCCATTAGATTTGAGAGCACGGATGTGTGGATTTGTGCTCATTCAGCCACAAGAGCATTAGTGAGGTCAGGCACTGTTTTTCGAGTGGAGACCTGGTGGGCAGTCGGCATTCCAGTTCATCCGTTTCGACAAGTCACCCCAACTCTAGTCCCGAGACACGTCCGATCCTAAAGAAGGTGAGGTTGGAATCGTGTGGTACTCTTCATGGACCTTGTTTTGTGCACAGAGGCACTGTCACACTGGAACAGATTCAGGCCCAAGGGTAATTGTAATGCTGCAGCATACAAAGACATTCTATACAGCCGTGTGCTTCCAACTTTGTGGCAGCAGTTTGGGGATGAACCACATACGAGTATGATGGTCAGGTGTCCACAAACTTTTGGCCATATAGTATATAAGCTGTTATGCGAGTCTGGCTGCATCTTTATTTTCATTCTATGTTATATGCAAGAGTTTTGTGCTGCACTATTCTGTATTTTGATCAGTCAATATTTGGCAATATTCCCAAATCCCTATGCATTTCCAATTTGTAAAGGAAAAAAAACAGTTTATTTGTACAAACTAATTTACTGAAGTAGTAAAAATAGCTCCTACTGAATATATTCTTGATTGAGAAGTGCAGTGGAGCTAGTACTGCACTGCACCAGCAGGAAAGACTTACATATTTAAGTGGAACATTTAAACTTACATATTAAAGGGAAAAAAAAATATTTCTCGAGTTGGCAGATGGGCAAAAAAAAAAACACTGGAAACCACTATACTAGCAGCCTAATTAGTGTCAACTTCAAAGAAAAATCTGATAGCCCTGGACACACAATCTACTTGTCCCAGGTGCCCACCTCTGAAATTTTCCACCTCTGAAATGTGATACTTAGCAGTTATATTGCTAATATTTGCACTGCAGTGTATTTTAGTGGGTCATACCAGGGAAGCCATATGAGTAGTCACAGTCCTACATGTCTAGTGTAAGGTGCTGTATACATGTATGCCAAGAGCATATGTGGCTGATATCAGCACTGGACAGAGTTAACAAGGAGCAGTGACCTGAAAGGACAAAGACAGTCCATCAGGCTGAACATGACCTCCTGCACTCCTCCTCTGAGATGTCTGCCTCAAGACAGCAGTCACAGTGACCCTCCTGCCCTGGCTGTAACTTAAATTACCACTCCCGGCAGACTAGGGGTCAACAAGAGCACAGACACACATATAGCCACTGATTTATCCAATCTTGCATTGAAAGATGTTATTTCATATTTCAAGTCTTGGAACTTTTTACTTTTTTAGGTGGCTTGCTGTGTGATCATATAGAGTTATATAAATGTATACATCTGCTGCCAATTTCATGTGCCCAAACCACTCACGATTCCACCCACGGTTATTGAGTTTAACAAAACTTCACAGAATATGAAAAAAAATACAATTGGATACTCTGTTGACTGTAGCATCTTGTAAACTACTCTTGGTCTTACTTTTTGAGATTCTAAATTTCTTCTAACTTCTGAAGAGCCTTGATGGAAGGCGTGTGTGCTATAGTGAAAGATTAACTGTGCCACTAGGTTTCTAACCAGCTTGACTCTTAACTGAAGAAGCCAACACTTGCACTTTTGACTGATTGTTAATTGCCCAAGTCCCTGTTTTCCTTTCGTTCTAAGTCTCCATTATAGGTGTTGTCTCTATCATGATGTGCATGTGTTGACGCAGGTTAGAGAATGTGTGTTCTCTGATCTCAAGCTGGGCTTTCACACCACACTAATGCAACAGATGAATCAGTCTCGTTCTGATTGCCTGGACGGTGCCTGCACCATCTCTGTATGATGGTAAATCGCCAAATGTGACTCCTCCACAACAACTGCTGTGGTCTCAAATACATACTCTGATGACCAATCTGAACCCTTACACTTAGTGCTTTGGAATGAAAACTTGCTCTAGAGAGAAACTTCGAGTGGAGGACCAATAGAATAACATGAACAATGTACGTAATTACGGTGTTTTCAATTCAACATTTTTTATAATCGGCAGTAAATAATTTATAAAAGCTTGAAGGCATTCACTTTGCATTTGGCAACAGTGTGGAAATGGGTCACTGGGTTTGATCCACTGTTGGCCATATTAACATGAAGTGTGGGTGAAGTGCTAGCCTTTGTGCCTTTAGTAACTTTCATGTAAAAGCAGTACTCCGAGCCATAGCTTCTTTATGTTCACCCATCAGTGCTTCTGATGCTGCCAATCAGATCAAAAATTAAGGAGTCATTACTCTCAGTTCTGTTTCTTAGCAATGTCTTTGCTCTATGCATATAAAATCTCAGGCAGCTTTGTACAACCATATTTGTGAGAAATCCCAAAAGAGCTGCACCTGTCTCTCTGCCTATTGTATACATACGCAATAAAACACGACAGACCATGCTGTTATATAATAAAAAAAAATAATAGAACTGCACATCTGGAGTGTGTGATTTCACTTATACCACAGTGATTTGCCAACATGTACAATGTTTAATTTATTAATGAATGACACATTGCACATTTTAATGGTGTATATTTAGATTTAACGCTGTGGAACATCCGAGAGACAAGTTAGTTCCAGTTCTCTCTCTCTCTCTCACACACACACACACACACACACACACACACACACACACACACACACACACACGTATATACACGTACAAAGCGCAGTCTGGCATTTTTCTGAGAAAACGGGAAGCATAACCTAGACTGAGAGCACTTACAACCAAGAGTCCTTCCATAAAAAAAATTCACCACATCAACCTTTCTAAGAATTACTTTGTAAAACAGCAATTCATTTTAAATGTTTATTATTAGTCTTAGATTATGTGGCGTGTCCACCTTACAAGCCCCTGTGTATATGCTGTTACTATAGAAACAATGCATTAGAAAGAGTGCATTAATATTAACCCATCGTTCATGTTGCAGACGGAACTACCAGTGCCATTAGACAAAAAAGGAAAGAGGAAAAAAAAAATAATAATAATAATTGCACCCCTTCTGACCAATCAGATTTGAGGTCTCAACTGTTTCCGTTGTATAAGGACATTGTATACAATGTATAAAAGTTTGCGTCCTGATTCCACAGTGCTGTCAGCTTGGTGGTCACCTGATCCACCCTACTACATCACGTACGTCCCAGTCAGTGCTGCAACCTGGAACCTGGGCTTTGCCACAAACAGCACAGCATGTCTCAGCATGACTCCGTAACAAGTCTTCTGGAGGTTATTGTATCGTGACTAATAAGAATAATTTGTAAAATATTACTCAACATAATGAATTTAAAACAACACCAGACCACTTGACACTGATGCTGCTGTGTCTGACTGGGCCTAACCTAAAGAGAGTGGATTTTAAACGGAGACAGCATGGGCAGTGAAACTGGATAATAAAAGTGTGACATCGCTTCTTAAATCTTTCAGAAAAAAGACATTTGAAAGGAAAGATCGCTGTCAAACGTCTGCACTACTTCTAGCTCCGCCTGTATGTACCAACTCAGCCTGCACCTTACCTGGGATAAACAAATTCAGCACGGGTAATTGGGTAAGGTACGGCTCTCCGGGCAGGGGAAACAGTGACAACAAGGTTAATTTGCAGCTCTGAGCTGCATTGCCCAGAGGACAAGCATTATTAGTGACTAGAGAAACAGAGTCATGGCCAAGCAATCAGTCCTCACATTAAGGGAAAAGGAGTGGAGCAAATAGCCAAAAAAAACAGAAAGAACAACTGATAAACCAATTAACACATTATGGAAATGCACAGACTACTGCCTTGTTTGTTTGCGTGTGCAACCATCTTGTTCCAGATGTCATAGCAGAACTACTGCAATAAGTCTGTGTTTAAGTGAGAGCCTATTAAGTTTCACTGAAATTAAACACAAGACGCTACGAGCTTGCAATCAAAGCATGGCTGGTGTAAAAAGAGAGTGAGCTATTTATAGATTTGGATTACACTACTATTGACAAGAGTAACACTGAGACACCAAGATAAAGCCATTTTTATTTTTAACAGAGCAGATCGCATTGTCAGAACGATAATGAGAGACGTTTATGTAGCATCACAGTGAGAGAGAGCACTGCTACTTTAAAAAAAAAAAGCATCACTAAAAAAATAGCACGTGTGACTTTATTCTTGACTTTATATATGCTTGCGCACTGCTTGGGCAGGAAAGCGCTTGCGAATGCAGGCACACAGTGTACGAGGGATCAGGGTAAAGGGAAAAATAGAGAAGCACTTCAGTGGCCAATAACTGCAAACTCCCATCACCAGCGCCGCGGCAACTGTTTGGAGCTTTTTAATTGGTTAGGGATTGCAGCTGACTGCACGCTGAAATGCTTAAAAATTACAATGAAGCCCCTCTCCCTGTCGAATGTGGTGTGTGTCCACAAACCCCACACTCCTTTTTGCTTACATACCACTGAGAGGCACCAACACAACTGAGCTTCCAGATAGCCTGCACCACTCATACCTCTCCGGTTACAAAAGCAGCAATGGCAAATCAATCGCAAAGGCTTTGTTCATAAAAACTGCAGGCTCGACACATATAAGAAACAACATCTTTCACTAGTACGAATGGGAGAAGATGAGGAAAGGGAAAAATGATGTATTGAGGAAGGCCCTGTATTCTGTATTGTTTTCTTGGCCAGGCTTCCCACACACCCCCAAACAAGTATGCCTCTTCCCACCAATTAAAATTACTTTGGCACTGTTTCTCCTCTGATATCTTTTCACTCTGTCACTGGAAGGCCCTTCCTTTTTTTCCACCACCTCTGCTTGCCAGGCTTCTCAATTCATTCTACGAGCCTTTCCACCAAGCGCAAAGAAATCCCGGAGGACCCCACAAGCACAAACTCTCCCGCTTGCTGGCACACACACACACACACACACACACACACGTAGTAGAGACAGGGAGAATGACATACCAGCTCTGACGAGGATGCTCGACACTCCGGGGCCACTTCCGGTTCAACAAATGGCCCTCAGACGTCCCTTGTCTCACGTATTAGACTCATTTTGTCCCAAACTGCACTAACAGTCCTGCAGACAGATGTGCCATATAACAGTTTTCTTTCTCACAATGCTTTAACTTTAGACTGTTGTCGTGCCTGCTAGCCCACTGTACTTTTTTTCCCTCCGTCCATATCCCCAAGTTGAATCTATGCACGTGTAGTAGGTTTTTCTTGAGCCTATTTGGAGCTGGCACAAAGAAAGAAGGAACGGTTTAGAGGAGAATGCTCCTTCCCTGTCCCTGGAGTGGCAGTACCGTAGCTCCCGAACTGCACAATTATCTAAGGCAAGGGTATTCAACTAAAATTTGTAAAGGTCTGATCAAATAAAATTCCTTTCTTATAAATGTCTGGATGTGAATGGACTGTATGTTAACATCAGTGACCTTTTAATGCTGAACAATAAACAAATAAGACAGTTTGAAGTGATTGTGTTTTTGTTTCGTAATGGCACTTCATGTTATTGCTTTTAACTAGAGCCAAGGACTCGCCATTCATGCGCCACAGTGAGAGTACGTGCATGGTTTTAGTCCACTCATTTTTTTTAAAGCCATGCAGTCACTTAAATAAAGCAGAGTGGCCTGTAGAGAAGTTTGTAAAATCTTGCCACGTTCTGAGCTCATGTTTCTTGCTCCGTAGCTAGATCTCTGGTCCAGTGAGCTGTCTTCAGCTAACCAATTTACATAATGCATGCAATCAGATAACAACGGAGTATCTGCTACAGAAGCCACAATGGTTCAGGACATTGCAGCACTACGAAAAGAAGCCTTCACCCACACGTTCTGCAGTAGACTCTAAGCTAGCGGGTTTGTATTGGCAGTGCTGTATTAGCAACTAGCCCACACGTGAACTGTACATTAGTGAAGAATAACATACCACCATCTCTCAGACACATACCCTATACATGCATATCTCTTAAAAACAATACCCCAACAAAGAGCTATCACAACTACAGTGGTCAAATACTCTCTCCCCCTCTCTCTCATACACACACCTGAGAGCCGTGATCTCAAATGACGCATCTCTTTGCCGTGTGACTCGCATTGACATATCCAGCACCAATGCTGTCTGAAAGACCCTTACAAGACCACATGTAGAACGACATTACCATTCCAACATACTGAAATCGGCATCTTGTCAAGGAGCTTTCTTACACCTCAGCATCACCAGTGTGTCACTCAAATCAAGGAGTGTGATGGGGGGAAAAAACTTTTTCTGACAGCTTTTCATCTGGGTGAAGAAGCCATCAATCAAGCTGGTAGGAGCTACAGTTGGAGCTGTACTCAGCACTTCTGGCTTCACCATGGAGGTCAAGAGGCTAACGGTGCTGCTGATGGGCATTACCACTCCATCTGAGCCCCATATCTCACCTAAAACTCTACCATTCAGTACCGCTTACTCAGGTTCATGTGCAGGCCAACTTCTCAGAATGAGACCTGCAGGCAAATATTCAGAAAGCACCAAGCTGGTAAATCACATGGGCTTGTAAATAGCTGGGCTCAGTTAGCACACCAGATGTGAATTTTATTAACGTATTTTCAACTAGGACATAGTGGACTCACACTCACAGTGTTGTCATTAATAGTATTTCTAGACAGCTGTATAATAACCATATAATTTCACAAGCTCCATAGTAAAATGTAAAATGTACATAGGCTGCTACTCTTCTGTTTACACTATTTCAGCTACTTTTATTGTACTCTTGTACTATTGTCCCTAGGTTCACGTTTAAACAGAACTGTGTACTGGTCAGTGCTGTAGTCATTGTACTGTCTTGTGCTGTCTGCACCTGTTTGCACTTGTGCACTTTATGCATAAATTATGTAGTCCCTTGCAGTTCTGTGTTGTTCTGTGTCGTCTTTGGGCCTGGAGAAATGTTGTTTCATTTCACTATGTACTTGTATATGGCTGAAATGACAATAAACTCCACTTGAACTTGGTCTGCACCTTTAAAACCTCAGACAGCAGCCATAATAAGAACAAGGTTTACTGAAGACAGAGTGAATTAGGGGCAATTTCTCTTGTGCTGCTCAAGGAAGACTCGAAGTAATTTCAGGTAAAAGACATAAGCACCAGTGTTGTTTGGGGCTTGTGGAGAGCACTGACTTCTCCCTCCTGGTCCACATATATAATTGTCTGAAATGTACTTTAATAAAAAGCACCACAGTCAACAGAACAGAATGGACCTCAGAACTTTCAGCACAGACACATTTTACTGGTTGTCAAAAAGCAACTTTTAATATACTTTTTACTCTCACTTTCTCACAATTTTAGTGACAATGCCCATAAGCTCTCCGCTATCACATGACAGCTACCAACCAGGGAGGGTGAAAGGTAACATATGCTTCCTCCGAGCCACACAAGACCAGCCAACTGCATCTTTCTGCTGCTCATGTTGCATCACAGTGCAGGTGATCATGCTCTGAGAAAAGCGCTACCTGTCTTCTGCACATACGAGCTCACAGATGCCTAGAATTGCTTAGTATAGCTCTTGACTGACAGGTGAGAGAGTAATATATTCCTTCCACCTTTAGAGTGCAGGGCCAATTACTCCCTTACACTCCCAGTTAACAGATGTCTGTGGCATCATCAGGATTTGAAGTGATAATAGGATGAATGTTTTTGCTTTGCACCTTTCATGGGGTGCTCAATAAGCATGAATAATTATTTACATGTTTTGGGGAAACGTAAGTTTTTACTTAGGGGAAAAAAAAAGAAAAGCTCTATTTACTTATAATTTCCTATGGACAATTGTTTAGCAGTCAATTAGAGTGTGAAAGATGTGACTGTATAACCAAATAAATCCGTAATTACAGTCCAGCTGATGCACTAACAACACAGGTCTTCAGATGAGCCAGGCATAAGAGAAAGTCTTGCCGAAGCTATAATGATGGTAAAGCTATTCATACTTTTACTAAATGTTTATTGTATCCATTCATCCATTACCAAATATATATTATATAAATATATATATTAATAATAAATTAAAAATAAAAATATCACTTTTTTTTAGCACCACACTGACGACCCACCAGGGACCGCGATGCAACCAGCAGGTTAGGAACCCCTGCTCTTCACGAACAATTTCATGAAAGCCTTCTAGAAAAATCTATCATGCATAAATGTTTATTGACCTCTCCAACAGGTGCCTATAGACTTCCATTATAAGTTTTGAGTAAAGAGGCTTTCTGTTCTTCTCTCAGTAATGTGTTGAAATTGCTTTTCCAATGTGATGGATAGCACTTTGGCTGATAACTGCTAGTGACTTGCTAGTTAATTCTTTAATCCCCACCCCCCCAAAAAAAGACTTGTTTGAATGTTAGTCATTATAAGAGACGAAGTACAAAGTTCAGCTTGAAGCAGAGTTACACATGATCCTCTGCTAAATATACAGTGCTACTGACTGATGACAAGAAAGATCAATAGACACATAATTCACTGAAACAGTCACTGAGAGCATAAAATATCATGACCATCATCATTATGGCTTCATCAGGTCTGAAAGATAAGAGACATGCTTATTGCTTTAGTCATCCATCTCAGCCATCAGCACAGCCAGGCCCTGAATGGAGATGCAGAGGAAACACTGACAAGCAGCACACAGTGAAGCAAAAGACAGAGACAATACACAGGTTAGGAAAGGAAAAAGGCCAAGAACATAGACAAGGAGAAAGACACTAAATGTCAGTTACACGTATATAAAACGAGGGAGTGATATAAGAAGGCTAACCTTACTTCTTGCTGTGGACGGGGCTTCCTTTGGTCAGTCACTTAATCCGTCTCCTCTAATTGTGTAAAAATGTGCAATAAATCCAGGTTTCTGTAATGAGGACAGAAGGGACAGCAAGGTTAGGCTTTGACGGATGACTCTCCGTGTAGCTGTGCCACCAGGCAGTCAATATTTGCTCTCCCTTTCCCTTGGTGTGTGTGTGTGTGTGTGTGTGTAAGTGTAGGCTTTTCTCCTAGACTCTGACCTACAGACAAACACACTGGGGTGAAGTGGGTAACACTGTGTATCACCTCAAAATTAACACCACCCCTCTTCCCAATTAGACATATTGAGGTCATTTTGTGCAGTTTGATCCAGCACACACACACACACACACACACACACACACACACACACACACACACACACACACACACACACACACACACACAAACATAGAGCAGACAGGCCCAAGAGAGTGAAAATTGATTGAGGGGAGCGTGAGAGTGATCTGTCTGGGACTTGCATTGGAATTCTAGTCTAGTTAAAGCTCACACAAAGTTCACACACACACAGCAAGCAGAATTTGCTCATCAACACACTTTCCTGTAGTACAGAGAAGATTCCAATGAAAGCTGGAGGACAGCGAGAATGTGTGAGTGTGAGTGAAGACAAGGGCGGTCAGAGAAACGTTCTCAGGCAACGAGGCACTTCTATGGTAAGCTTGCACAATACCCAGCTTGCATCTGGTGTCCTGGGGCTCCATTAGTGCTAGTAGTTTTATTCTACAGCACACATGGTCATGAAGAAGAAGGAGAGACAGGGCTACTCACACTCAGACGGGGGGGAAGTGACAGCAGAAGACATGACAAAGGACACACTGGAGGCTCCTTTGTACTTGTTGATGTGAAATGAGGTTTTAAAGTTTAATGGAGCTCAGGGAGACAGTAGATTTTTCCTCTGAGCACAGAGCGAGGGAGGGCAGGCTAACAATGCACACACAAAAAAGTGAGGAGACCAACAACCAATCAAACACACACACGAGAGAGAGAGAGAGAGAGAGAGAGAGAGAGAGAGAGAGAGAGAGAGGAAACATGTCACTGCAAATCACCACATAGCTACCCAACACTGAAAAGCTAAACATTTAATTTATCAGACTAAAAGGAATGCTTCAAAATGTTCTTTACTCCAGCTCTTACACACACACACACACACACACACACACACACACACACACACCGGGTCCCAGTGAGAGCTACGTTCCACCCACCAGTGCTTATCCTAATATTGATACTGAGGAAAAACAAACTGAGGCTATCAGCAGTCACAAAACACCAACACTAACACAGCTATCCTCCCCATTCTCTCTCTCTCTCTCTCTCTCTCTCTCTCTCTTCCATCCATCTTATTCTCTCACACAATGATCTGATCCTGTCTTGTCTCTGCTCCGTACAGGAGCTCAACTACACACCTTCNACCTTGACTGTCTAACCTGAAATCATTTAGCCACTGGAGTGTCATGCTGATTGGATAAATGAGTAGAAACGATGCCTATAAATCAGATATTAAAGCTTCAAACAACTTGGGATCAGTACGCTCACATCATCACATTGTTCACTAGTGCACTATCGAGCTTTCAACACTGCCAGCATTATTTCATAAGCATACGCAGACAGGCACATGTATAGGAATTTGCCTGGCCACACACACACACACACACACACACACACCTCTAGGAATAAAAACTTGCTATGAAATATGCAGTATGGTAGTAGCTAATATGATAGCATCACCACCGTGGACATATTTCTGGCTGTTCTTTAATTTTATTTACAAACTAGTTCATGGGTAATTTAGGGTTGGGTGACTCTTCTGTTAGTAGTGAGGGATGTCATTGTTGGTACTGTCTGCTGTGGAGCAGCTGCATCCCATCGTCACTATGCAGATAAACCACTTAAGTCTGAATTTGTCTCTTTTCGCATATTGTAAGCTGTCCGACACTCATAAGTGTGTTCTGATTCATGTAAGAACATCTGTGACTCAGTAAATTTGCCATCAGATTAACTCATGCAAGGTTGGATTTAGTAAGTGGTGCTGTTAAGTCCCTTTCCTGTGAACATCTTATAACTTAATAGAAGCAAATGGAAGCAAGTATGGAAAGAGAGAATTATAAAATTACATGAAAGCTTCTCTTTCCCAACTACACGTCCGGTATTATGGCAGTCATTGTTCACAACTACTACTTGCTAATTCAACAGCCCCTTTGCAATTAGACTGTATTATTATTATTATTATTATTATTATTATTATTATGGTTTGTTGCTGCTGAATCTTGGACTACATCTGGTTTGACCTTAACTCTCACTGGACGGATACTGTGGCATTATATGAACGAGTCGGACACCACAACCAGACAGGAAACATCAAGGGATGGAGAAAGTGTAGCACAGCTCCAAGTCCAATGACAGAAGGGAAGATTAGAAAATGATTATATTTATTGTGGCCTGTGCAGGGCCAGAAGCCTGCAGCTGCCCTGTCGGCTACAGCAGACCATTTCTCACTAGCTCATGAAAAGACCAGCGGACTGGGAAAAGCAACAGGAGAAATTCCCTTAAAATGGAGCGGTCGCGGTGACATGTTATTAGCCAAGCACTCGCTCCAATCTGAGCCCGGGCCGTGTGGGCTGACCAGGCACAGGAATAGGGTGGGGGGATGGGGGAGCTGCACTCGATGGCGCTGCCAATAAACTCCTAGTTATGCCTCGTGTCAAAAGCAAGTCATAATAGCGGAAGCAGGTAAACACCCAAAAGGCAACGTTGTTTAAAAGTAAAGCACATATTAATCCCATTCTCTGAGCAGACTGAGGAAGGAGCTCTATATGACAGGCATTTGGGTGTATGCTAGGCATCATAAGGGAGAGATAAGACCTGCAATTCTTTCAGATCCCCAAAGAAGCACTCAGCCTCTCAAATAGCATTTCATCATCCCCAATACAAAGGAGTGGAGGCACTGGAGACAGAGCCAACAGACAATCCTTTAAAAGCACAGCACTGTTTTCATCTCTTCTCCTAATCCCAACAAATGCTCTGCATCACTTCAGTTCAATTCACACTCTGAGCGAAGCTGGACAATCAGTGGCTTTTCAGAAATCTAATCTGAACAGTGCTCTCATCTGTCTGCTTGATGGTCATAATCTATTTGGATGTAATCCTTACAGAACTACTGTGCTCACTCTGAGGCAGTATCAAGTTCGTTTGTTTTTCTGCATGGGGTTCTTTAGCACACTGAAAGGTAAAACAAAGGGAGCATCCAGGCCCTGTGGCACATCGCACCAGTTTATCACAAACTTTATGAGGCTTGTTTGCTTTTGGGAAGAAAGGGGATGTTTTTTCATTTGGCTGCCACACAGAACACAAGCGCCACCACGTCCACTGGTGCCAGGAAGCTAAAATCTGCAAATAGACTTTATGCACCTCAATAAATCCTTGAAAGTAACAAGGCAAAAAAAAAAAGGCTGTTCAAGTTTCAATCCTTTACTGTAATAGAGAAGGGCCAAGATTAGCTTGTTTTTCCACTCGCACAAGCTGAGGGTTTATCAGAAACCTCAAGCATCATTCAAAGAGAAAGCATTAGCGTGGAAAAAACACTGCTGAAAACAATACACAAGGAATGGCAATGAAGTATGAAGAAAAATGTGGCGTTAGGAGGAGCAAGCAATCAAGGGAAAGACAGAAGTGCTAACTAGAAAACCTTTGGAGGAAATGAGTAATAAAAAAAACCTCTTATTTTAAAGGACAAAACAGCTATTTTTTTCTTCTGATGTGATCACTGCTTAATAATTAGTTGCTCTTCCTTTTTTTAATTTTGAATTTGACCACAAGACCACATGAATTCACAGGTCAGAGTTCACCTAAATAAAGTTGGTGCTGCTGAAAAGCAACTGCTAGAAGAATAAATCAGTGTCTTTCACTTCCCAAACTCTTTCCATTTGAGTGAATTTTATTTGTAATTGGCTTGAGTATTGCTTTGAAAAAGCAAAAGAAAATTTAAGTGACCTCTGTATCGCCGAACAACGGATCAAAAGTCATAAATGCCTTGACTCAATCGTAGATGTTGGCAACTCTGAAAAGATGAACAACATTTTATAAAAGGGGCAAAAAGTCTCCCAGACCTTCAATTTCAGAGGCATATAACATCCTACAGCCTATGAAGCATCAAGTTACGGCTCCACATCAAAAGCAAGAACATGATGCAGACACAAGAAGGAAGCTAACTAGAAGTTCAACAGTTTATCATCTAGTCACCATCATTGTGCAACTGAAAAAGTTACTTATAACCCGAGGCTTTTGCAGAGGTGTTGCAACATGACCCATCGGCCGCTCTCCACACTTCAACATGGTAACTTTGAAAAAGAGCAAGAAGTGGTCTATGGTCAGCCCTACTGTGGACAAATAAAGGTTTAAGGATTAACAGCATGCCATCAAATTGATGGCCTTCATAAATCCCTTGCTCAAGGGCATCGCAGTACAACCCGCAGTCCATAAACTGCCTGCAGACACTGTGAAGCCTAGGAAGTACAGCGTGCGTGAGGCTTCTGTCCTGCGGTTACACTGATACAGACTGCTTCAGATTGTATCATGATCCCTGCAGTGCGCCTTACACTGGAACGTCTGCTGGTGGACAGAAGACCTGTCAATTTTCAGCACATCTGATAAATAATGGAGCACAAAGACAAGGACAAGACATTGAACCCTGCGTCATTCTGACAGCCAAAGGCGGTGCGACACATCCGGGGGAAAAAAACAAAAGGGAAAAAAAACCTATTCTGGAAAAAGACAGAAGCATTCATCAAAGACATAACAATAGCTGACCCCTGACCCAGCTGCCTTAGACTGACACAATCAAGTTCCTTCCAGAAGTCTCCATTAAAGTTGAGTGCTTTCAGCCCTGCAGCCACATTTTACACCTTCCAAAGCACAAGAAAACGAATGCTCTTTTGTGACCCACAGCTGTGGGATGACAGCTAGCCAGCAAACAGACAGAACACAGATGACTTCTTTAACAGTCCCTAGCCACGCATACAAGTTATTGTTCTTGTGACGTGAGTATGGTAGCTAGATAATGTTACGCTAACATGTATACCTAACCTCAGAACCCAAAATGGAACTGCATGCCTCTTTTGGGTTTTCAGATAAAAGCTATATTATTTTGCAAGCAATGTCCTTCTTTATGGAGACCAGCTCAACGCCCCCACAAGGTCAAAACTGTCAGGCATTCCCGTGATTATGGGGACATTTGGTTAGAAACCGCTAAATATCTACACACACAATCGCACGTATATTTAGAGACACGGGTACTTGCCCATCACAATTTGTGCTGCAGCCGCAAATTTAATTTGCAGAGAAGGAAAAATAAAAGAACCCGGTCAGGAGATAAGGCTAATGGCACTTTCAGTCTATATGTCCTTGCAGGGACGTGCAGGGACGACAGCAGCGCAGGAAGTGAGGGAGGGCTTTGCTGCCTGGTGCAGTTTCAGTCCAGCAGATAAGAGCTTTATTCATCCAGCACTATGTAACTTCTGGCTTCACCGATTAACTCAAAAAGAGTATGAAAACCCAAACAGACACGGTCCCTGTGACTATGATCAGAACTTCCCAAACCTCTGTGTAATGGAAGTGTGGAGCAAAGAGTGAGTCACAAGGGGATCAGAGGTCTCAGAGGATCAGAGATGTTCGAGTGGTTTGGTCCGTCATTGCTGCACCCCATGCCACATGACACTTGGCTCTTTAGTGAGCTCCTGTGGGAAAGCGTGACTGTCCTGACTGCTGCAGCCTGGACATGAAACAATGACAGGACAGTGTCGGATGATATGCTTGAGTAAAGTAAAGTACATTTCGTTATAAAGCACATTTGAAACAATGTCTATTTAGTACAGTTGCTGTACGAAATCCATGTAAGTAAATAAATTAAATTAAATATTTTCCACCAGTTACTGCTCTCACATGCTTTAGCCAATAACATTTGCAGACCTACATATACACACAAATTCAAACACATACAACATGCACTCATTCCCAAAGGTTACATAGAATAAAGGTATGTTTTGATTTTTGAGGTATAGAAGCTGTATGTATACAAAGTAGTAAAAAATCAGGGTTTATGAACGAACAAACACACACCTTGCCTTCTCTGAATCCTAAAATGGATTAAGTGAAATTAGACAGATATTAGAGAAAGCTTTTAAAGAGAAACATAAGAGAAATGTTTCTATCCATTGTATAGTTACATATCAATGTTCTTTTCAGCTGGGTTTAGTCTGTAAATACTAACATTACAAGTCCAAACACTTCCAATGAGCAAATCAAATGCAAATGGCATACTTCAGAAATGACTCAATCATGACTGCTTATTTTGCCAGAATGCAGCCACCTGGTGCAGCTGATGCAAACGTTTTTGCCAAAAACTCCAACGTGCAGTGTGACTACATATCGCCGTCCAAAATACACTAATATACAGACTGAACCTGGTGCATACTTGTCCCATCATCTGAAAAAGTTCATCCATCCATCCATCTTCAGTACGGTTTATACTACACAGGGTCATGGGGAGCCTGACGCCTATCCCAGGGGACTCTGGGCACAAGACGGGGGACACTGTGGATGGAGTGCCAACCATCACAGGGCACAATCACACACACATTCACTCACTATAGACAATTTAGAGATGCCAATGCATGCCTTTGTACTGGAGGAGGAAACAGAGTACTCAACCCTGGAGGTGCAAGGAAAATGTGCTAACCACTAAGCCACGATGCCTCCCTGAAAAACTTCAGACAGAGGGGGGAGGAAAAAGAAAACAAAAAAAACATAAGCAGCATTAATGACAACTGCATTAAAGAGAAGGAAATGAACAATCGCTGAAAAAAACACCACACAATTTACCCAGAAACTTGCACTGAGTTTTCCCATTAAGCACACTTTATCAGCACTGACAAACACTTTCTTTCAGTTTGCTTTTTTCTATCTGCTGTGTGCTAGTTTGTTTTCAGATACAAGAACTCCTAGGTAACTATGTTGTCTGATGACAGCACATGCTGTCCTCTCATGGATAAAAGTTTATACTTTACCAGGTAATGATATTTTCACCGCATGTTTTTCACTGCAGGGAAAAATGATGCGTCACTGCAGCATGGTACAGTTGGTCTCACTATGCAGGTGTTCACAAAAAGGAAGGTGTTCATTTTTAAACTTTTTCAAAAAAAAAAAAAAAAAAAAGTAAAAGACTGTTTTAGGTGTGAGAAGGCTTTAAGTATGTAATAAGTTAGGAAGCATTTAATGGTATGCGTGATTATACGGGGAGGTTGTACTTCATGGTAAGACGCACCGTAATCTCAGGTCATCATCCAACAATAAACTAACTGATCAGGTCAGCTGATGAACATCTTTTGCATTTAATCACAACTATGACAGATGAATAGAAAAAGCACAGAGTTCAGTTAAGACAGAGGCATTTGGAGTGACACTAGCAAGGTGAATACCCCGAGTCCAAAGTTTAAGAGCCGAACCACCCCATGCAAACACGGCATGTAGTCTCACTCTCTCTCACACACACAGACACACACACCTGAATGCCTCATGCTAACAAACAAAGCACTAGATTTCTGTACTTGGGTTCCAGTTCATTTGCTTCACATTCATTTATGTTCTTTACACACACACACACACACACACACACACACACACACACACACACACACACACACACACACACACAAGATGCAAGCAGGAACACAGCAAGCAGGAAGGGTAAAGAGATGCAGGTAAGGGAGTGATGAAGACAGAGATTAATAGGAGAGGAAGTTTCCGGAGCACATCTGTTTGTGACTGCGACAAGGCCATTCAGGTCCTGAAAAATGTGCCCTGCCACGCCACAGCGCCTGTGGCCAAACACACAGACAGCAATATATCTCAGATGAGTGGTGCAAGCAACACACGCACACACACACCCACACACACACCCACACACACACACTCTAACGGCATGGCTCTGCCACCACAACAGATGAGACCCACAGAAGCTTTCATTACTGCAGCACACCTTAATTTAGCTTCCCGGTTCAGGCAGACAATGTTCTGGGATAGAGAGCGAGAGAGTTAATAATGAGCAGTGTGCCAGCACAAGAAAGAGGAAAGACTGCATCTGGCTTCTTAGTCTCTGAAGAATTCCTGTCCAAGTGACATTTGACCCTTCAAAGGCAACATGGACTGGTGCTCTCCTGACAGCCCCTCATTAGCTTGGGTGGTGTCCCCTTAACTAATGCCACCTAAACAAGGTCTCAGTCATCTTAGTCAGTCCCGTTCAAATCATGCCCCGAGGCTGCAACACTGGAGAAGCCCATTTTAGCATATAATCAGTGTCTGGGAAGAGAAAGGGAGACAGGCAGGCAAAGAAAATAGGCAGGACAGACTGACGTAAAGCAGTGGATGTATGTGACAGTGTTCCTGCGCGAGCTTCAGGCGGGACAGCAAAGTGATCCAGGCAGCTCCGGCTGTTGCAACAGGCCCCGTATAAACCACGCACAGAAGGAGAGAATAGCCACAGGCTGTGGAGGTGCAGCAGAGCAGAGCCTATGGGATGGAGGATTACCTAAAATATTCATTGAGGTTTTGTCCCCTTCCCCATGCTGCACAGCACAGTAAATACTGGCTCCCAGAGGCCTGCTGCTTTACACACAGATTAATGCTAATCCATCTTAATGCTCGAGGCAGCACATACACTTATTTCTCTGTTAGTGTGTGTTCCTCAGAATTGTGATCATGCACAGAATGGGAAAATGGACGTAAAAAAGTAAGCAGCTAACCACAAAGAGCAACAATGTCTGAATCATGTGTGTTTGTTAAACGAGAGTGCGGTTAATAGCAGGAAGTGGCTGCTTCTCTTTCTGATGTGTGTGTCAGTAACTGTGGAGCTGTACGACAGGATTGCTGCCTGAGGGATAAAGAGTGGGCGAGTGTGTATGAGACCTTGGCAATGTGTGAACTTTGCACACACACAGTAAAGACTGGATTCACGCTCCATTCTGAAGCCATCAGATAATCAGGGCACGGCAGTTCATAATGGCTATTCTCGTCAGCTTTGCTACTTGTAGTACTTTACTACTGACCAATCGCTATTAACTGAACCGCACTCTCCAGTAGCAAGAGAGCAGCATGATTACTTTTTAACCAAGTAGCTGTAAAGATTTTAGCTTGGAAACTTCATCAATTTATGTATTTCACTGGTTAGTTGGAGGCACCTTTTACTTTCTTATAGAGCCTTCTGGTTTAGCTAAGTTCCATTTAAAAAAAAATAAAACTGCCATGTACTGACTTTCTCAGATTAAGTGGCACTAAAACCCACAAACATCATCTCTATTCTTTTTGTTTGAGTACACAACAAAACACACATTCCCCCATAACTGCTTTATGGTAACTTCCCCGGGCTGTAACCAGGATCGAAATAATCGTGAATTCCACAATGCGTGAATGTGTCAAAGGTAATACATCACAATGCTGAATATGTACTGCATCAATTGCTAATTCTGAACCTCCGTTAAGTTATTCTTCCAATTGTTTCATAAACATATCTTACTCCAGATACATATTTTATTTACAAGGCAGTCTAAGTAACCTGTAGAGTTCTATATTACATTACATGACACTATGCCATCAAAACAATATTACTGCATATTTCTGCAGTTAGCATTCTGATTTGGCCAACAACACTATGAGTAGTCAATTCTTTATTTTTATTTTAAAAAGCTATTTGCATTCGACAAATGTCATTCAAAAAACACTCGCATTTATATCTTATCTTTGCCAGATATGTGATATGTGAATGCGCGTGTTGCAACCTTCTCTATAAGAACTTAAAAGTCTGGTATCGTAGCGACCTGTGAGTGCTAAACATAATAGCCGATTAAATCTATGTACCAAACTATGTTTGGAAATTTGAGACATTTGGAAAATGACTAAATGAAATACGTACATGAACTGAACTGATTGAGCTGATTATATTTTGGAAGGGAGGTGACATAAAGAATGACCATCCATTAAAATGATTTTCTTATTTTTATTCAAAGAAAAAAAAAACCCTATAGAGGCGCGAGATCCATGTCAATACGTTCTGGATATGAACCACGTAAATATGGCTTGGTCATGAGTCCTCTCTTGTTTGATGTACAGCCTGCAAAAGAGTCAAACCTGTCCTCCTGTCCTGAAAGACCAAAGTTGCCACGTTTTTTCTTCCGCCTGTCATGCCATCGCACTGTGTCAGAGCTGTGACCCGGCAGTTAAAGGGCCCTTTATCTGAGCCAGGTGCTGGAGCTTTTTATGCGGATGGATGTGTACATCTCCAGCGGGGCGTGAGTACTGGGTCAAACACGCTGTTATGGTTTTCTCTAAAGCGGCTCCACTCACAGCACGCTGCTTCCTGCTGAGGACGCTCTGAGCTGCAGAGAATGTGTTGACGCTCTGCTACATTACACACACACACACACACACACACACAAAGCACTTCTACTGCCACACAACTTGCATATTAAAACCATTTTGATACGAGATGCACTGTAATCAAGTTGTCTGTCTCGACCAAACGCTGATAATTTGATGAACATGGTCACTACTCAAGCGAGGAGGGACGACTCTGCTCTCCAGCACACAATGAGAGAGATTCTTTCAGCACATTTATTTTGTCACATTTCTCTCTCTCCCTCCTTCTCTCTCTCTCTCTACTAGCAGCTTTATTTCAGTCGAGGATAGTACGAGAGTGGCAGGGCTTTGGAGATATGTTCTGTATGTCAGTCCACAGAAGAATAAGCCCACTGGCCTGAAGCAAGGCCGTCACTCAAGAAAGCAGCCCAGGAGACGAGCATGCTTGCTCAGCCTCTATCAGACGAGGCTCGAGACACACGGATGACACCGTCATTCTCAGTGACAAGCTGAATATAGAACTCAGGATGACTGCCACTCAGGTGGAGCGGAAGAAAAGACATGCGGTTCTTCATTCCTCTTGTGTGAATTCTTCATAAAAAAAAAAAAGAAGTGTACGCAGAGGTTCATATGAAATAGAAGAGCTAAGAAGCTCTCATGTGAAGTGGACTTGCAGGAAAATGTTATCCTAAGCTTCTATGAATAAAGCATGACTACAGTAGCAAATCTGCATTTCACATGCATAACGATACACACAGCTTTATATCTGCTCATTAATCTGCATAGTCGAGAGTCCACCCCATCACCATTCAGACACACACACACACACACACACACACACACACACACACACACACACACACACACACACACAAAATTAGGGGCCCCTTCAAATTGTTTGAGCTGTGTGATGTTAAGCTGCAGCGTATTTTAAAACAATCTGTAACAGCCTTATATGCAAGCAGAGGTGCCGATATTGCTAACAAGAAAATCCTAGCAGACAGAAGAAGCTATTTTACCATAAAAAGCCAGAAGCAATAATAATTACCAACTCCTATAATTTTATTGACCAAAGAGATCACCATCCCAACCAGTTGTGACTTGGGAATTCACAGGTCAAAGTTCACCTAAAGTCAATGTGAAGTGAAAGCGAGTGCTATGAGAATAAACACACGTTTCACCTCTTGATGTCAGGTACTCATGTCCGGAGAGGAGGCCTGGAGCACAGTCGGTGTTCCAGTTCATCCCAGAGGTGTTTAGTGGGGTTGAGATCAGGGCTCTGGGCAGACCACTCATGTTCTTCCACATCAATCTTTTCAAACCATGTCTTCATGGATCTCGCTTTGTGCGCCGAGGCATGGTCATGCTAGATCAGGTTCAGATCCCTTAGCTCCAGTGAAAGGAAATGGTAACGCTACAGCATACAAAGACATTCTATACAATTGTGTGCTTCCAACTTTGTGGCAACAGGTTGGGGAAGAACCACATGTGGGTGTGATGGTCAGGTGTCTACAAACTTTTGACCATATTGGGCTTAAGTTTGAAGTGGAGGTTTGTGGTGCAGCTGTCCATTCTGTTAATGCTCTTGTTTATGCAGGAGAACAACAAACCCAGAGCCAACAAAGTGATCTACAGAGCAAGTGTATTTCTGGCAAGCATATTCAGCAAGATTCTTGGAAAGGAAGACCATAAAGACATTAGGACACGCAGGGGGCCTTAAAATAAGACACCCTACCATTTATGATTATATATTGATTAAAATTTCCCAACAGTACAGTAAATGGTTTGGCAGTGTGAGCTTTTGCTTGGGCTCCAAGATTGTGCCCTGTCCCTCCTCATTTACAGGGAACTGCATCCTCACCGCCAGGAGATTTGTAAGTGAATAATATCTTCTGCTGACTCATGATCAGATTTCCTAAAATCCATTATCCTTATCCACCGTGGTGCACGCACACACACACACACACACACACACACACACACACACACACACACCCCTCTCATTCACTCAGACACTATTTAAATTCCCTGCAGGCGTAAAGTAAATGTAGCTTTCTATCCTACTTGAGATAGCTACTACTTGCACAAGATCATGTGCTGATTTACCATCTCCATGTGACTTCTTTCCTGTCCTTTGTGTTTTTAATTATGCCCATGAGAGTACAGCAGGCTGGCATAAATGACACACTGGTAGAAATTTGACAACTGGTAAAAAATATATCAAATGCCATTTCTATCACAGCTGAGCAAAACTACAACCAAGAACAGGAATCTG